>CM061527.1:45643459-45970959 GCA_030068015.2 Neoceratitis asiatica | reverse complement strand
TTTTATTTTATTTTATTTTATATTATTTTATTTTATTTCATTTTATTTTGTTTAATTTTATTTTAATTCATTTTATTTTATTTTATTTTATTTTATTTTTTTAATTTTATTTTATTTTAATTAATTTCAATTTTATTTTATTTTAATTCATTTCATTTTATTTTATTTTATTTTATTTTATTTTATATTATTTTATTTTATTTCATTTTATTTTGTTTAATTTTATTTTATTTTATTTTATTTTATTTTATTTTATTTTAATTAGTTTCAATTTTATTTTATTTTAATTCATTTCATTTTATTATATTTTATTTTGTTTTATTTTATTTTATATTATTTTATTTTATTTCATTTTATTTTGTTTTATATTATTTTATTTTATTTTAATTCATTTCCTTTTATTTTATTTTATATTATTTTAATTAATTTAAATTTTATTTTATTTTAATTCATTTCATTTTATTTTATTTTATTTTATTTTATTTCAATTAATTTCAATTTTATTTTATTTTAATTCATTTCATTTTATTTTATTTTATTTTATTTTATTTTAATTAATTGCAATTTTATTTTATTTTAATTCATTTCCTTTTATTTTATTTTATATTATTTTAATTCATTTCAATTTTATTTTATTTTATTTTATTTTAATTCTTTTAAACTATTCTAATTTAAATAAATTTTATTTGGTCTTATAATATATTTTTAATTTTAATATTGTATTTAATTTACTTTTATTTTATTTTTATAGTTCGCTTTTTATTTAAACGTATTTTAACTTATTTTTTTAATTTATTATGTTTTATTTTTAATTAATTTATAAGTTTTACCATTTTGTATTATTTAGTTTACCTAAATTCAGATGATTTTTTATTTAATTATTTATTAATATTAGAATTTTATTATATTTAATTTAATTTATTTATTTGTGTTTTTTTTTTTTGATTTTATTTAATTTCATCCGATTAGTCCCATCCGTCTTCTAGCTTAATTCTGAATCATATTAAACTACTAGAATATGACAGCTTTTCGTTCGTAAGAGAGCTTTCCATACTCACTTATAAGCATAATATAAATATAAATTTGACTGAGGAATGGCAAGCTGAAAAAAAAAGATCCGAATATACTTACAAAAACAAATATCTTATATCGGACAAAAACAGCAGTTAACCACTTGATAGCGACTTCGCAACTTTGTTATAATCCCGATGAGTGTCCCTTAATACCGTTGATGGTGGTATTCACAAATGGCCTGCTCAAGCCAGTTCGGTTGCTCTTGCTAATTTACTCTTGCTTCTGTATGGTTGTTGTTATTATTGCTTTTTTCCATTTCATTTCGTTTGATGCTGCTTGAACATGTTGTTGATGGATGTATATTCTGCGAAAATCCATTTATAGCTTTATTAATTGCGACTTCTATGCGTTTCGTTAATCGGCCGAAATGAGGGTATGCAAGAGAGATGGTGGAAGGATCGTGGGGCAGCTTCGTACAGTTAAATGGGTGTTCGAACTGAGTGAGCAGTGAGCAATACATATTTTGTTTTCAGAAAAATGAAAGTTGAAACTCGAATTTACTGTTACTGAGGATGAGTAAGTAACTTCAGAATATCTCTTTTTTTTTGTTTTTGTATTTACAAAAGATACAACTGTAATTTCTTAGCTTTGTATTTAGAAGTTAACTTATTATAGAGAAATTCAGATGATTCTGTTCCAATGAATAAGTGAATCACTCTGCAAAAACACCTTTTTTCGTAAATAATAAAGCTTGAAAAATAATCATAAGGAATGGAAATAATCATTAAAGTCGGTTATTATCAATGAATATTCTTATCCTTTTATTTTTTTCAAAATAAGCTTTATCGCTGGATTTCATAACTTGAGTTATATTCTTTTGTTGAGAAATAAAATAATAACATTAAAAAAAAATAAAATAAAGTCGGAACAATACGTCTTCTAAATTACATCTCCAAAAATCTAAATCTATCAATAAAAAATCAAAATCAAACCCATGAAAGAGTCTGAGCTGCTTAAGAGATAAAATCTAAGCGAATCAACATCCATAGTTTCGTATTAAAATATTTTTTCCAAATAAATGCATAAATAATTAAACAAATAATTATATTGTTGCATTATCATTAATAACAATTTACATTTATCACTCTTTGTTTTGAAAAAGGAAGAAATAATATTATAGTAAAACCAGAAAATTATGGCCAAGACTTAATCTTAAAAATTATGAAAAATAATTTAAAAAGACGAATTATTTGTAAAAATAAATAGTCAGCACATAAGCAGTGGGTATGTTTTTGAGAAAAATACTATCAACATAGCATTATTATTTAATTTTAATAAAAATTAATGTTTGAAAATTTTGAAAGTGAATTCGTTGAAAATATTACAGTTGTACTTGCATCATAAATTTTAATTTTAATTATTAACGCATATATATCGATTAAAAAGTTTCAATTAGTTCTAAATATTGTTTAATATTAAGAAAATTTTACTAAAATTCATAATTAATTTTTCGAATTCGATTTTTTTTCATGATTTTTCAGTACTATTTATTTTAATTTTTTTTTTGGAAATTAGCTTTAAAAAATATTTTTGAATTCTGCTTATAAAAAAAATTTATATATTGTTTGTGAAAAATTAATTCAATCCGTTCTCAAAAGATGGCGTCACCTGCTAGTTGTGATCGATATGAGAAGCGATTACCTCTTTTATTGAAAAGTTTTCAAATCTATCAACGATAATTAGTGTGCATCAGCGTCTGTTTCCAGTAATAACATTGTTTTTTCCTCGTTATCGACTACAACTAATGCATTTGTGCGATGAATTGCGCGAAAAACGGGCAGAAACGACCGAAGTGCATAGAAAGGTGATTTTTCAATATGACAACGCACGGCCGCACTTGGCTGCAACGGTCGAAAACTACCTGGAAGGAAGAATGATGTAAAACAATTGGGAGGTTCTTTGGTTCGAGTGCTTTGAATAAATCGAAAAACATTTCAATGATTGAATCAAGAACAGAAAGGAGTAATTTTTTTTGGAGATGATATTGGAAAATTGCCAAAGAGATATTGAAATATGGTCGCTTCTCAAAGTCAATATTTTGAATGATGTATTTTTTTATATTTTTTTATTTAAAAAAAAAAAAAAAAAACTTTTTTGTTGTTTGTATATACATATGTATATATATTTACAATAATTTGTTAAACACAATTTTAGCGATAAAAGTATCCGTTTTCTTGTTTTACTTTTCAAATGTTAGTTTGATAGTTTTAGGTTTTTACCGAAGGATGCATTATAAAAACTAAAAATCTTCGAAAATCTCAATAACATGTTTGTAGGAAAAACAGAATTTTTGATTTTAATCTTTTTTGATTTTATATTTCAGTCTAAAGTCACAGAAGACCTTTCACTGTTAACTTTGCTGAAAATTTGTTCTTATTTTTTTTTTTACCTAAGAAATCGAAAATTTTCTTTAGCTTTTATTTATATTGAGAATTATATTTTAATTTTTACTATTTACCAAAAAGTAACTAACAAAACATTACATTCCATATCAGTCATAAAATTTTTGCATATATTTCAGCTTTATTTACAGCTGAAAATTTCAGGGAGAGAGGATAGAGATTACTTCTTGACAGCTTCAAAATAGGTGTAAAATCGTTACTGTGATTATTATATTATTAAATTTGCTTAAATATGTTTTAATGTAATTATTATTATTTTATTTACTTAATCTTACGAAATTTAAGTTCGTTTACCCAGTTTGCGCTTCACTTTCTGCAGTAAAAAGTAGAAGAGCTGTATGACGTAAAGTATCAGTAATTTTTTAATATGCGCCTTAAAGAAAGCCATTAATTTTTAAAAAATACTTATGCAGAAAGAACTTGCTTGCTGGTATATATATATCTTACAGTATCTCATAATATACTCGAAATTGCTTATTCATTTTGAAGAAATTATCGCTTATCAACGATAGCTGCAAGCACTCAAAACTCCATTTCACTTTTTTATGACATTTTTATTACAAAACTATTTGCAATTACGCAGCAATAATGCATACGAACACGCGTAGAGACATACGCATACAAATATATACGCAAATGTATGTATGTCTATATGACCGTTAGTTATGTGCTTATAAAACGATTTAATTGCACAAGTTCATTTAACACTCAATGATATGACTTCAAATAGTGCATTTTAACAACAGCAACAATAAAAAAAATCAACAACAATAGTAGCATGTCGCTGCTGGCATATACATGATTTCAGTTTCTGTGTCTTGTTTCGGTGTCTGTTTTCTCACTCCTTTTATGAGCATTAACAAATTTATTGCCGTAATAAATTGAACCATAAATCTTATTTGCTGCATAAACGTCAAGAATAAAAGGCGAATAACAAGAAGGAAAATATTTATATGAGTAAATATGCTTATTGCAGTTGATACACATACATACATACATACATATATATATATATATATATATATATCTATCTTTATGTATGTGTATATAAGTAGGTATGTTAAATGGAAATCGAAAAAGCTAACAATAGCAAGCCAATACGTCAACACACACTCACACACCTACACTGCCACACAAATAATCATTGGTAGTGAATAAAGCTCCAATTTTTTCGCCTCGCTTGCGAACAATGAGTGCCAAGCAAATAATGGCACTTTTGCATAGCAGCAGCCTTCGTAAACAAACAAGCAATCACAAACATATACACAAGCACACACAAACACATATATGTATGTATATGGCATTTGCAAAGCCATCTTATAGTGTGCGTGGGCGGGGATTGTGTACAAAGCGCGACTAACCAGTGTAAGGTATTATGTATGCGTATGTATGTAGGTATATGTGATCGTGAGAATTTATTTCACTGCAAGTTGATGTGGTCCATACTCGTAAATATCTACATACACTTATACAAATATGTGAACAATAGTGAGTTCACAAGCTTACAAAAATAATCATATATATATACACATAAGTATGTAACTATATTTGTGTGTATGCAAGCCAACGAATGTAAATAAAATATAGTTAGCACAAGATGAAGGGGATTTTTTGGTTGTATTGAATTGAACGAAGTGAAATGTTGAGTGAAATGTGAATTGAAATGTGGAATGAAATGAAGCATTCGCATGCTTATTTTTGGGGGGAAATGTATACACACCCACACACGCGTGCACACACATGCACATGCACATGTATGTATAATAATAAAAGTATCAGAAGGAAAGGAAAGTAAATGTACATCATATTATTAGGTAATCAAATATTTGCATGTCCTGAAAATTTTCGCAATATAAAGGTAAATAAATAAGCGATAAATTTTGAAACGGGATTATTTTGAAGGATATGATGTGGAATTCAAAATTGTATGCTAGCAGTAGTCTGCTCATTACATCAACGTGCTCTGGCATTATTTCTAAATCTACGACCTATATATAACTATAACTATAACTGAGTTTTAGTATAATGCGTAATAGCAATTGGGAGTTCAGACCTCGAGTCCTGTTCCAATTAACATTAATAGATTATAGAAAATTAATTAAATTAATAAATTTTTCTAATTCCGTTCGGCCCTCTGCAAGGAAAGTCAACCCAATGTAAAGTTTGCCTCCAAGGTAGATCAATCATCAGAGTAGCGATACAAGACAGCGCACTGTGCCTCCACCCATGGGAAAAAATCGAAAATCTTATTGCTTGCAATATAAAAAAAAATTCGCGAAAAGTGTTTTCCCAAAATATTTATATTCTGCTGAAAAGCGTCGGCAGCTCAAACATTTTATGCAAAAATTTCAGGCAAAACATAATGATTCAAAAGTCCTTCACGGAAGAAATTGTCAAAAATACACATGTTATGATAAAAATTTTAAATATCATTTTTTCGTTTTTAAAAATCATTGTAGAAGCATATAAAAAAAGTTGCACCCAATAAAGCTAATTATTCTTAAATGTTCAATTTTATTCCTTTATTTAAAATTATAAACTTACATCTCTTAAAATATTAAAAAAAACTGAAATTTTCAAAAGCAAATATTCTGAATTCAGAAAATTTTCTAAATATAGAAAAATTATAATTTTGTATATTTCTATATAACTTTTATCCAGGGCTGTGGCCGCCCCAAAGTAGGTAATGTCAACCCAGCGAAGTGTATTTCCGGCAAGAAGAAAAAAATTCTTCTCATATTCTTAGAGACCACCGTAGATCTCTCTATTTGGTTGAAAGACTAAAAGCTATCCAAAAATTGAATTTCTGCATTCAGCATCGTCAAATTATCTAAAGTACATATTTTCATCAAAATTCATTCAAAATTTAGTTTTTGCTCACATCTTATATTAGTGGAATATATTGTGCGGTATGGCAGAAGCAGCATAAAATATTTAATATTTATTTTTGTGTAAAATATATTTGCTACGCCATATTTTTCCTTTCAAAGTTGTAATGCTTTGAAGAATAACAATTTGCAAGTGACTAAAAAAATTATTACTAAAAATAAATAATCTTATTTTTGAGAAACAATAAAATAAAAATTTAAAGATAATCAAACACATAATAATACTTAAGTAATAATTTTTATTCAAAAAAAAAAAAAAAAAAAAAAAAAAAAATAATAATAATAATAATAATAATAAAAATAAAATTAATAAATTTTAATAGAATTATTAAATATTTTTTTTAGATAACGTTCAAATGAGTTTAAGTCCTTTAAAAGGCCATAAAACAAGAATTTGTGTCTTTAATGTGTAAGCTTTGAAATTATACTCTTGAAAAAAATAAAAAAATATCATTATTTTCTGTTCATTGTTATTATACAAAAGCCGACACAAAGGGTATGTGGATAGTTGGAAGCAGTTTCACCAGGGTTTACTGTTTAAAGGAATGTTGAACCACAATTCCATTATTGTTATCCATTTTGTAGAAGCATATCCAGCCTTGTGCCCAAAAAAGAATATATGTTAAGAACCAAAAGTAAATTTTTCGAGAGAAAACTTACATCATCCATATCAATTTCATGTTCGTAATTTTTAATACTAATGATATTTGGAAGATATCGTTCGGTCATTCTTTTGCAATAATTATTTAATAATAATTTCATAGTAGAAAATGCTGACTCACAATTATACATAGATCCAAATATAGAAAGAAATTTATAAATTTCATTTTTAAGTTTAGGTTAGTTATCATCTAATACTTCCTTCCAGAAAAGTACTCAAATTTCTGTAGGAATGAGAAAGTCGTCTCTCATTAGCGGTAATACTTCTTGAAACTCAATTTTTTTTTCTTTAGGCTGCAAGTAATACATTCAGGGTTTCTTTCAATTTTTTTTTTTTAAATACGCAATTGAAATAACTTTTTCGTTATTTAAAATATATAAATATTAGTTATGGCAGGATCTATAATTCCTTTCGATATTAAATTTATGGTTACGCTTAGCATTGCGTTGACATACCAAACATATCGGCTCGCCATTCCCCAATCAAGGTTAAACATTTTGTAGCAAACGCCAAACAAAACGCAGTCATTGGTCGATTGCTTTATTGCATGGCACGAGCTGGCACATGCTGCGGTGTACTTGTGAAAGCACAAAAGCTTTCTTTCAAGCTTTCGAGATTCACAGTTGCGCTATTCTTAATAGAAAGCAAATAATAGGAGTACAAAATGTCCCCCCCTGTGGGTTAGGGATTCAAGAATTTATCCGTATATTTACCTGCCATATGAGGCGACTAAGATCCAATTGTTCCCTCGACAGTCGTGTCTTTATGCCGGAACGACCTGGATTTTTATCCGCCCAAGGACTGTCACTCCCGCAATATTCCCCGAAGCCCTATTTGGGGAATTTTTCGGCAGTTACAACAACAAAAACAACAACAGTACTGAATGATAATTCGTTGGATCGTCATTTTCGATCACAGACCTATTGACTCGGTTGAAAGCACGGTTCATTATTTATTACAGCTAATCTAAAATAAGCGTCTTGATTTCAGAGGTTTCATTTGTGAGAGATCGCTTTATAGTTTAAGTATACATGTTGCTGGAAAATTGTTTAACAAACCGAATATGTGTGGGAAAAGTTAACTTTAACATCCACATGGAGCTTCAAGTGCAGTTATTGAAACGAGATTTTCCTGTTAAAGATTTTCTTCATACATCCAACTAATCTCCTGCAAAAGCCACTTAGTCTTCACTGCAGCTCTAACATTTATTACTAGTTTTTTCAATACTAGTTTATGTTTTGCCTCAAAATAGACCTCAATTTCAACGTTAACTACTTATTTACGGGCGAGCATTTTTTAAAGTCTGTGAATAGCCAGTAGCCACAGAAAGTCAAATATTGTGAATATAGTGAATGAAGGAGCAATTCTAAGTTCAATTTATGTAGTATTGCCATTGTCTTTATTGACTCGATCTTTCAAACCCATTTTGAGGATCTTTTTAATATTTTCTGTTACCGCTTCATTTTAGCTTCGACTGCTTTTGGCATCATCATTGTGGCAGATAGTTTTCTGGCAGTCAAGAAAGGCTTGCGGGGACAAGAAAGACTGACAATTTTGAGATGGTTTTTATGGCGAACAAACTAATTTGACAATCGCACGTAAATATCATAAATAAAGATCTCGGTAATGCCGATCTTGTAGCAAGCTCTTTTATCATTTGACATGCCATTTGATTCGTCTTGTTCAGAAGAGCGGAGTTGTCCACTCAAAGGCAGTCGCCGAATTTAAAACGGTTGAAAATTTCTCTACGATATTTGCGTGAAAGTCTTTTATAACTTGTAAAACGAGTTCAATAATATACTTAATAACAATTGTTAAGTCTAACTAAGGCTACTGTCGAATTTTACAGATATGCAATGTGGGTTTGAATGCTAATAACTCTACATTTCGGCGGGGATAAGAACACCTAAACACCGCTTCAGCCATGAATACGACCAGGATCCGTAGAAGCTAAGTAGCAGAAGAAGAAAATATAGACTCATAAAAATTTATATCGGTCGGATCAGAATTCGGAGCAGAGTTGATTTAGCTATGGTCCTCTCTTCGTCTGTCTGCTTGAAAGCAAATTAGTCCCTCAGTTTTTGAAATATTTGAACGAAATTTAGTATGCGGGCCATTTTTGTAATGTTTTTATCATTTGTCGGAACCAGCTGATAAAACTATATTATATAGCTCCCATACAATCGCATTGTTCATATATATGTTTTTGGATCATAAATATTTTAATAAAACATCTAAGAATACGAAATTCGATACTCTACACACATATAGTGAACTACTTGGTAGGGACATAAATACTGTTACAACATTAAACACACGCATTTCAAAAGAAGAATTGAGCATACCACATAATTCCCATATGATTTATAAAATATAACCTGTAAAGCGTTAGTCTGTATCGAGAAATCTAAATTGTGTGAGTTTTCAACATGGAATGGTCAGATAATGAAAACCGTATCGCTGGTATAGCGCTTTTTAAGTGTGAAATGAAAAAAAGGTGATATTTTCAGAACACTTCGTCCGCTCGGCATTAGTCGCATGTTCGTCTACCGGTGCATAAAACTGTTTGAGGAGACTGAGGATGTTAAAGACCGCCACCGGTCGTGCCGTCCACGCACAGTTCGAACGCCGCAAGTCATCAAAGCTGTCAAATCAAGAATTCTGCGAAATACGCTCCGAAAACAAAAAATCATGGCCCGGGAGATGAATGTTTCGCAAAAGCTCATGAGTCGAATTATTAAAAAAGACTTGGGACTTTCAAACGCCGTACCGACATTTGTTGACGCCAGCTGTGAAAAAAAATTGGATGCTGAAATGCAAACGTCTTTTGGTGAAGCACGCTGATAACTTGCACAAAAAAATCTTGTTTACCGATGAAAAATTTTTTACCGTGCAGGAAAAATTTAATAAACAAAATGATAGTGTGTATGCACGGTCATCTAAGGAAGCATTTGAACTGATTCCACGGGTCGAAAAAGGTCATCACACAGCTTCAGTCATGGTTTGGTGGGATGTCTCTTATGATGGGGTAACTGACTTGCATTTTTGCGAATAAGGGGTCAAAACATCGGCCAATTTCCCAATGGAGGAGGTGCGTGCTGCTATTGATGATTGGCCAGTCCAACTTAAGGCGAGCATTTCGAATTAATACTGCTTTTTTGTATATATATTGAATACAGTATTTATGTCCCTACTAAGTAAACATTGGTACAGAAAATCATTGAAATCGGACTACAGTATAACTAGAAAAGCTGTCATATAACAAATTTGTTAAGATATGAAGTTTTGCGTAAAAAATTCGTGAAAAAGCAATTAAGGTCTCGAAATTTGGTATTGTTCTCACGCAAACTCAAATAAATATTTACACTTAAATCAGCGGAATTCAATTTTGCATTAGCAAGTTAATTTAATATATTTAAAGAAGGTATAACGACTTCGTTAATGTCATAGACAGCACTTTTTTCTTGTGATTTTTTTAGATAATTGTATACATTTTTAAAAAAATTAAAAAGAAAAAGCAAATCCTCAAATTTCACTCTCTTGTATGGAAGTAAAAATGTTTCATCTTTCATCTTTTGAAGTTGCTATGGTGTGACAAAAAAAAAAAAAAAAAAAAAAAAAAAAATGAAACAATTTTTGTTTTAGAATTGCATTCAAAGCTTTTAAAATGGAAAAAGCTAACTTGTCTTAATGAAAATATTTATAAAAATAATATCGTTTAATTTATTTGTGCTTCAGCATTTAATCATTTAATCTATAAGTACTTCTTCCGTTCCTCGCTCCAAATTATGCCATAAAAACTTTCCATTACCATAATCAATTATTTAAACGGTCACTTGAGCATTATCAGTATGTATATGAAATAATTTTCCACCCATAAAATTCTTCTCTTCTTATCAATTTTCATTTGAAATTCATGTGTATTATTCTATTCACTGCCAAAATTATTATTGAAAAGCTAGAAATCAAACGACCACACATAAGTGAGAGTAGGAGTGATTAAAATTTAAAATTCATTGCAGTTTTTTAGTGACACACACACACTCCTGCACTCGTATAGATTGAGGATTTAGAAAATGCTTTGAAAAGTGAACAGAAAAAGTACTAGTTTGCGACTAGATATTTTGATGGTCTAAAAAATTCTAAATTGAAACAAATAAGGAAAATAACATATTTAAGTTGATTATAAAAATAAACTTGATTTTTTTAAATGTTTTACTATTTATTTTACCTATTGGTTTTGATTTCAGGTTACATCGATGAATCAGATATTTTAATATTAATATTTCCATTAATAATTTTTTAATAAACAAACAAAATATCAATGTTTATTAAAATATGAACTCGGGATTTATCGTAGTGTTTTTGAAGTAGGATGGGACTAGTATATTTTGTGACCGTCGGCTGACAAGTGCTTGAAGGAAATATTTTCGTTATTAATAGTACTTGCTTGGTATACTAGTTTCGAATTAGATTTTGACTACCTCATTTCACTAAAGGATAAATATGTATTAAATGCCTGCATATACATATATATATATATATGTCAGCTAATGCTATATATGAAATGCTCATGAATTTTTATTACTTTTATGCATAGTATTTTGCATAAATTTTTACCAAATATACATACGTGTGTGAGTGTGAGTAGGTGTGTGCATTAAATGAGTCTATGCATGGACTGGTGAACCACCTACATATATATAAATGATATATATACTTATAAATGAGCTTTTGATTGCATGACAAATTACTAAAACCAGTCCACTCATTCCAGCCACGGGTCAACAATGTCCACATTAAGCAATGCCAAAATTGCCAAAAATCAAGCGCAAGCGAAGGAGATTCCGTGTGTAAATCAATGAAAATTTGACAGCGACCAAGCGCGTCACGCTAATCCCCTCTCACTACCTGCCTGGTTACCAGTCGAACAATTGCCCTCTAAATGAATCAAAATGTGGGTAGAGCTTTTCGAAGCAGACTTTTTCCAATCGAATTAGTGAGAGTTTGGCTGCCCACAGGTTTTTGGCGGCTCGCATTGTTTGATTTGAATTTTTTGCTATGCCAGACTTTTTAAGTTGCATTGCCAAAGCTATGGGTTTTGTTTTTGCGTTTCACACACTTCATTTACAGACACTATTCTCTCGCAGTATGTGTGGTTGTGTGTGTTGAATAACATATCATGAAATTTGCATTTGTCGCGTTTCGAGTCCAAGCACATACCTAACGGTTGTGTTAGTTGATTCCACATTTGCTTATACTCGTGAGCTGTCTATATATAATATGTGGATGCAGTAGCGGATCCAGAATTTTCAGAAGGGGGGGGGGGGGGGTGGGTAGATTCGAATTTAAGATTTACATTGCTTCCAAAGGGGGCGGGTCCGGACCCGAAAACCCCGCCCGTGGATCCGCCACTGTGTGGATGGATAATTGCAGTGACACGGACACTGGATAACTGGCATGCAGCAACCAAGTTTTTTGATCGGGTTACTCTGACGATTACATAAACTAAGTGTCTTTAAAAATATGTATATTAGTGTGGTTTGAAGAATTTATTTTTGTTGAAATTTTATATAAACGCAAAAGGTTTTATTCAAATACGAATATGTTAATGAAAAAAGAAAGAAAAAATACGGTTATATTAAACACCGGCCGCAATAGCTGAATAGTAAGCGTCAACCGTCCGGAACCATTATCAGATCAGAATAACCAACAGGCAAAATTATAGAAGAATTAGTTTTTATACCTTTCATGCACATGAAATGGTATATTAGTTTTGGTAAACGACTAATTTTTCAGGCTTAAAATTTTAAGATGTAATTAGTTTAGACATACGAACATACAACTAACCATATAAGGATATTGAATATCACAGAAATCGTACGACTAAAACATATAGCTCCATTACACTAATTTTTTTCAGATATGAGATTTTGATTCAAAATTCGGTCAAAAAAGTATCTCTTTTTCTTCTTCTTCTTTGGCGTAGGCATCAATTACGCTATCATAGCCGCATCAACAATAGCGCGCCACTCGTTTCTTCTCTTCGACGCCAGTTTTTGCGCCAATTGAGGAAAACGACATGACCTAACCAGTGTAGCCGCTGCCTCTTGATTCTCTGAACTATGTCAATGTCGTCATATAGCTCGTATAGCTCATCGTATTTGGCATTACCAACGCCCAAAGGCCATAAATCTTCCCCAAACCTTTTTTTCTAGAAAACTCCTAAAGCCGTTTCAACGGATGTCGAAATCGTCCTGGCTTCTTCACCATATGTCAGTCCTTCAAAGCTGACATTTTTGGTGTTGTTAATGCTGGATAGACGAAATTACCTACGACTTCGAAGTTATGACTGTCAACAGTGACGTGTGACTCAAGTCGCGACTGCGATGACTGTTTATTTGATGTCAGGAGATATTTCGTCTTGCCCTCGTTCACTACCAGACCCATTCGCTTCGCTTTTTTGTCTAATCTGGAGAACGCAGAACTTACGGTGCGTTTGTTATGGCCAATCATATCAATATCATCGGCATACGCCAACAATAGTACACTCTTATAGAAGATTGTACCTGGTTTATTTAACTCTGTAGCTCGTATTATTTTCTCTAGCATCAAATTGAAGAAATCGCACGATAAAAAGTCAATAAGTCTGAAACCTCATTTCGTATCGAACGGCTCCGAGAAGTCCTTCCCAATTGTGACTGCGCTTCTGGTAATGTCTATCTATTATCAGTTTTTATAGCTGTATGAGTTTTGTGTGTAGTTCCTGCCTTCGACAGTTTTCAAATAAATGAAAAAGTCGTGGGTATCGATTACTTTTTTTCGGGGTTTCTCTTACATTTAGCGGATGTTGAACATTTGGTCAGTAGAGATCTTCCGAGTCTAAAGCCACACTGATAAGGGCCGATCGGTTTGTTGGCGGTGGACTTTAAGCTTTCACACAATACGCTAAATAGGACCTTATATGCTGTATTAAGTAGGGTCTCCCTTTTTTTGGATTAGGTAGAATAAACTTAGATTCAATACGTCGGGCATGCTTTCGTCTGACCATATTCTGCAAAGAAGCTGATGCATGCACCTTGTCAGTCCATCGGCGCCGTATTTGAATAGCTCTGCTGGTAAGCCATCGGCTTACGCCGCTTTGTTATTTTTTAAGCGGGCAATCGCTATTCCAATTTCTTCATAGTCGGGTGATGGAACGTCTAGACTGCCGTCATCGATTGGGTTTTTGCGTTCGCCATCCCCGGGTTTTTCACATGCACTTCCATTCAGCAGGTTGAAGAAGTGTTCCCTCCATACACTAAGTATGTTCTGGACAGCTGTCACCAGATTACCTCCTTGGTCCCTACATGAGTTTGGTTTTCAAACCTTCTATAAGTCGCCGCATCTACTCTTAGAATTTTCGAATATTACCCGTGTCGGTCAACTTCTCAAGCCTCACGCCAAAAAAAAAAAAAACAGCTAATGGTGTGAGATTTGGTATTCTACAGATGTATATTGAAGTTATTATTTCCACTGAAAATTTTGTAGTCTAATTGATTTTATTTTTTGAAGTTTATTTAATTTTTTTAGTTTATTTGGTAGTATTAAAAATTTAATTTGTATTTCTTTAAATATTTTATTTCTTTCATTTTGGTGTAATATCCTTTACTTTATTTTTATTTGTTATATTTTTTTTTTAAATTTGTTCTATATAGTTTTAATTTATCTCATTTTTATTTTATTTTATTTTGAATTGTATTATTTTAAATTAATGAATTATTTTAAATTACTAATTATTTTTTTAATTATTATTAATTAAATTAAATTTTTGAATTTTATGCCTTTTCATTTTATTTTTTCTTATTTTAGTTTATATTGTCTTATTTTATCTTTTTATATTGTTTTAATTATTTTTTTTTTAATTATTTTAATTTACTATATACCGTTTTAATTTATTTTATTTCATTTTATATTTTTTATTTGACTTAATTTTATTTATAAAATTATAATTTATTAAATTTTTGTTTTTTTAATTGATCTGTTTTCTATTTTTTTTATTATTTTTTAATATTATATATTAATTTATTTTATTCATTTATTACATTTGGATTATTTTATTTATTTTAACAATAAACAATGAATAATTTATTTTTATTTTAGTATAATTAATTGTAATTAATTTTTTAATTTTTTTAATTTAGTTCATTTATTTTATTTTTAAAATAATTGATTTTACATAAAAAAATTAAATTTAATTTTAATTTAATTTTGTATTTACTTTAATTTTATATTATTTTATTTTAATTTATTTATTTTTATTCTATTTTATTTCTTTTTTTTTTCATAGTCTGATTGCACATTTATTTTATGTTTCTTTAATTTATTTATTTTTATTTCAGTTTATTTTACACTACTATATTTTTTTTCCAATTTTTTTTTAACATTGATCTTTGCGATAAAAAATATTTATCTTATATTTCTCTTCTTATCCGTAAGCTGCTTTTAGACCTTTACTAAGGGAGTTTTCTCAGAGTTGGTGGGGGAAAATTGCCAATACACAATTTTGTATGCACTTCTGCACCAGTCTAATATAAAATATTGCATATGCATATGTATATCTGCATGTATATGTATGTGTATTTGCGCCCGTGCTTCACTTGCGCCGCATGTAGTCTCAAATTCACTTACGACTGCGTATCAATACCAAAACTGTATGGCCTAAAACATTTCGCACTGGTGGCAAGGCACGGAGTGTTTGTTTTTGGTAGATGCACTTACACTCATATACCCGTAT
Source organism: Neoceratitis asiatica (assembly GCA_030068015.2). NCBI lineage: Eukaryota > Metazoa > Arthropoda > Insecta > Diptera > Tephritidae > Neoceratitis > Neoceratitis asiatica. Next base: position 45,955,158 of record CM061527.1, on the reverse strand, counting down.
GCAGACAAACAACTAGTGTTTAATACCCAATGAGTTTTACATGTGACATTTGCCTGCTCTCCTCACTCTGCGTCTCTGCTTGTTTATCGATGTCAATGCCACATCTAACTGTTGTATCTACTTTTATCACTTGTATTGTTCTTGTTATTATTGTTATTGTTGTCATACTGTTTGTTGTGCTAGGCAATGATTGTGCCGCTGCACTAATACATTATTGTTGTGTTTTCATCCTTCTGTCAACCTTCCGCTGCTCCGAATGAGAGCTGAATTGTCGTCATGTTTGTGGCTTTTGTGACAACTTGTTAATGCAAACATGTCAACTATGGATTTGAATTATAATGCATTTGGGATTTTCAGTTCACTGCAGTGCAGCGATTCTTCAAAAACTGGTGGTGGTGTGTGCGAGTGGGTGTGTTTGGGTGTTGTGAATCGAAATTTTAATCAAATGTATACAAGTAGATTTTATGAATTAAAAATTCATGACAGAACTTTATGTGTAATTTTTCAATTTTCATTTTGGGGAAAGTGGGTTAGAATTTGACAGGATTGACGTTGGATTTATCCTGCTTTTGAGTTTTAGAAAACTTTTTTGAAGGAAAAATGTTGTAGTACCATTTCAAAAAGGTACACTTTTCATTGGTATCTGCGAAGTTTAAAGTGACGAAGGGAAACAAATTACACAACTAATTATGTGAGGATTAGTCCATCTAGAAATAGAGATGGTTTTCCCCTAGAGTATGGTAAAATGATAGTTATACAGGAAGAAAAAGGAAAATTTAAAATTTGTTTTTTTAATTACTGAAACCTTGAACATACGGGTCGTTTGTGAACTTCATTTCCAGAATTTTAATCGAAGACAATTTTTCTTCTAGAACTTTATTAAATAAACCCATCTGTCTCTCTTTCTCCATTTCTCCCTTTCTCTCCCTTTCTGATTGACCTTCTGATGAATTTATATGAAACAAGCAACTACGTCAGTGACATGTCGTTTGACTTCCAGAAATAGATCTTTTTAAAATTACAATAGCATGAGACCCAAATACCGGGTGAAAAAAATCAGCAAAACATCCTCTGCGAAACTTATGTTGCCTTTGCACTATACAAAGCTGTTGTAAGGCATTTTCGCAAACTAAAAATAACTTTTAGATCTTATAGCAATACAATTGTTTATTATTGCAACTATTGGAATATGTTTGAAAGCTTCATAATGAACTGAATTAGTTGAAATCCTCTTTTTTTGATAGGATGGGTCTAGCAAGTAAAATGCCAAAATTTGATGTGAAAGAATTGTGGGTAACAATGACCCAGGGCTGAATTAGTCTTCTTAGAAGATTTGAAAAGACAGAGCAATCCGAGTTCACATTTTATTTATAATGTGCATAATATGTGTGCGTAATACCAAATTTCACGTTTCTAGATTATTTTTCGCAGTTTTTTTTTTACCGAAAACCTCGTACCTGAACAGAAGGGTTGTATGGGCTATATGATACGTTAGTCAGATTTCAATGATTTTCAGTACCAATATGCCATTCATAATATATATGGATAATACCAAATTTCATGCTCTTAAATGCTTTTTAGACTGAGTTTTGATCATAGCCTCACATCTGAATAAATCGGTGTATAGTAGCTGTGTGTTACAGTCGATCGATTTCGATGATTTGCAGAACTAATATTGTTATGTGTAGCATTCCAAATATTACGTTCTGAGACATTTTCTTAACGGATTTTTGACCCGAAATTTCAAATCTGAAAAATTGTATATATGCTATAGTGATCTGATCTGGACGGTTCCGACAAGTGATAATTTAAATGAACAGATGCATCTGCCTACCAAAAAATATCTCAAAAACTCAGAAAGTAATTTGCGTTCAAACAGATAGACGGACAGACGGGCATGGCTAAATTAACTCGTCTCTCTGATACGATTGGTATAAATTTCGGTGGGTCTATCTCTTCTCCTTCATGTATTCATGTACATGAAAGGTATAAATATTATGGGAATCAAGTTGATTTAATATAAGATGAATTTAAATAAAAAATATCATCAAGCCATCTTTGTCTAGTCCTAGTATTCGCCATCTCTATTCTTAAATTCAAAGTTATAGAGCTTTTGCAGACGAAACTATAAAGAGATTTTCTGCAAAAAAAAAAAAAAAAATAAATAAATAAATAAAAGCACAAAATACCAAGTCACATGAAACCAATTAATATGAGTTTGTTGAGTGTTGATGTTGGAAAAGGTAAAATTCTGCAACTTTTGAACAGTCTGGTTTTCCATGTCCTTTACTTTGTTTCTATGCAAAGCTGATGCAGTCAACTGTCAACTACAAATTAACAAATTAACTCAGTTTCCTTACAATAAACCAAATTTCACACAAATTCTTACATTTTTGCTCAACTGCAACAGCAGCAAATTACAATCTGAGAGTAAATTTGTAGAAACATGCAATGAAATGTCTTCTGCAAAAGTGCTCTTCCCTCTCAATGTACATACTACGCACATTTCTTTCACTTCCATTTCATTAAAGCCTGTGTGTAATGTGGAAACGTAAGAAAATTGTTCAGAGAATCGAGCAAGCTAAAGTTTCGTACATATTTTCGTCTCCTAATGATGCCATAATTAAAAGTCAAACAGGCCATAAAACTGTAGAGAAGAGCACAAAAAGATGTGAGCATAGAAATGTTACCGCTTTGACCTTTGCAAAAGGTTGTTCACACAAAGTTGAATACTTTTCAAGAAAATTAAAAGAACTTGAATTTTGTGTGCAATGTGAAAAGGGGAACATGGCCAAATTTAGCTATTAGCGGTGGGCTTTTGAGCTTGGGGTCTAGTATGCCATTGCACAATCCATTTGAAAGTAAAACCTTTTTGAAATTATTTTAAAATATTTTTTTTTTAACATTTTGTTTGGTTTTGTAATAATAATAATGTGACGAAAATGCGAAAGGAATGTCAGATGAAAGAGATAAGCCAATAACTGGCATTTTCTAGAGTGTAAGACGAAGACATTCGTTATCGAGAATAATTCGATCATTCCATGCGGCAGTTGCGAACAATCCATTGAGTATATATAGGCGAAACACAACTACAAAGCTAATCAATCGTTAAGTGAACGCGTTGGTGATAACACTACAGTGAAGTAAAAATAGTACATTGTGATTGTTGTATTATAAGTGATTGTAAATAGTGAAGTGAATTGTGAGTTATTGAGTAATAAAAGGACATTGAGAAAATTTTTTATAATCAAGAAACTGCAAATATAGCTGGCGACTTTTATTTAACAATCCAGGATTTGGCAAATCATTTAAGTTAATTTAGCAAAATCGTAAAAATAACTTAAATAGCCTAATATAACATAGGTAACTTCACCACTCTTCTGTTTTCCGAAAACTTTTGAATTTTTAAATAGTGAGTATCAAATCTATAGAACTGATCTAATACACAGAATCAGAGATGGGGTTTTACTTGCCCTCCATTCCTCAATACCATCCGAAGAAGTTCATGTACCGTAGATTCCGTGGAATTTTAATGCATACGAGTGCTTTCTGCTCATAACTATCTATATATATAGCGCTATCTTATATACTTCCACAATCGAATATATCTGTGTATATGTTGCATGTATCTTTATTTAAAAATGTTACCTCAGTAGTAAAAGCAAAAGATTTCTTTGCCATTTTAGTTGACTTCAATTTGCCATGTGTCTCATGAGAATCCATTGGCGATAATATCACTCCAATTTGTATTCGAACCTGTGTTAACGAATTCTTGGAAGAAATGTCTGTTGTGTGCCTCAACCAAATAAGTTTGATTCCAAATTTTATCTAGATACATCGTTACACCCCTAGTTTATATTTTTAATCTAGGTATTGAAAAATCAGTGTGGCCCGAAGCTCTAAAATGTGCTGATGTTGTATCAATTTATAAGTCAAAGGATAAACATAAATTAACCAATTATATGCCAATATCGCTAACGTCAAACATAAAATATATGAAAAAAAATTTTACTCTAGATTTCTAAATTTCATTAAAAAGCATACAATAATATCTAAAATGCAATTCTTGGAAAAAAATTGAACAAACGATGCTTTAAATTACATTACAAATATAATTTATAGAAAACTTGATAAGAGTGAACCTATTGCCATAACATTCCTTGATCTTGCTAAATTATTTGATTCAGTTAATCATTCTATACTACTACAAAAAGTACATACATATGGAATCAAAGGTAAAGCATATGATATGATATCCAGATACATAAAAAAAATATTTCAACGTGTCAAAATTAATGGAATTACTTTACGTTTTGTCGAAATAAATACCAAGGTACCATACTTGGTCCCTTATTATTAATATTGTATATTAATGATTTATTAAAAAACATGTCAGAGGGTACGGTTTTATATTTTGCAGATGGTACTACGGTAATATCCATAGGAAAAACTTGGAGTGAGGTTGAAAATAAAATGAATAACTACTTAAACACGATTTATATATGGCTCGCTATTAATAAACTATCTTCAAATGTTGAAAAAAAACAGTATTTATTACATTTGGGAACTACAAAAATAGTGTTCCAAATGAATTTGAAAAAAAGATCAATGACAAAGTACTAACGAAAGTAGAAAAATGTAAATATTTAGGAATATATTTTGAATAGAGAATGACATGGGAATCTCATATCGAATACAAAATCAATAAAACTAAATATTAAATTTTTATTTAAAAAAAAATTATCCAAAATAATGTTGAAAGACTCACTTATGATGTTACACTATGCTTTATTTCATAGCTTCATCAGCTATGGTAACATAACCTGGGGTGGTGGCTACTCAACAAACTCAACATTATTTTAAAGGCTACTAACTAAAATATTGAAAATAATTAATAAAAACGAATTTGTGATTAAAAACCCATTTAACCAAAATCAGTTATTTGCTTTTGACTATTATGTTTCTTTCAAAGAAGAGTTTTCTAACTCTAATAGTGTAACTAGAAATATAGTATTATAATACCAAAAAGATATAAGACTGTAAGTAGTAAAAGTAGCCATATATAAGTAAAGGCAATCAACGTGTTCAACAATTTGCATAAAACGTTACAATCACGACTTATACTTTTTTAAATCAAATTATTCAAATAATTTTCAAAGTGGTTTGTCCGTCTGTCAACATCATTTACGTTCAACTGCATCATTTGATAAATCCAAAACATTCGCTCCATTATGGACCAGATATGATTCCTACTTGTTTTCTAAAAAAAAAATTCAAATAATCCGTATTTGTCTTTAACTAAATTTTTTAATTGCTCTCTTAAACAATGAGCTTTCCCTTTGTCATGGAAATAGTCTTTTATCATTCCTCTACATAAGAGTGGTTTTAGGTCTAATACTGAAAATTAAAAAGGTATAGCTGAATCATTACTACCCAAATAACGTTTTCTATCACCTCATTACAACACGAATTTTGTAAATGAAAATCAACGCTTAAAAATTCGAATTTGTGTCACATATCTCTAAGGCTTTTCGATATCACAGCTGATATTATTTACACCGACTTCAGTAAAGTTTCGATATGGCAAATCACTCAGTTCTCATACGTACTGGATACTGGATCTTCTTGGGTTTCAACCAAGACTTCTTGAACCAATTTTCTCGTGTCTCAGCAATATAACGCGTGTGATATTAAAAAATACTTTGTCTCAATTAATTGATGTCTCTTCAGGTGTTCCGCAAGATAGCTATCTCGGTCCGATTCTGTTCTTGTTATTTATAAAGAATATATCTTCCGTAATGAAGTATTTAAATATTTTTTTATATGCTGATGATGAAAAACTTTTTATGTCATATTAACACCACAGTCTTAAAAGCCCAAAATACTTTTGTCATTGTCAAAAGAATTTAACTAAACATCGTATACAACTTTGGTAAGGCCAATATTAGAATACGGTTCATTGGCATGGAACTCTAAATATCCAGTTCATTCTGATAAATTAGAGTCTGTGTAAAATTTTTTTATTTTTTGCATTAAGACATTTCCGATGTAATTCTGGATTTAATCTTCCTCCTTATACTAACAGTTTAAAGCTTCTGAGTTTACCCACTCTCATAAGTCGTAGTGAAATGTAAACTTATGTTCCAACTTGTATATCTAGGCAGTATAGACCTCTAATGTTAGAGTTAGTCGAAAGGAATTAATAATTTCGCCGATTGTGTCGTGATTTTAATTCTCATTCCAGCACCTTTGACCTATCAGACTCAGTTTTTTAGCACTAAAAGAATATTATCGCTTCTCTCAGTACTTAAATTTTAAAAGTTTTAAAATACTAAATTTTAGCCGTTGAAAAAATTATTTTCTTTAGCGCGACATTTAACAAACTCTTGCATTTCATGACTCGGCAAATTCCCTTACGTTATATGGATGGCGCTCCTTGCACCAAATAGCGGCCACAATAACCGAGTGGTTAGCATTGTGTACTACAATTCGGAAGGTCTGGGTCCAGGCTCGAGCAACATCCAAAAAAAAATAGAAAATTGATTTTTCTAATTGCCCTCCGAGTGTATTTTTGACACAAAATAAAAGCTCCTCATAAAAATCCATCGGCCGTTCGGAGGCGGCTTAGATTAAATTGTAGGTTCCTCCATTTTTTTTTTAGTAAAAACATCAAGACGCAAAACGATAAATTTGGATTAGCTCGGCCGAAAATCGCTTCAGCGGTTACAGAGCAAAAAATATATATAACGGGTGATCCGTTTTGAGGTTACCTACTTTTTTAAAGGAAAAAAAAACAGAATATTCAAATTTAATGAGGAATGCTTATAATCATTTAAAAGCAAATTCTTTGGCATTTATTTTTTGAAGATTATCTCTTTCCAATAGACTTTAGATTTTAAATATCCCCACAGGAAAAAATCTAACGGTGTGATATCACACGATCTTGGTGGCAAATCGACCATCCAAAAATGTGAAATCATCTGCTCACCGAAGTGTTCTCTCAATAACTCCATTGATCGACGCGTCGTGTGGGAAGTGGCGCCGTCTTGTTGAAACCAAATGTCGCGGAGATCAGCAGCTTCAATTTTAGGCATCAAATACTCGGTTACTATGGCGCGACAATGGTCGCCATTGACGATTATGTTTTCACCGGCATCATTTTGAAGAAATATGGACGCCTCGTCGCTGAATGAAATTTGGCTCGAAAACGTTGGATCTTCTTGGAACTTTTCATGAGCCCTTAGAGCGAAGCGATGTCGCTTGGGAAGGTCGAGCGGCTTCAGTTCTTGCACAAGCTGTAGTTTGTAAGCTTTTAATTTAAGATCTCGACGTAAAATGCGCCAAGTCGTTCCATACGTCAGTCCGAGTCGCTGCGAACGGCGCCGAATCGGCTCTCCACGCTCTTCGTGTACACTCTCAGCTACGATCGCTATATTTTGTTCACTGCGTGCTGGAGGTCGGTTATTCGGTTAAATATTATCCAATATTGAATTCTGGGTCTCAAGATGGGTGATGGTGTTGCGAATAGTACGCTCAGTAGGCCATAAGTTGAGCGAAGTGCGCGAAACACATCCTTTACAGAACGTGAATTTTCGTAATAATGTTGAATGATTTGTAAACATTGTTCAGGCGTTAGTCTTTACATAATGAAATGCCAAATAATACTAAACAAAAATAACATGACAACTTGACACAACCCAGGCGTGATCTGTCAAAAAAGGCTATTGAAAAAAGTAACTCTACTTGGATCACCCTTTATAAGCACTGAATAAAGCATCTGTTGTGAAACAGCTATGTACCTATTTAGTTTCAGACCACAAGGACTATTTTTAAAACAAAATAGTTGATGAGATCTTCAAAAGTGCTATTCATCTGGCGACAGGTGAGACAATAAACACCAAAGGGTGTTCTTGGGTGACCGGAGAAAAACGATGTAGAATTTTTAATATCACTGAAGTCTGGATTAGCGGACTCTCATATAGAGATAGCAATAACGAACGAATGAGAGAAGACTTTGTATGTCTGAAATCTACATAATACTTTCTTTCTCTTACTCGTTCTGTTCCTAAAGCATCAATTAATTTTTTGATAAATTTTTCAATAAAGTAATATATTCTCCGCCACTTCCTTCATTTGCATTGTGAGATTATTTTACAAAGTAACGAAGACCTCTAGAAACAACTAACTAGATATATATACTCGCTTGCTTGCAAAGGGGTTTAGCATCAAAGCAAAATCTTTGCGCGCATTCCGAAGTACACAACCCACGTAACACACTTCGTGCAGCTAACCGTCAACTGTACAATCGATTGTCAGTCGCCACTCACTTTGTTGTCTCTCAAACAACTTAATTAAAATTTCATTACAACTTTTTCACTCGCTTTTTTACCGTTAATGGAGAATTTTGTGAGTGAATTGTTGTTTTTGGCGCGCAGGTAAACTTTCATTATTGTGCCATTTTTTTATTAATCAAATATAAGCGAATGTTGTGGGAGGGAGAATGAAAGTGGGATGGCAGATAAAATAAAAGCTGTGCTTATCAACACAGAAGAAAAAATTAAACTCATTTTCATATATTGGCTGAGTGGTTGCAGCGCAGAAGGAAAAAAAAATTAATAAAGAAATATAAAAAACGAAGTAGAGCAAAAAGTAAAAAAAAAAAAATTACAAATTATAATCGAAAAGCAATCTAGCTGTCCGCGGCTAAATTTGGCCAACCAATCACCAGTCAAGCAGCTAGCAGCGAAGAGCAGTCATTATTAGTGAATTAATGCAATTAAAAATCGCTGACAAAGATTTCAAAGGCTGACTATCAGTCGCTGATGGCGGAAAAAAATTAATATTAATTAAAACATTTTTAATATTGCAAGGGCAGCGACAGCACTACTGGTTGCTGTGTGAGTCTCCACGTTTCATCAATTTGGTTGACAATTTTGTAATGATGCACTTTTTGTTGGGGTTTACTTTTTTTTGGGTCACAGTCGTTGCTGTCAAAGGCGGAGGCGAAATGCAGTTATTAACGGTCCATAATTTCAATTTAATTAAGATATATTGATTCGTGATATTTTTCATCACATTTGTTGGCATATAAAAGCATTAGAGGAACAAAAGGATGATGAAATTTGAAAACATATTGTTACGATTTTGCTAAGTTAGCTTGATGATTTCGCAAATCCTTCGAGTCCGATCACTGGATTGTTAAATAAATGTCGCCAACTTTATTTGCAATTTCTTGATCATAAAGAATTTACTGAATAACTCACAATTCATTTCACTATATACAATCACTTATATTACAACTTCACTATGTACTATTTGTACTTCGTAGTAAAGTTATCACCAACGCGTTCGCTTTACGACGGTTTCGCTTTGCAATTGTGTTTCGCGCTTATATACTAGCCGATTGTTCACTAACACCTGAAATAATCGCATTTTTCTCGATAACGGATGTTCTCGATTCACGCTCTAAAGCACGCCAGTTATCGGCTTCTCCTCTTCTACTTCATCTGACATTCGCTTCACATTTCCGCCACAACATGCACATGTATATAAAAAATGCTTCGTATATATTTTGGTTTATTGTCAGCCAATATTTTTGGATTATATATGTCCTCACGCTGTTGTGGCTTCATTGTGTTTCATAAAATAAAAATATTATAATTGGCTTTCTAAAGCAGGTGGCCCAATTTTCAGAATGAAAACTACTTTATATAAAGTGTTTTCGAATAGGGATAATATGATTTCTAAGTGTCGATTTGGCAATTTTTTTATATGTCATGATCTGTAATTTTATTTTTCATTGTATTCAATAATGTTTACAATTTCATCATGGCAAGACATACGCAAGAACAACGATGCTGATTTTGCCTCGGAACAACTTGAAAACGTAACGATTTTTTTAAGAAAATCGGTAAAAGAAAAAAAGTTCTGTAAGCAGCGATGAAAATGCTTGCGGGAACTCACCTCCATATGTCGTTCTCTTAGAGATCGGGACTAATTCAACAACGGCCCGCTGTAGAAAGCATTTGGCAAATAGCCAAATCGTTCATGCTTGCATTATTTTAAAAATTAAAAAAAAAATTTAGATCTCGTTTCCGTAGCCGAAATACTTTGTTGTAAAAAAAGAATTATAAAATCCGTTTATTACTTTTTGAGTTAAGCTGGTTGAAGCAGTCAAAATTTGAGAATTTTTCATTGTAACTGTTGATTTATAACTATTTTGTATATAAAATACACTAAAAACTTGAAAAAATATTCACATAAACTCTATTGAAAAATCATTCTACATTCTGCTGAAAACCTCATGAAAATCCGTTCATCCCTACTTTTGAGATTATCGCGAACAGACATACAGACGGGGAGGAATACTTTATTTTATAATATTTACGCCAAAATGCCAATTTTGCAACCACTGAAATGATTTTTGGCATTTTATTCTTAGCGATGTTCATTAGGAGGATCTCTCAGCTCATGGCAAATCGTAATCTTGCCTGTCCAATCCTATTACCAATCGCTGCTTGGCTTCTTTAAAACATCTTTCACAAGCTTCAATTGTTTGAACCGAGAGTTCAAACTAATTATTCAAAGACTTTGTTAAATCTACGGCACCAGAATACTGTTTCCATAAACGAACGCACATACTTCGCAGTATGTGCTACTTTTTTTCGAAGTATTACTTCTATTTTCTCAAGATCTACGTTTAGATCGTGCTTGCCCTCATATATCGCTCTGCTCTGGTTAATCTATCTAGAATATTTATCGAGATCTCTAAATGTTTTTTAAATTTATTTGTAAAGAAAATATTTTCAAAAAAAAAAAAAAAAGAAGAGTTTCTAGGTTCTCGACGTTATGATCGAATATATAAAACTCCCAGAGGTTGCCGGTGCATTATGTAACCCATATGGTTGCCGTTTGAACTGAAATAAGTATCTACCTGATACCGTAAAGGCTGTGAAGTGCCTCGACTACTCCGCTACCCGAATTTGCAAATAAGCCGACTTAATATCTAGACTAAACAAAAATCTGTATAATACATTTGCAGGATGTGCTGTCTTACTCCATAATCACAACCACCGGCCACGGCAAAGGATTATATGATTTTTCTATCACCTCCTTGTCGTGCATACCAATAATTTAGCTACTTAAAAGGCTCGTCTACGCGAATAAGTAGGTCCAACTTAGCACTTTCCGCATGGTTAAAACGCCAGAGACACTAACTGTCCTCAGAGTTGTTCACTATTGCTACCAACGATGCTGATTCTAGCCGATAAAACGACCACCTCATGCACGATATATCTGTGATAATACCTTGGATCTGGACTCCACGCCAATGATAACTTCTTGAAGACGCTCAGGAACCATGAGACACTCCAGCAGGACGGCTTGCTCATCACCACGCTGGCAAAGAAATAAAAACCAAACCTAACACCAAAATGGGACCTAAGCCTGAGAGTCATATATAATAGAGTCTGAGAGTCTATAAAGACTCATTTTTCCCCAACTTATTTTTCCTCAAATTTTGATTTCTCTGTGCGTCCGATTTTCTTGAGTTTAAGAGCGTCGAATGACATACCAAATCTTTTCTTGCTAACGCAAATAGACGTAACGCCATAACGAGCCCCTTGCAATATTCGTCAACCTCGCCTCATTATCTGACATATTCCCGGTCGAGAAAATTGCACTTCCATTACAATGAGATATCAGCGATCAATCCCTACGATTTTTGTGCGCTTTTAAGAATGTCTTAGTTTTTAAATGCTATTGACTAGAAGTCGTGTTTATGATGATTGTTGAAGTTCTTGTGAGCGGTCACGAGATATAATTGGAAAAAATTACTCGTTTAGAAATCTGTTCCACGAAAAATTTTATAGCAGTTTTGAGTCTTCTTCATTCTGTTATTTTATGGCCTAGATATTAGTGACTTTTCAGCAGTCAGGCTCATCTTGTAGGCAAAATATATTTTGAAATAATGATAATTTTTCTGATGCCAGACAGCCAGACTATTAGCTGCGCTTTTTTTTCCAGAGACCACTCAGTCGTGAAATTAAATTCCAAAAGTCACTTTTTTTACTTTCAACAATTTCAACTTTAGATTTATGCTAAAAATTCATGCGTAAACCCCCCGCAACTTTTTTAGTATTTAAATTTCATTATTCTCTTTGCATTTCGTTGAATTTGGTTAACCCATTTTTTTATCACGAAATATTTTAATAGAATAACATTGAGATTTTCATATTACAACGTTAAATAAATCCTTAACACATGTACATACATCTGTTATTACTCGTACATACTCGCACTGAGCAAACAATTGCAGAGACAACATTTACTCTTTGTTAGCGACAATTTTAAAATGGCAAAATGGACACGACCTCGCCGAGATGCTCGTACATAAATACACACATATTTACATAAACACTTGAGCACTCACCTATGATTGTAAAGGGTGTTTTTTTTTATAGAGGTATAGAACTTTAAGTTGGCATTACTATTCAAGATGGCGACCGATTTAACGGCTGTCAAGTGATTTATTCTCAGTTTGGTTTGTCAATTCATCATGAATAGACTCGCGCCTGAACAACGCTTGCAAATAGTGCAATTTTATTTCGAAAATAATGGTTCTGTGCGGAAAACGTATCGCGCACTACGTCCATTAGCGATGAAGCGCACTTCTGGTTGAATGGCTACGTCAACAAACAAAACTGCCGCATTTGGAGTTTGAAAGACACGTTTGGTGATCGCCTAATTTCATGTTTTGGACCTGTGAGTTGGCCTCCAAGATCTTGTGATTTAACACCGCTAGACTACTTTCTGTGGGGCTATGTAAAGTCATTGGTCTATGCGGAAAAGCCACAAACGCTTGACCATTTGGAAGACAACATTCGCCGTGTTATTGCCGATATACGGCCACAAATGTTGGAAAAAGTCATCGAAAATTGGGCGTCCAGATTGGACTACATCCGCGCCAGCCGTGGCGGTCATATGCCAGAAATCATATTTAAAATGCCACAATATTATCTTTCGGATAAATAGAATGCATGTCAATCGAATTGACATTGCAACTTAAAGTTCTATTCCTCTATAAAGAACACCCTCTACATGTTTGTATGTATGTATGTATGTATATACATTTGTGCGTCTAATGTAAACATGAAAGGTGTAGGGTGAACAGATAGAGATGATTTGGAAAAAGGTGGAGAGGTGCTGAAAAAAAATATTAAAAAAATAGCAGAAAATAAAGAGATTTTAAGAAACATAGTAACAGCAACATCGCACCAACAATGTATGTATATTTACATTTATATATATGTATATGTATGCGTGTACTATGTACAGAGGACATATGCAAAATGACCAACGTGAGCATATTTTATGTATTTGTATGTACGCAAGTATGTAGATATGTACAAAATTGTATTAGTTTTTGTAAGTACATTCACATGAATGTCTCAGTGTGCGATGTAGTGAAGGTTGCTGGCTGTTACAACAAACAGAGTTTGTCAAAGATAGGAAGAGAAGGTGTACGCAATGATATTTGCCTGAATGTACATATGTAAGTGTAAATAAACTCACTTTAATGCATATACGTATGTGCGCGTAGTATGTTGTTAGCTCTTATGCAAACAGCAACTAAATGTTGTTAGCAAATAAGATGCAACAGCGTGTGACATATTGATTTAAGCGCAAAAGCCTGCAACACAAATGAAAATGAAATAAAATAATATAAATTAAAGTAAAAAATAAAATAAAATAAAATAGAACAAAATAAAATAAATAAAATAAAATAAAATAAAATAAAATGAAATAAAATAAAATAAAATAAATTAAATAAAATAAAATAGAACAAAATAAAATAAATAAAATAAAATAAAATAAAATAAAATGAAATAAAATAAAATAAAATAAATTAAATAAATTAAATACTTCTTTTGCGGGCGAGGAAATGAAAATACCAGCCGCATCGTCATTGTGTCGTCACAGCAATGGTATGTGCCACCTGCAGGTCACTAAAAAACTCTCCTCTAAGAACCGTCGCCCACCTTGGAACCGCTTTCGCATTGCATCAGGGTGACATTCCATGTTTCCCATTGTAAGATTTACATCTCTTCACCTGCGTGCAGGTCCCGCTTTTTATTACGGAGTGTATTCTCTACGTATTCTGATATTAATCACTAATTTTCTTGCCTAGATAGAATAATACGAACAACTATATTTTCTGCTGTTATCGCATCGGTCACTTCTGCTGATGTGGTCCGCCATTCTTGCCGCCGTATACACTTAAAAAATGTGTGATCGGCATCATTATTTTCTGAGTCGCCATAAATGCACTTAGGGTTATCTGTGTTTCCCTGTTTCTGAAGAGGTACATTTTAAAATCCCTGACCGGATAGCATTTGCGTTACATAAAAGTTTTCTTCCCCGAAATCTCTGCTGACCCATTCATACAGGATATTAATTAACGTCTTCGCCCACCTACCTCTAGATTCATTTGTCCACCTATTTTGCCATTTTGATAGAGCTGCTGACCGCACCCCTTCTTTAATGTTGATATTAATTCTATCTTGCCAATGACTCTTCAGATTCCAGATCTTTTTCCGCTCAATAGCCAGAAGTTAAATTGGTATGCAGCCACTTATTACTAAGATTGTCGGACTTGACACTGCTCGGCGACATATTGTACCTGTGCCCAGAACGTCAACCACAAGTCTGGTCTTACGCCAAGGTAGCGTATGACAGTTTTTGTTTGGAAAATGTAGTCCTCAAACTTATTTCCAAAGGAATATGCTTATTTGTTAATAAGAGGAGCTTGGTTTTCTCCGTGACTAGCTTGAGACTTAGCTTAGTTTTTTACGCGCGTCTTCGATGTTTCTAGCAGTTATAATAGCAGCAATATCATCTGCTTAACCAACTAAGAAAGCATCGTCAGGCATCTGGAGTTTTAATATCCCGTCGTAGCTGACGTTCCCGAGAGCTGGACCGAGTATGTATCCTTGCGCTGCCCCTGAGGAGATGTTCTTTTCTCGGGGCCCATCCGTGGTCTGATACACTAGCACTCGGTTTTTTTAAATAGTTTCTTATCATTTTCATAATGTAGTGAGGTCTCTTGAAAACCTTTTCTAGGGTGTGCATCATTTCGCTCCATTTCGCACTGTTAAAGGCATGATGGTCAGTTTCCACACTTTTTATAACGTCTTGCATGGCTCCTAAAGTTGACATACCGGATCGGAAACCATGCTGTTTTGGGGAGAGGCCTCCTGAGTTGGAGATAGCTGTCTCTTTCCAGGGCTTGATTGATCTCTCAAGTAGCTTTCTGCTGTGTCGAGCAGGCCGAGTGGCATATATGCTGATGGGAAATCAGGGTTGCCTTTGCCTTTACTGATTAGTACAAGCTGCTTTCCATACCTGAGGAAACAATCTTGCTTTCAAGCAGGTGTTGTACACATTGATTGGTACATGAGATCGTTCGATAGAAATAAAATAAAATAAAATAATATAGAATAAAAATAAACAGAATAAAATAAAGTCAATTAAAATAAAAAAAGTTATATATTTCAGCATCTAAAAATTTCTTGGTATTTATTATAGTCAAGAATAAATAGTTTGTGAAAACCAGATATAGAGATTAATGGTAGATTTTCGATATAAATATAGTAATATTTTTTCCAGAATTTAGGCAAAAATAAGAAAATTTAATAATAATATTAATAAATTCAGTGAGATAAATGTACCAAAAACCGAATCAATTCTTTGTTAAAAGTAATCTCAACATACTTTTTATTATTTAGATCCTGAGGATATTTCTTGAATAACCTTAATTTCGATTCATATTTCCGGTCTCAATGTATTGATGAGAAGCCCTATACCGCTTGCTTCATATTCCAGCAAAAACAATTATATACCAAATATTACAATTAACCCCACATAAACAACCCATTCACCCACCCCTTTTCGTTAAAATTTGCTATCACTTAAATCGCCTTTCAATAAAATTCAAATTAATACCAATTGCAATTGAGAAAGGCATTAAGTTGCTTGTTCATGTCAAATAAAAACACTGAGCTCTGCCTTACTGGCACGAATTGAGGTTTTAAATTGTAAATAAGAATACAAAAAAAAAAAAAAAAAATATAATACTGCACAACAATAGAGTAAGAATTTGTTACAAAACGTTAAACAACTGGGCAAGTTAAACTACAGGAAATGTTGTCAAAGTGCCAGTAACAACAGCAATAAAAGGCAACCAGGGGAGAGGCAGGCAGTTAAAAGTATATAAACGATGCATATACGAACACATATTTGTTTGTGCTATATATATTGTGTATATTTGCATACAATAGTCAATGTGACCAACAAAAGTTGCGGTCAGTCGTTGTGGGTACATTAAGGTCGTCTGACAGCTTGCATCTCCATGTGTGGCAAATGTCGCCTGCTTTATATAACGGCTGTGTGGGTGAACACACCCCGTTACATAAGTATTTTTGTATGTATGCAAGTATGCAAGTGAGTGGAGAAATACAAAAACTAGTTTGCTATTAAAATGCCAAAGTAGTGTGCTCATCTCTAGAGAATAGAAAAGCTATTTAAAAAATCTCTCGAAATGAAAAACAAGAGTCTTTATTGTCGTAAAAAAATGTTGCATATATTTTCCAAGATAATCAGTGTATTTAAAGTAAATAACCGAAGTCCAGTAATTTGTTTGAGAATTCAAAACTCCCTTAGTTAGTTAGGTGTGTTGATCATGTGATGTTGATGGTGTGATGTGATTTGTTTGATGCGATGAGTGTGGTGTCAGAGGAAATGATGTCATGCTATGTGATGTGATTTAGTTATTTTCTTTTTACCATGACCACATAATCGAATATGATTTAATTTATTAAATATATAAAACTTGTGACCCGATTTAAGCTGGATTTTACAATTTCCTTTATATGAAGTGACGTAATATGATCCATTGTGATGCGATGCGACGTAATGTGACGTGATATGATGTGATGAGTTGTGATATGATGTCTTGTGTGAGTGGTGATATGGTGTCTTGTGATGTGATTAGTTGTGATATGATGTCATATGATGTGATGAGTTGTGATATGATATCATGTGAGTGATGAGTTGTGATATGATATCATGTGAGTGATGAGTTGTGATATGATATCATGTGAGTGATGAGTTGTTAGGAGATTTGCTCATATGAGTTACTGTTTTGAAGCTATCACACAAAGCTAAATCAATATTAACAAAGGCAATGATCAGGGACGTTATGTGACGTGATATGATGTCATGTGATGTGACTAGTTGTGATATGATGTCTTGTGATGTGATGAGTCGTGATATGATGTGATATGATATCATGTGAGTGATGAGTTGTTAGGAGATTTGCTCATATAAGTTACTGTTTTGAAGCTATCACACAAAGCTAAATCAACATTAACAATGTCAATGATATTAGATGTTGTGATGTGATCTACTTTAATAAATTTTATATTCAGAAAATCACATCACGTGATCAGGGCGCTTTTACTTCATTATTGTGATGCTAATAATATAGATTTTGTGAAATTTCGCTAAATAAAAGTATTCAGTTAATTTTGCATTGCTCTCACGTCACGTGATGTAAGTTGATGTGATACTATATGATGATATCTTTTAATACGCTTTAAAATCAGAAAATCTTTAGATAACAAGAGATACTAACTAAGCTCATTATCATGTAAATTATACAGGTCCAGAATTTAATTTTTTTTTTAAGATTTCCTCAACGTTGTTCGTGGTAAGATTTTACATGGTATCTTTTGAAGTGACGTAGAGATAAAATGCGTAGAGATTTAATGTTTGTGACATGACGCGATGTCACGTGATATGACGCTTTGAGATTTAAAAAACTTTAATTTTCATATGATATGACAGCATATTACCTTCAAATAAAAATTGAATATTCAAGAATACTAAATTGCAATATTTATTTAATTAGGTTTAACTAAAAAAAAGTTAATAAATAATAAAAAATTTTAATTAATTTTTCTATTGCTTTTATGAAACTTAATTAACTGTATGTCACTTTATAATCAACTTTTCTATGTCTGATGAATATTTTTTATTTCCACGCATAAATAAAAAAGTTTAAACAAATTATTTATAAATAAATGCATTAAAACCCACAAACATACATAAAAATACATATACCTACATGTGTATATACCATTTATTTGTAGCTCATTACATCAAATAATTTTGAACATCAATTACTTTGAATTTCGTTGCAATTATGTATGTCTGTACTCAGCAAGTACTCGTTTATCGAAAGTGTGTCACACGCTGCACCAAACGCATCAGCGCTCGCTTCCTTGACAGGCTGTCAGTGTCAAGCGTGACAAAATATTTAGTTCCTTGAGTTCACTCTATTCCAAATCCCGATTTCAATCAGCCACTCAACTATACAACGCTTAACGACACTTTACGCCACGCCGCCACCGCATCAACTCAACGACAGACGAGTGCCACTGCCGTTTGTTCTCATTCACTGCCTCACTC
Source organism: Neoceratitis asiatica (assembly GCA_030068015.2). Classification (NCBI taxonomy): domain Eukaryota; kingdom Metazoa; phylum Arthropoda; class Insecta; order Diptera; family Tephritidae; genus Neoceratitis; species Neoceratitis asiatica. The sequence goes on along the minus strand of CM061527.1, from coordinate 45,936,630 downwards.
ACTTGCAATAATATTTTCTGTGTGACACATTGTCGCGCTCACTAACGCTCTGAAAAGTTGTCGATGCAATTTCTTGATTTTTGTCGACTCACAATGGTGCAACAGCACAATCAAGACATCATCAATGTCAACCTAAAAATGTTCCTTGCACTTGGAGAAGGCTTCTCTTTCTTCTGCCTTTTCGAACTCTCTGCATTGCATTGCTCTTCTGGTTTTTTACCATTGCACGGTTGTCCCTTGTGGAAATTTGCTTTTCTCGCACAGTGAAATCGTTTGCTTTTTTTTACTCGATTTTGGTCGATTTTTCGCCAACATTTTCCAGTCGCCATTTTCTATTTCCCATTAGATAAGATATTTGTGTTATTTGTTATTTTAACCTGTCAGTGGCAGTGAGCGAGCGCATATCACAGCTGCTGTATTAACTATTTATGTGGGTTTTTCTGGGGGGACATCAGCTGTGGCATCAACATCTTCCATTCGTACATCCGTTTGGGTATCGGAGCGGAGCATCAGATCTCTTTGCTCTTATCTAAGTTTGTATTATTGATGCTGATGTTCACTGGTGTAATCAGCGTCAGTTGTTATTTGTGCTGTCTGTGAACTTTAACTGCAGCAAATTTACTGTCAGCTACACATTGGGTCATCACTGGTAAATTGGTTGCGATTATGGCGTTGAATTTTTGTGGAAATTTCAAAGAACTGAATGAGAAAATAAATAATATTCTTTTTTCAGACGTTATATATGTGTATGCAAATATAATTCAAAATAGTTTTAAAATTCTTTAAGCTTCCTTTTTGAAGAAACTGCTAAAAGAGACCATCAGTGAATTGAGATAATAAATTCATGATACTATGTTTCATAGCTCAAATACGAGATAGACCATATTAGTATGGTCGGAAATCGGATGCCTTACTGTCTGTTCCATCCCACTCCTAATCTTTTTGACTTCATACGTTGATGACTGTTCCATCTTAGCGGCCGGAAGGGAAATTGATGACTAATGCGAAAGTAAACGCTTTTATTCTCTTCTTCTCTTCTACTCTACTTCTCTTCTACTCTTCTACTCTCCTTCTCTTCTCTCATCTTATCATCGATTTTTATTTTTACTCCACCCTTATCTACAAGAAATTATCTGAAGGCGTACATTTTTTTTCGACGACGAACCCAGCGTTGTCCAACCTCCCGCCCAAACTATCGAAGGGTGCGCCTGACGGATAAACGTAAATTAGACCAGTGACCGAAAACCAGGTACAGCCCTGGCATTCCAGAATCCCTGAGACGGATCACGGCTTGTCGCGGCTACACTACAGATATGCTCATCAGCTGCTATAAAGGAATTTGCGATTGAGAAACGTTGAGAATAAAGAAATTATTTATAAGTTTAAAAACCCTCAGTAAACACAAGCAAAGGGACTTAAAGTATCTAGATTGTCTTAAAAAGATTCTAAAGTTAATCTCGCTAAGTAGGAATGGACTATTGATAATACCTTTTATCAGCTTAGTTAAAAATACAACTCCAAGCTTCTCTCGTCGACTCTGCAGCAAAGGCAGATTAATAAGATAAATGGGTCTAACGAGTGAAGTGTAGAGTAATTTGGTAATGGGGTCATAAAACTCCTTAGCCCACCGTTTCACAAAAGCAGGGACTCCTTTAACCTTATTAGCATAGGAATTTATATGATTTCTAAAATCTAGCTGAGAGTCTACTGTGACAACCAAGTCAATGAAGTCAACATTGTGATTTTGAATCATATAGGCAAAGGATTGCAAAGATTTTCTAGAGTAGGACATAAATTTGCAGTTGTTTAAATTTAACGACATATAGTTCACACCACACCACCTTAAAAAATTACTTAGGTCAAGTTGAAAGACTTCTCTATCTTCTATATAACGAACTGATTTAAAAAGCTTGACATTATCTGCGTGCATAAGTGATTTACACAATCACAACCACATCTGGCAGATCACTGATGAATAAGAGGAATATTAAGGGACCGAGATGATTGCCTTGAGGTACACCAGACGTTACTGATATTTCACGTTAAGTACTAGAGTAAAATTACTCTTTGCTTTCTAACCGTCAAATATTATGAAATCAAATCATCCCTAAGGATTGTGGAAACCCAAAGTATTGAGTGTGAGACCTTGTCAAATGCTTGGCTGAAATCAGTATAAATAACATCGCTTTGATAATCACTTTTAAACCATTACGGACATGGGTAGTGAATTCTAGTAAGTTCGATAAGGTGGACTTATTTTTACAAAATCCCTGTTGTAAAGTGTCCATAATTGACGACAGTGAGTGAACATAACTTTGAAAACTTCTTATGACGCCTGTTCACCTGCTCATAGAGGAATCGCCTCGCCGGTACTTCAGGAGAGACCTGCTATCTTAGACGGTACGAGCCAGTGGACAAAATACAGATAGGTCTTATGAGTCTTAAAAATGCTATTCAAAGAGTGCTCATTGTCCCGAGGTTTTTTGTCTGTATACTATTCATCTAAAACCTATCTTCCTTAGGTTCGAATCTATAAAATAAAACTCGTTTCGAGGGCTCACTGTTGGTTGATTTTGATGTTAAGCCACCACAACAACAACATTATTTGTTCTGTATATCGAAAATAAAGCTTATAAATAGAAATTTTTGGTATTGTTGCTATTGGATTTCAGTTCTTCACTAAGACAAAAGCTAGATTTATTACCTAATCTATAGACGTAAGCTGATTATGATAGGAGGAGGTATTTCGATTGAACGTTACTCGGAGGAAAATGGATAATGAGGACAGAACAACGTCCTGTAAAGAGTGGAACGTTCAAATAGAAATTGGAGGGAGCTTCACAAATCTCGTTGAAGTCATTCTTAGAAATCGTTCAGCGTACACTCTGAAAATTTTCTCATCTTTATTGTTTTTCAATAATTATGTTTATATGTAATCTCAAAAATCCATCAGCATAGAGTTGTCTTATAAAGAAATTGTAGAAATAATTATAGCAAAAGTAGATTTTGTGAGAGACAATCTCAGCTATTAGAAACTGTGCCAAAATTTTTGGATTTAAACTTTCTAAACTTCTGCAAAAATTCTTTCAATTTAAATTCTAAAAAATTAATTTTTTACAAATATTTTCCTTAAATATTTATTTATTTATTTAATATATATATATTTTTTTACATTTTTCCTTGAATTTGACTATAGTATATACATTATGAAATTATTACAATGTGTGATGATATTGTAACGAATTTCGCAATTTCCCAAATCCTTCGGTCCGACCACTGGATTGCTAACAATCCCAAGATTTGTTTGTTCAGATTTTTAATTGCTCCTCAATAACTACATTCCATTCCAAGAGGGCAAAGATTCTACTAATATGTATAATATTCCAAAATCGCCTTCAAAGTCTTCCGAATCAAAATTAAGCTCACAAATTCTCGAAATCTTCAAAAGTTCTATTGCACAACCCTTTTGTCAATTTTTTTTTTTTGCCGTTTCTTCTTATGGTATTTTAAAAAAGCTACGCTTGACACTTCTTCACGTGGTATGACACAAATCACAAGAAACATTAGGCATTTTCTATGCTAAAACCGCATTCGAATATTGCGTTCAAAAATGAAATACGAAGTGTGTTCAAAAACTATCAAGAACTTTTAAATGCCGTGGGCTTGGCATACCTTTAAACTATGCAATCAAAGTACGAAGAGTTTCGAAGTGATTTGAGTATTTCCAAGGCCAAGAAGAGGCGTTGAAGATAATGAACGCTCTGGACGCCCCAGCAAATCAGCGTGAAAAAAGTTTAAGAAACGTTCATAAACAACCACCGAATCACAATTACAGAAGTGCTTGAAGATGCCTTAATTAAAAGAACGAATGTCATGTGAATCAGCCTAAAAATACAGTATTTGGTCCTCATAGACTTCTAATATGGCAGAAATTCATTTACATCAAAAATATTTTTATTTTTTATTTTTTTCCTTTTCAATATTTTTTCAATTTAATAAACAAATTTTATAAAGCTTGTGGAAATTTAAAATCAAAAGACAGTGATGTCTATGTAGGTTTTCATAAAGAAATACTTCAACGGAGTACTTCATGTACAATTTCCATAGTTTTTCTCCGTGAATTATATTAGAGTGAGTAACACTTCCAATAACACTGCCGAATTTGTCAAATTATGTGTTTGACGTTGCTATCGATCACACCATTTCTCTTTCCACCATGTAGTATATATATATGTATATATTATTTTTTTTCAATCATTTCAAATATTTATATTTCCTGTGAAATTTACTTTCGGTTTGGTGAATGTTTTTAGCTTGTTTTAAAATATTTAATACTATGAATATTTCCAATTAGATTCTCATAAATTTCGTTTTTTGCAACATAATCATATTTCAAGTTTGCCAGTTCAAAAAAACTTATGCAGAATCTCAAAATTTTATTTTGAAAAGAAAAAAAAAATTTCGCAATTTTCATATTTCATGCGTGTGTGTTAGGAAGAAAAAAAATGCTTGCTGCAAATAGTGCGAAGTCAACAAGCCATATGTCTGTGGAATATTTTCAACACTTTGCACGCGTACACCCATACACTCGTACATACATTGCGTTCACTCTTTTCTAGTCACGCACGCCGTACGCACGTAGTGTGATAGCGCAATGCGTTGCAAGTTGCCAATTCCATTGGTATGATGCACTAAATGCGGGACAAGCAAATGTTATTACTAGAAGATTTTCTTGTTACACACCCAGGATTCCTCGAACACAGCTGCAACAACGCTGCTGGAAGAGTAGTGGGAAGGAAATGCAATTATATGCTGCAGGTGCTGGAAACTTTTTTGCACACGCGAGCAGCAAAGGAATGCATACTCGTTCAACTACAATGCAATGTTCATATGAGTGGGCGTATTGTTGGTATGTATGTAGATGTGTGCATTGCGTTCTCAGAAGCATAATTTTGTTGTTAAGTGAAACAAATGTCAGTTTATTGGTGAAACTTTTGCAAAATTGCTGCTTTCTCATGACATTCACTTCCACATACCAATGCGTAGAGAGGAGTTGAAAAAGCTGGATGTTCAAGAGCAAAAATATATGTTCATACATACGTATCTGCACAATCATACGTAATTGATTGAAAAAATAAAACAACTGAACTTTTGACTCGTGTTCATGGAATGAAATTTTACTTCAAAAGCTAGATGGAGTTATGAGAGAATATCTGCTGAAATTGCTGATAATATTCTTGAAAATATTTTTAAAATATTTAATGCAAAATTATTACGGAAGACAGTGTTAAAATATCTTCAATGCAGTTAAGTTGTTCCAGATTAAAAATTAAATATGAACTTCGATCACCGGAACATGTCAGCGCTGTAACCAAATTAATAATTAATTATTCTAAAATCATTTGCACTGCCGCAATGCTACTGAAGTGCTATTTGACTGTGAAAAATTATCTTATGGTAATCGTAGAAGTAACAATTTGAAGCTTAGAGATTCTTATTTTCAAATTTTTTAGTAAACAAAGATGAAAGTGGTGACCGTTATTGAGAAAATCTAAGATATAAGAAAAAAATAAAAGATAAAAATATTAAAAAAAAAAAACCTTTATAATTTGTTTATTTAAGTTTAATTTCTTATTTTTAATTTTTCTCTTCAATGATTTGTTACAAGGGCATCCTTTTTCGAAAGCAAAACGATCTTTTGGCTTAACCACAATTGCCATAGCGACCAGTTATTGTACACAAATTTTAAGACAATTCTGTAATCTGCAATAAGTTTCCTACAGGAATACTACTTTGAAGAAAAATATTTTTCCCATGTTTAATTTCAGCTTAAGAAAGGGGAGGAAAGTCACATTTTTCCCCATTTTCACCAATTGCATGTTGCCAATTGCGAATATGATATACACTCTAATGCTTTAACGAACTTTTATACTCCTGTGAACTTCTAATAGCTCTGCTAATCGGCAGATAGATCGATCAAATGGTTTTCTTAAACCGTTTCATCACATATTTAAAAAAAAAAAAGAAATACAAAAAATTAAAGGAGCAACGTTTACAACTCTGAGTACCCTGTAAAATGGAAAATTCAATTCTTTTTAATATTTTTCACATTTGCATATCTTTTATCCGTGGAATTTGGGATAAAAAACCATTTTTAGCGAATTTCTTATTTTTTTAATATATATATATATATATATATACCACGACAAATCGATCGGTCAAATTTACTTTTACACCGAAGCCGGGAAAAATTTATAGCAGTCTAAGAAAAAAAAATTGAAAAAAAATTTCTTAATCTCAAGTTCAGTGGAAATACTGTGCGCAATGGTGAAAAAAGTTTAGAAAGTATTTGATATGTTCATAAAATGTATAGAGACATCGGTATGGCCAAAGACAGGACTTCATTCTTATTATATTATATTTTAACTTATTTGATTTTGTTTTATTTTTATTTGATTTTGTTCTTTTTAATTTAATTTTATTTTAATAAGTGTTATTTAATTTAATATAATTTATTTTAATTTAATTTTTTATTTTGTTTTATTTAAATTTTAATTTAAATTTTTTGAATTTTTTTAAATAATTTTTTTTTAATATTACTTCCAACAGCTTTGTTTAGTGCGGAGAACTAAAAAAAGTTCAGCTACAGAGTGAAATTCATCAGCTGATTTTTAAGAATTATTTCAAATATAAAATGTAATATAACGGTTAGTTTAGAGTTGACAAAATAGTTTTCTTAATATGAAAAAGCGATTCAGATATGTCAAATGTGATTGAATGAGAGTTAAAATCAAGACGCAAACAATGCAAAGGCTCGTGAAGTTCAAAATTCGTTTTACAAGTTTTCAGAAACAAGGGGTAAAAATGTCTGGACATTCTAAACGGAACATTAAATTTGATTTCAGCGAGAATTAGGGGGCTGGAAATTGAGCCTGTTATTGTTTTAGCCATGAAAATTTCACCAAGCATTTCCCGACGACTGGCGAGAGTAGAGAGATTGATAAGTTTCAGACGACTAGTATAAGAGGGAAGATTGTATTGAGAGTCCCAATGCAAATTTCTTAAGGCAAATAGGAGGAATTGTTTTTGAATAGACTCTATCAGAGTACATTTGATACCTCGGGTTGCACATCATCGAGCCGTATTCAAAAATAGGTCTTTAGTTTATTTTTTATTTTTATATTTTTATTTTACCTTAGTTGATATAATTTTATTTTATATTTCTTCATTTTTTAAAATTTAATTTAATTTTATTTGCTTTTAATTTATTTTATTTTATTTTTATTCTATTGAATTCCTTTTATAAATATATATATATTTTTCTTTAATACAAGCACGACAAGCAATCCTACTTATATACATTTTTCCCAGACAATTAATGCACGAATGTATGCAGGATTGCAAAAACTAGCTAACCCAACAGTAAGTAAAAATAGCGGCTAAATATTAGCGCACATAATAGTTGTTGGTTAGTAATAAATTGAATAATACAACAACAGATTACAAGGCAGACGTTGGCTCAGTTGTTAGAGCACTCGCCTGTGATGCCAGAAGCAGTCTGTTCGATTCCTGGCAAAAGAAGTCTGTTGAGGAGATGACGTGATTCCGAAACAGCTGTCACTTCTACCAATTTTTCTTTGTTGTATAAAAAAATAATCAATTCAAAAAATTCTTACGTAATAGTACTTTAAATAAAGTTCAGTTGCTTATAACAACAATTTCATTAATTTATTTTTCCATTTGCGTTTACATGCTACTTTGTTTTATTTTATTTTGTACATTTTTATTTTATTTATCTTTTACTTTTGATGTTAGTATATTTTATTTTTAATTTTTTAATTTTATATTAATTATTTTTTTTCGTTGGCTTATTTTATTGAACATTATTTAGTTTTATTTTATTCAATTAAATTTTTAAATTTTTATTTTTATCCTTTTTTTATTTTAAATTGTATAAATTATTTTAAATTATTTCTTTTTTCTTCATCTGTATTTTATTTAATTTATTTTAATTTACTTTTATTGGTTTACTGTATTTTGTTTTATATTATTTCGCTATTTTTTATGTTTATTTTATATTACTTCTTTTTTATTTAATTTAATTTTTCTTCAATTCATTTATTTTTTATTTATTTTTATTTAGTTTAATTTAATATTTTTGTGTTTCATTTTCTTCTTATATTATTGTTATTTAATTTATAATTTTATTTTCTACTCTCTTAATTAGTTTTATTTTATTTTATTTTTTTTATTTTTATAATTTTTTTTTAATTTCTTATTCAAATTTAAAATTTGTATATATCTTTTTTATTATACTTTACTTTATTTAACTTTATTTTATTTTGATTAATTTTTTGTTGTTGTTTTATATATTCAATAATATTATTTTTTCTTTTATTTTTTTAATATTTTTTTGTTGTTTTTCTTTTTTAATTTATTTTCCAGCTCAATTTTCTCTTTATCTCTACTTAATGCCATCTAAATCAATTAGTAATATGCAAATCTTTCCGTATCAGTTGCTAATTCTAACTTGAATTTATTTTCTAAAGAGCTCCACTTGATACCGATATTCCGCCTTAATGGATATATAAATGGGTGAGCGTACATTAGTTTCGTAATTGAATGTCTGAGGGTTTGCTGAGTGCAATTGTGAGCCTTCTACAATATCGAGATGCTCGCAAACAAAAGACTTTGTATACAGTCTCTATGTAGATAACACACATTTCCACTACATTATTTAATACATATACAAGTATATATGCCATTAATAAATGTATTCACGAGTATATGCATTTATGTATGTTTGCAGCATTGCCACGAACAGACTACACTATAATATCAGTAATTTAATTACACATACTTGACTACTATTGATGTAGTCACCAATAATTATTCAATATGTAGTAGTGAGTGGTAATTTGATTCATCTCATGTACTGAAGGGTGATAGGGGAATTGGTGCAGCTGGCATCAATAAGTGGAGGAATGACTATCCATTGATTACAGGCTAAATTTTTTTAATCAATAATATACTGTTTAAGCCGTTAATGCTTAACGAAGCCGACACTTTCTCTAATACTAAAAAGCCATTAAAATTCTAAAAATAAAACATAAAAAAAGAAAGCAACAAAAATATTTTCAAATGCAACTTATTTGCATATTCCAATTCCCATTTGCGCACCAATACTAAGTCGAAGTGAAACTCGCAAAAATTATTACACCAAAAATCCGCTATTAAGTTATTACAAAATTTACAAATAAATTTCAACTGTGTATGCTTTATTGCATTATAGCGTGTAAAAATTATTGCTGCTGCTGCAGCTGATTTTTGATTCGATTTTCATGCATTTAGCAGCACTCAAAGCTCGCTTTGCATGCCTACTATTTGATCCCACTGATACCCGACTGCTCGCACTGCAGTTTCCGCGTATGCGAAATTGGGTTTGTAATTATAATTTAACTAAAATAGCGCTAGTAACATTATTTGTTTATTTATTTATTCAAATAAGCTATCAACAATTTATGTGCATGGATAAATTGAGCTGGCGATAAATTTTGAGGTCATTGCTAAAAGCTAATGTAATAAATTTGGAAAATTGTGCGTATGTGTGGCATAAAAGTTAAAAGCTAAATTTGAGTGTGTGTGAAGTTATGTTTTTTTCTAAAGAAATTTCAGTCAAATGAATTAATTAAAATCTAAAAATAAAATTTATATTCATTCGTGTTAGTGCTGTAGTTTTTATTAGCAGCTATTTTTAGTTGGAAAAACCAATTAAACAATTTTTTAAATTAAATTTATATTTTTGGTATTTATTATTTATTATATTTTTTATTGAAAACATTTTTCGTTATATATAATATTTTTGATGAAAATTTTCGATTATAGCTTCTCTACAAAAAAGCTAAAATATATAAAAATAATTAATTCTACCGTCAATCAGAGTTATTAAGTTAATTACTGTTTGCTCGGAGAGAAAAATAAATTTTAATTACTTATCTAGATCATACATGTAGTATGGGTTTTGTGAATACACTTTCTTACAAATTGAATGTTACCAAAAAAAAAATTACTATGTAAAGAAAACAAGACTCAAAATTTAGAGTAGTATATTTATCGATAACAGTTGAAATGTGCAGTCTTATATTTACAGTAACTGCAAATTCAAGAAGTCAATAACGTATCAAACAGCTCTCGTATATATAAAGAGTGATCAAGTAGAGGCACTTCTGTCAATAGCCTTTTTTTGACAGATTTTTTACAACTTTGTTTTATATTTTAGTTTACTTTATTTTAATTTGTTCTATTTTATTTTAGTTTGAATAATTAAATTTTACTTTATTTTATTATTTTGTGTTATTTTATTTAAATTTTTTTTTTAAACTATTTTATTTTGTTTCTGTACTTTAAATAATGTTATTTTATGGTTTTTTGTTTTATTTTATTTTATCTTTTATTTTTATTTTGGTTTTATTTATTTTTATTTATTTTTTAGACCCATTTATAAAACTTTGCCAACAAACGTATATACATATGTATATAAGAGTAAAAGAATATTCTCCGCGGCATTTGGTTTCAACAAAACGACTCTACTTCCCACGCATTGCATCAATCAATGGAGATATGTAAAGTCTACAGTCTATGCGGACAATCCCGATACGATTCAGGCCTTAGAGCAAAACGTCACTCTTGTCATTCACCAGTTAGCTGTCGAAATATTCGAACGAGTAATCGAAAAATGGACTCGACGGATGGACCATCTGAGGCGTAACCGCGGTCAACATTTGAAAAAGATAATCTTCCAAAAATAAATGCCAAAGAATGTTCTTTGGAATGATAATAAACATTCCCCCAATAAATTAGAATTTTCTGTGTTTTTTTCCTTTAAAAAAGTAGGGAACTTCGAAATGGATCACCCATTATAATTGGCAATTTCTAAACGCTGAAGCGATTTTCTGCCGAGCTCTTCCTCTAATTTGTGGTATGGCTTATGATGTTTTCCTAACAAATGGATTGACATACAATTTAAAATCGACAAAAAAAGTATGATACAAAATAAATATGTTTGGTTCATGAAAGATAAAATGGCTACAGGATTGAAGACGGAGCTTTTTTCTTGTTCTACGCCGTTTAGTATGTATTTGACAGTCATGGAACGGAGACGACCTCGTGAATTGTAACGAAAATGGAAAAAAGAGAATTTCGTGTGCTGTATGTTATTAAGCATTATTTTTTGCTTAAAAAATCCATCATCGAAACCAAGTAAATACTTGATAAATATTTTGGTGTCTATGCACCATCAATCTCAATCGTGAGGAGGTTGTTTACTGAGTTTGGGTGAGTGGGACATGAAAATGCTATCCACGCGATGGGTGCCACGATTGATCACATAATACCATGAGCGCAACTGTGACCACTTCAGAGGAGTATTTTGCGTTGCACAACCGAAATCCAAACGAATTTTGCACCACAGCAGAGAAAAGAGAAGACAGTGGGTTTCTCCGGGTGAATGTGCACCAAAGAAGGTCAAGGTAGATCTGTCGGATAACAATAGCTTTTTGGAATATACGAGCTTTCATTTACATCGATTATCTTGAAAAGTGTAACCCAAACACCGGCGAATATTATTCAGATCTTTTGGACAGATCATTTGACGTAAAAAAGTTCTGTTCCGTCAGGACAATATACGGGTGTGCACATGTGTAGTTATAATGGCAAAAACTCATAAATTGATCTACAAATAGCTATTTTACCCAGATTTAGTTCATTGTGCCTATTTCTTGTTTCCAAACCTGAAAAAATGGCACGGTGGTAAAAGATTCGGGTCGAATTAAGAGGGCATCACAGAAACAAACGCCTATTTTGAGGGCCTGTAAAAAAAAACCTTTTATCGCTGAATTAAAGTAGCTTCTGAATATTGTGCTCATTCTATAAGTAGACAGAAGTATAATATTCTAAATAACGCGTGCCACAAAAAGCATATGACAAGAATTCGTAATAACATTCTATAGTTTTGTTAATTCGAAACGAAAGACTTATGGATTTCCATCATCTATGAAAATGAATGATGAAATTTCCAGTGATTGTTATAGAATCGCAGATATGTTTGCAGACTTCTTCGAATCTAATTATGCGTCGAGTACACTTCCAACCACACAATCTGTTTCCTACCCTTACAAATTATCCTCCTTTGATTGCGTAAGAGTGCCTTGTATTATTGCTGATATGGTTTACTACCGTCTTAACGCTCTAAAAAGCTCATTTACATGCGATCCAGATAATATCCCATCTAGTGTACTTAAGTTCTGTGTCGATTATCTATATCTACCATTAATTAACGAACATATTCAATGCTCCAATCAAGAAAAAATTTTTTCCCTCTTTATAGAAAGAGTCATATTCATTAATGATCTGCCAAATGTGGCTCGTCATTCTAAAGACCTTATGTATGCAGATGATGTCAAGCTCTTTAAGGGGGTCCTCTTATATAATTGTGCAAAAATTACCTAATGTTTGATTTTTTTTTTTTAATAAGTAAAAAAACTTAGACATATGCGATGTTCTACAAAATGTTTATTTAGGTTTCCTTTATGCGTTTCGAAAATTTTGAATGTCGAAATTGGCGTCCAAAATGGCGGCTCCGCAAAAGGTGTTTTGAAAAGCGTAATCATCTGCGGGCACGATACTGGTCGCAATTCGTCGTCTACAAGCAGAAAATTGAAGATTACATTCCGTAGAGGCACCCCAACCTAAAAAGCATTAAAAAATTCGTTATAGAAACAAAATGGCGACTACTTGAAAATGAAGTTTCGTTTTTTCGCATGATAATTTCACTTTGGCCGGTCGTAAAAAATCATTACTGATCAAAATATTGCGATTTTGTAGATTACAGCGCAAGAGAGTTTTGTCTTCTTATAGACGGGCAAAACGCGAAGCTGATTCGTTAAATGGTTCAAAAACGAGTACGCCCGCAAATTCAAAAAATCTTGTTTCGAGAAAACGCGTGTCGAAGTTTAGAAACAGTTTTTCGTGTACAATTATATAGAGTGTTTTTTATAGAGGTATAGAACTTTAAGTTGGCATTACTTTTCAAGATGGCGACCGATTTAACAGCTGTCAAGTGATTTATTCTCAGTTCAGTTTGGCAATTCATCGTGAATAGACTCACGCCTGAACAACGCTTGCAAATAGTGCAATTTTATTTCGAAAATAATGATTCTGTGCGGAAAAGTTATCGCGCACTACGTCCAATGATACGGACCAATGATTCCACCAGCCCACAAAGCGCACCAAACAGTCAGTTTTTCTGGATGTAACGGTGTTTTAATATACACTTGAGGATTACCTTCACTCCAAATGCGGCAGTTTTGTTTGTTGACGTAGCCACTCAACCAGAAGTGCGCTTCATCGCTAAACATCGCTAAAATGGACGTAGTGCGCGATACGCTTTCCGCACAGAACCATTATTTTCGAAATAAAATTGCACTATTTGCAAGCGTTGTTCAGGCGTGAGTCTATTCATGATGAATTGCCAAACCAAACTGAGAATAAATCACTTGACAGCTGTTAAATCGGTCGCCATCTTGAAAAGTAATGCCAACTTAAAGTTCTATACCTCTATAAAAACACCCTATATAAGTAGTTACTCCATCTATTTGTCTAAAAGTAAATGAACTTATAGGATTCTACGGTCACAAAACACGAATTCGAGGTTAGATTTGGAAAATTCAAAATGACGGGGTTTTTGGGTCGCTGAACACAAACTTGAGGTCAAATTTGACAAATTCGGAATGACGGATCAATATGGCGGATTAAAAAAGTGAAATATTCATTAATATCGATGAAACTTTAAATGAACGGATATTTGGGTCGCTGAACACGAATTTAATGTGAGATTTGAAAAATTGAAAATGTCCGATCCAATATGACGGTCAAAAAGTAATCTAGAATAATGTATATGAAATTTGATCAAAACAAATGTTTTCTTGTAACTTGTTTTGGAGCGCGCGGTAAACTTGTTTCTGAGCGTCCGCCAATGCTCAGGACATAGGTCCGTTCAAAGCCATGTGTAAGGCCCATTTTGGAATATGGTTCCATTGTATTGAATCCACAGTATCAATTGCATAGTGATAAAATAGAATCTGTACAAAAACAATTCTTATTATTTGCGTTAAGGATTTTACATTGGGATGCGAATAAAAAGCTCCTGTCTTTTAAAAATCGATTAGGCTTATAAATCTGCCTTCACTCCAGAGTCGACGAGAAATGCTTGAAGTTTTAGGACAGTCCGGGCTGTATCTGGTTTTCGGTCACCGGTATGTTAGGTTTTACGATTATCCATCAGGCGCGTCCCTTGGTCGGTTGGGCGGGAGGTTGGGCAACGCTGGGTTCGTGGTCAAGAAAAGAAATAAATAAATAAATAAATAAATAAATAAATAAACTTTACTATGTTTAGGAATTAACGCTTATTTGCCGGAAAAAAAATTTTAGTCAAAAGTCATTGGCTTATCAAACCACCGTATATAAATATATATAAATACATATACCAAAATTCCATTCTCTTAGATGAATTTTGGATCCCGAAACCTAATATCTGAATAAATCAGTTGTTGCTGATTTACAGTGAATTTATTTATATGTATATATATTTTTGAAAATGGCGTACCGTTTTTCAATTTATGTCGTTAACTAATCTGGAGAAATTTGCCCTAAGAATTCAAAATTTTATTTTAAAACCATTATAGAATTCTAAGATGCATAAAATTTCTATTATGAAAATTTTGAAAGCAACTTCACTATTTTGGCAGAATATAATTCTTACTTTTGTTCTAGAAGCCACTATTATTAAAAAAAAATTTGAGAAAAAAGTTCTTCTTTTAATTTTGAAAACGATAATAAATAGAGATTTTTAACTTGTATTGCAATGTTGAATTCCTTTTTTTTTGGCTAATATTACTAACTAAAGCGTTTCCAAAACTTAGATCAATCTTTTCCAAGATCCTTAAATAAATTATCTTGATTTAAAAAAATTTTAATGATAAAACTTAAGTCATACATAAGTCATGAATAAGTAAAATTTAAAATATTTTAAATAACTGCATTGTCAAATACTCACAATGATATAAGTAAATAATTGAAAAATAAGACAGAAACGCAAAGAAATAACAACGAAAAGTAGTGAAAAATATATTGCTCAACAACAACAACTATGTAGCCACCAACACCTCCCATTGGTGTTTGCAGAAATATTTACCTATCACTGTTGAGTCAACTCATATCTCCACTTTAAGGTGTTACTTAAGCATACTCAAGCGGATTGTATAAACTTATGCTAGCCAAAAAGGAAACTTCATTCGACAAGATCCCACATAAAAACCAAAATTCCTTTAACAAAAAAAAGAAAAGAAACCTAGCTTTTTGCTCGGCACTAACAAGTTCGTGCAGTAACTACCGCGTAGGTGTGTTTACGCTCTCTTCAGCCAACGCTGGTATTCACTTCATTTACTATGCGTTTTTAGTATAGTATTTTTAGGCAAACACCACCATGCCGTCGCGTTCAAATACTATACATATACATATTTATGCACTATTTGAACTATTTAAATATGTAGCATCAGCAACAACAACAACAACAAGCAACACCAACACCAAAAAGTTATGGAGTGTCATAGAGAAATTTTGGAAAGTTTGTTGACAGTCTGTTGCAATAATGCAAAACAATGGTTTGTATAAAGTGTGATGATGCTGCTGTTGTTGTTGTTATTGTTGCTGCAGTTGTTTTCGTTGTACCCAGTTTTTACTACATTTACCATCATTGCAATTGCTGTCGCCAGAAATTCAAATCTCTAACTCACTATTTTACTATACCAAAAATATTACAAAAAAATGTTGCATCATTATTGTTGCTGTTGTTTTTTTTTTAGTTAGTTTGAAATGTCAATTTTATAGTAGACAAAAAGCTAGCGTTGTCATGCAAATAGTTTTCTAGTTTATGTAGAATTTAATAATAAAATTTTGTTGTTTTAGTTTTTAGGCAAGCAGAAGCTGTCGATGGAATTAATATGTCCAACACACTCGCATATGTATGTACACATGTACACATTGAAATATATGCTTTTGTTGCTGATTAAGCAAGTTATAGTGTTTTTTTTTTTGTGAATTAGATTAGCAAATTTTTTTTTTCATTATGAAATGGATAGCAAACGCATAACTCAAAATTTCATCATTTTGAGTTTATATACTATGCAGTTAGATTATGAATAACGCTAAATTTCGTTGAATTAAAAATCTTTTTTCAAGTCATCAAAGTCTAAAACAGACCAAACTCTCGAAAGTATGAAAGTGTGTGAAGAATATCTAAGCACTTCTTCTGCTGCTAGCTTCTTAGCAACGTTTTTGGAGAGAAATGAAATTTTACAACGATTATTTCGTAAGAAACAACAAGAACAACAACAATAATGAAGAAACTTCTTGCACAAACAATAATAACTAACAGTTAATAGGATGTGAGAAGTAAACAAAGCGAAATACTTGACGACAGTTTAGATATTACATAGTAAATTTTAATTAATTTCAAGTCAAAGCCTTCTTGTTAGTCTAGGCGGGGTTTCACTCACTCAGCAGTCATATAGTCACATACTTATGTGCACATATCTTGTGAAATGAAAAGTTTATTCTAAGAAGTTGACGATAGTTGGTTGAGAATTGCATGTGCGCCATGGAGTCACACACATAACTATATATATATATATATATGAAAATTTTAGGAGTTTCATTGTTGGCGACGCTCTTCATTCTCAAGTGTTTGGTTATAAGATTTGGTAAAGAACTTCTGGCTTCAATTTATTACAAAAATATGTATACATTCAGTTCAGGCGCGATATACTCAGTCGAATACTAGGAACTCTTTTTTCAGATACTCGTTGTATAAAAAATATAAAAATGCCAATGTTTTTCATTAATTTCATTTTATTTTATTTCATCTTTTTTATTTTTTCTTGATATACTTAAGTTCAAATTTCAAAATTTCACTTAATTTTATTTGATTTCGTTATGTATAATTTTTTTTTAAATTTAATTCAATTTAATTTAATTTTAATTTTAATTCAAATTTTTCAAGTGTTTAATGCGGCATGTAAAGCTAAAGTTAATGAGCTTTATTCGAAAGATCTATTTATTAGTATCACTACATCTACTCATGAGATTTCTTAAGGCAGATATCGAACCAACGGATCCTGACTTCACAGACGAGTGCTCTACTACTCAGCCAAAATCAGCCTTCTGTTGTTGTAATATTCAATTTTTTATTTGCCTTTATTTTGTTTTAATTTAATATAAAATGGTTTTTATTAATATATTTCACTTCAGTGAAAAACATTTATTATTTTTTTATATTTCTGCATTGTCTTGCTCGAAAGTCTAGGAATCACCATAAAGATAATCAGCAAAACTCGATCAGTACTTAATCCTATAGTTTAATATATATTTCTGCATTCATTTTGGTGTGTATGAAACAGTGTGAAGACTTTCATATATCACGCCAGTAATTATGGCAGCCATCAGGACCGCTCAAATTATTTCTTTTTTGTCAGAAAAAATTATAATTTTGAACTCATCTGTCCAAAATATTACTTTTTCAGTAAAATCCAGACGTGTCCGTATATGTCGACTTTGCAGCTTGGGTACAGGCTCCCGCTACTCATATCTAACCAATTTATTTTGCGTCAAGATTTGGTGAACTCTTCTTCTTGATACACTTAGATTTAAATGCGCCTTGATTTCCAAGAAAGACCTGTTTTTCTACGTTGCTAGCCGCCGAATTTCATGCTTACATCTGTCATCGATTTTAGTCGATCTTCCACTGCGCTTAATTGTACCATAACTTTCGGGATTTTTATAAAAATTATAAATAGTATTTGTATGACGGTTCACTCTGGAAGCGATCTCGGCATTTTTCCTTCCCGATTCATGAAAACCTTTAAACAGTATACTCTCTGATAAATGTGTAGCACGTGGCATTTTAACTTAAAAACCATATCCAATATAAATATTTTATGTTAAAAATGAACAGCATTCTTTTACTTACCAAGATTCTTACAAATTATCACCAATGAACCTCACGTTACTTAATCTCTTGATCTTAAAAAATACAAGTCTCGGAATGCGCATATAAATTTTTCATACCTATATTGTTTGCTTGATCACATTTTTCTAATAACAGTACTACGGATAAAGTTTAAAAACACTTTTGAACATGGAAATATATCAGAGAATATAACAAAAACAATTTATAAAACTAAAAAATAAATTTATTAAGAGAGAAAAAACCATTTTGAATTTTGTTTAATTTTCTTTTATTTAATTTTTTTTGTTAATGTTTACCTCAGTTAACTTCTTATCCGTATATTTATTTTCATTTCATACTTGCAGTTTTTATTTTCCTTTAATTCAATTAATTTTAAAATTAATATTATTTATATTTTTTTAAATTTATTTTCATTAAATTAATATATTTTAAATTAGTTTTATTTTATATAATATAATTAATTTATAATTTGACCTAATTTAATTAAATTTATTTAGATTTTTTATATTTATTTAAATTTTCATTTTTTATTAGTTTTTATTTCATTTAACAATATTTTATTTAACTAAATATAATTTAATAAATTTAATTTAAAATAATATGACTTGATATAATTAAATTAATTTTATTTTAAATATTATTTTATTTTGATTTAATTTTTATTTTTATTTTTGTTTTATTCCGAGTATTTATTTTTTTAATTTAAAATTATTCCACTTAATTTTTTTAAATTTTATTTAATGTTTTTTATGAAATTAATTTATTTTAATTTAAATTTTTTTAATTTCATTTAATATATTTTTATTTAAATTAATTTATTTAAACTGAATTAAATCATAAATTATTATTTTATTTCATACCTTTAAATTATAAATAAATATTTTATTTAACCTTTAAAATATATATAAGAATATTACTTAATTAAAATAATATTAATTTCTTAATTTGATGTCAAGTTAGTTTAATTTAATCTTGTTTTTAGTTTTTATTTCAATTCATAGCTTTTTTGTTTTCCTTTATATATAACTTAATCTATTTAATTTAATATTCTTAATTTAATTTAATTTTTATTAATTTTTGTTTGAGTTTTTATTTTTTATTCACTTTGTATAATTATATTATATTTTTTTAAATAATTTGATATTTAATTTAATTTAATCTAGCTCTTATTTTTTAACTTTATTTTTTCTTCTTCTAGTTTATCGCTTTTAAATGAATTTAATTTAATTTTGTACAATTTTTTTCATTTAGTCTTTATTTATTTAGCTCTTTTTTAAATTATTTCTTTTTTAGTATTTATTTTGTATTAACATTCAATTTAAAATAATCTGGCTCAATTTAATTTAATTCCGTTCAATTTTTTTTTTTTCAATTTTTATTTATTTATTTATTATTATTTCTTATTTTCATACATTTTATAATATTTTTTAATTCAATTTAATTCTGTATGTTATTAAATTTTTTCAATTTAATTTAATATAAATTTATTTTAATTATTATTTTAATTCAAATGGTGACTATTAAACTAATATATACATATTTTCCCCTTGCAACTGCCACACATGCACATACATTGATTTAGTTTCACTCACACGCTCTTCCGTATGTTCAACTCAATCCAATTTCATCAGGTAAACTGAGTAAGGCGGAAGCCTTTTTAATTTGGCATGTTTTAATGTCGGAAATACTTAGAGCTTAGGTGCATTTAGACGCTGCTCTCAAAGAATTGCACACACATTTATATGCGGTAGTATAAACGAGTATTTTCTGCACCATAGAAATATACTCTACATTGTAATCTAAATTACTCTATATGCGACTAGGTGAGTAATGGTTCTTAATTTAATGTAATTTTTACATATTTATTTTTTGAATATTTTGAATTTGTATTAATTTAGCCATTCAGTAATTATTTAATTTTATAATTTTTTTTCCCCAATGAGTTGCAAGATACATACACATGACAGAAAAAGTCTGCGTTCATCTAAGTATATTTCGTTTGCACAATGAAAAGTCGAAAAGAGTAAATCGTTCATAAACTTTTTTTACATTATTTAATTTAGTTCAATAAAAAGTAACTGCTACACAAACTTTGGTACCAATAATTAATATAAATTTAAAATGATATCACATATAAACAAAAAGGTCACTCAAACAAAACAGAAAAAAAAAAATTAAAGCAAAGGCTAAACATAAAAAAAAAATTTAATAAGTCAATACCTTGTTGGATATTTACGTCTTCTTATGATTTCTAGAAGACAGTTTTTCTTTGACCCAAGACAACTTTGGTTGTTACTTCTAGGTTTACAGCTTCCCATTCCTCTTCAAGCGCGCTGCTAAGCATTTCCCTGCTGGTTATAATACGCTGTCTAATATATCTTTCTAGTACATCCCATAAGTGCTCAATATGGTTAAGATCAGGCGATTGCGGGGGTGTACGCAGTTGTTGAGGTATATTGTACAGCAAGCAATGCTTAACAATTGCTGCTGTGTATTTGACTCGTTGTCCTCTTCGGAAATAAATTACTCACCGAGTCCCAGCATTACTTCACTTTTTTTTTAAATTTGTTTTCGAAATATTAAGATAAACATGCTTGTTCATTATCGACTCAATAAACTGAAATTTTCCAACACCCGAACTTGCCATGCACCCCCACATCATAGCAACTCCACCACCGTGCTTTACCGTAGGTACAAGATTTTGCTTTTCCAGCGCGGTCCGATTTTCCTCCAAAGAATCTTACGGCCATCTTTTCCCAAAAATGCAAAACTTACTCTCATCTGAAAAAATGGTTTTGTTCCGAAGCTCTGGAGGCTTGTTTAAGTGCTCCTTCGCAAAGGTCATCCGCTTGTGACGATTTAGTCTTGGTATGAAGGGCTTTCTTCGTGTGACTCTACCATGAAATCCGGTCCTTTGCAGAATTTTTCGTACCGTATCTGGACATAACTTCTTCTGGCACTTTAGTTCAATGTCTTTTGAAAGTTGCCTTGCAGTTAGACGTGGGTTAGACTTCACAAGAATGGTTAGGTTGAGCTCTTCTCTTTCCGTCAGTTTTCTTGGACGAACAGAACTTGGCTTAACCTTGTAAGATTTTGTTTGTTTGAAGTTGTTTTTTTACTCTCTGGGCAGAGCAGTACTGTCTTCAAAGAGTTTTGGCGATGATTTTCCTTCGTCAATTTCCATTATTTTCGCTTTTGGTCCATAGTTAAAAAAATAATAAGTCTCTAATATATTTGTATACGTTTTAGCTTTTTACTAATCGCGATTACTATCGTGTATCATTTAAAATTAAATTAAACACAAATAATTTGTATTTTCAATGCAACCATCGCTTTTAAAGTGAACTTACTTAAGTAGCGGTACTACAATCCCATTAACTCAGAACGACGCAGCTTCAATTATACAAAATTTCACTCGAACATACTTTAAGTAATTGTCCTTAAAATAAGTGACAATAAAATAGTGATTGTTTTAAAATGCTTAAGTTTTTTAGTTGAATACTTTAATACAGTGAGTGAACGCAGACTTTTCCTGCCATGTGTATACAAAAGAATTATGAGTATTCTTGGTCTATATTTTCTTTTAGTAGTTTACAAAAATTAAACAAATATATAAATTTTACACAAAACGTTGTTTAAAAAAGCAAATAGAGTTTCGCGATCCGAGTTGGGAGAAATGAAAAACCTTAGCTCTCTCTCTCTCTCTGTCGGTATTTAGCTCGATTTTGCTTGCGTCTTTTTCATATTTCTCATTTAAGTGCACTCCCTAATAAAAAAAAATGCATTTCAATCTATCTAAACAAGTTTTTACCTGGACCACTCATCAATAAAATGTAACTACTCAAGAGAGTAGTACGAAACTTTTACAATTCGCAAAAACGTTTCCCTGCTGAACTGCTATGCATGCCACAATTAAAATCTACACACCACACTATCGCACACATCCTCTCTGCGAGTACTCGTACTATGTATTGCCATCCCGTTGGGATATAACCCCATTCCGGTTCGTGGCACACCGAGAATAAACACACACTTTGCGCTGCTGAACGTGTGCTAAGCTGCAGCTTAATGAAATAACAGTGAATCAAAAATGAACGCGCGGCATCACACAAATACAACTGCATATAAAATAAAATGATATGCATACATACTCTAACATAATACATATATATATGTGTTACATATGTGTTACATATAAGAGATAAACCTAGTGCAATGCAAACCACATTACACATAGTACACAGAGCGTACAGCGCATGTGTAACAGGATGTACATGTGTTTATTGGGTTACACACACACTCACACACTTACATACTCACATAAATACATTCGTTTATTATGCTTTGTAGACAGCATTACTTTAATGGCTTGGCGTCGGCGGTCAATTGCTTTATTTTAAATCCCACTTTCACAACCATCCTCGCGCCTTTTGTTTTCTCTTCCTATTTCTGTGTTTCACTTTCTATTTTCCTTGTTATCTTTTAAAGTTCCTACATATATGTTTGTGCTCCTAGGCTGTGGAGCTTGTTTGCTTGCCGTCACTTGTCCTCTTTCAGAATTTCTTTCTTCTTCGAAATTTCTTTACTCGTTTTTTCAGCTGTTATTTGTACTGCTTTGTAAAGTTTCTGTGTTTTCTTCTTTCTCTTCTTTTTTTTTATTCACATGCACTACTTACTTCCTCTTAATGTCCACTAACATTTTCCGTTTGCATTTGCTGTTCTGCAGCTCTCCAACCCGCCCGGCGCCCGCTTTCAGCAGCAAGTTTTATATTACTTTTCCAACTTATGTACTTTCTACTAGTATCATTTATTTCTTCGTGGTCAACATACACACTCACAACAGACACACACATACACACACACATTCATTTATCGCCAACTTTAAACACAGCAAACAACTGTCATTAATTTTACTTATTTCATTTTTTTATTCACTTTTCTTTTGCTCTCCACCTTGTTTCAGTTAATCCTAGTACTTTAGGTCTCAGCGCAGATTCTCTGTGAAAATTCATTGATATTTTTTTCAATTTGAATAAAAAAATATTGCAAACACTTAAATTCGCTATATACATATGTACATGTATATATATTTGTATATCCTGCTGTGATAAGTTGCTTATACGAGTATACATATGTTTGTGCTTGCCAAAGTTGCTTGTGGCTTTGGAAAACTTTCATTTACGATAATTAAAATAATGAGCTTAAAACTTATTCAGGTCTTTTGCTGGCTGATTGTTGAAAAGTTTTGGGAAAAAATACTATGAAATTTATAGTTTAGAATATAGCTAATTAAAATTTAACAAGAAAGAAGGACTGTCTTCGGTCATGTCGAGGTTTTTATACCTTTCATGAACATGTCAACTTTATTGCAAATTGCAAAATTCGATTTTGATTATTTTCAGTGTCAATAAGAACTTGATTTTATAGTGTATGTAAAATACCAAATTTCACCCTCTTAGATTACTTTTCGACGGAATTAACACGCAAAACCTTATATCTAAACAAATCTGCTGTATTGGGGCTATATGATAATACCAGCAGCGCAGTCAAAATTGGGAAGGACCACTCCGAGCCGTACGATACCAAACGAGATTTCAGTCAGACAAGTATACTCTTTATAGTGTGATTTCTTCAATTCGATGCTGGAGAAATTAATACGAGCTGCAGAGCTAAATAGACCAGGCACAATCTTCTACAAGAGTGTGCATTTGTTGGCGTATGCCGACGATATTGATATAATTGGTCATAACAACAGCACCGTAAGTTCTGCGTTCTCCAGATTAGACAAAGAATCGAAGCGGATGGGTCTGGTAGTGAACGAGGGCAAGACGAAATATCTACTTTCATCAAATAAACAGTCATCGCAGTCGCGACTTGAGTCACACGTCACTGTTGACAGTCACAACTTCGAAGTCGTAGATAATTTCGTGTAATTGGGAACTAGCATTAACAATACCAACAAAGTCTGCCTTGAAATTCAACGCAGAATCATTCTTGCCAACAGGTTCTACTTTGGACTGAGTAGGCAATTGAAAAGTAAAGTCCTCTCTCAACGGACCAAAACCAAACTCTACAAGTCACTCATCATTCCCGTTATGACACATGGTGCAGAAGCCTGACGGCTTTTGGAGTTTTCGAGAGAAAAGTTTTGCGGAAGATTTACGGTCCTTTGTACATTGGCAGCGGCAAATACCGCAGACGATGGAACGATGAGCTGTACACGACGACGTTGACATAGTTCAGCGAATCAAGAGACAGCGGCTACGCTGGCTAGGTCATGTCGTCCGAATGGATGAAAGTGCTCCAGCTTTGAAGTATTCGACACGCTAGCGGAAGCAGAGGAAGAGGAAGACCTCCACTCCGTTGGACGGGTCAGGTGGAGAGCGACCTGGCACCACTTGGTATTTCTAACTGGTGCCAAACAGCAAAGAGAAGAGACGAGTGGCGCGCAATTGTTGACGAGGCTATAATCGCGTAAGCGGTGCCTATGGCAAAGAAGAAGAGAAGAAGAATTCAAGTAAACTCATATTACCCTTACAAATTATGTGTCGGGTAACATAGTGCATACACCTACAATATCGTCCGAGGATATATTTCTTTATCTAAAGTCCTTAAAAAAAGTTATGCACATATGGTCCTGACCAAATACCTTCTTGCTTTCTTGTAAATTGTGTCGAGTATATTTTCGAATCTTTGGCTCATTTATTCAATTTATCACTTAAAGAGAGTATTTTCCATCTATATGGAAAGAATATTTTATTAAACCTCTTCATAAAAACGGAAACATATCTTTAGTAGAAAATTACCGAGGCATAGCTAAGCTATCTGCGATTCCTAAATTATTTGAATCACTTATCACTGATCATTTGACTTATTCAATCTCTTCATTTATATCACATTCCCAACATGGATTTGTTAAAGGAAAATCTACAACCACCAATTCAGAAAGAACAGCAGCGTTGACGTAATATATAACGACTTTAGCAAAGTTTTTGATAAAGTGTGTCACGGCAGTGTTTCCAACCAAAATTTTTACAATGGATTTCCACCTATCTGTATGATCGAACTCAAAGAGTAATATTTAAAAATTCCATTTCAGATACCATTAATGCTTCTTCAGTAGTACCTCAGGGTAGCCATCTAGGCCCGGTTCTGTTGCGGATGATGTAAAACTTTGTAAATCTTACACTTCGGCAACTGAAGGTATCTTACTACAAACAGACTTAAACGGCATGGTTGAATGTTGTAAAATATTTCGGATGCCCCTAAATCTTAAAAAATGTAAAGTTATGTGTTTCTCCCGAAGATCCACACAGACAATTACTTACACCATAGATAATTACAATTTGGAACAGGTTCACCGTTTTTTGACCTAGGGATCACTATAGACCATAAATTGAACTTCACACAACACATTGGAGTGATAGTCAACAAAGCCAAAGGCATATTGGCTTTTGTAAAATAGTGGTCAAAACAGTTTAATGATCCTTATGTTACTAAAGCTCTGTATATAACATTAGTGAGGCCTATTCTGGAATACGGCTCGGTAATTTGGAAACCTAGGTATCAAATCTACTCTGATAGATAGAGTCTATTCAAAACCAATTCCTATTCCTATTTCCCTTAAGAAATTTTCCTGAGGACTCTCAGTACAATCTTCCTCCTTATACTAGTCGTCTGAAACTTATCAATTTCCCTACTCTTGCCAGTTGTCGGGAAATGCTTGGTGGATTTTCCATGAGGTTAAAAAAAGGAATTTTCACTAATTTTTTTTATATGCAATCATATATTTTATTCAAACAATTCACTATGTCAAAGATACATATTTAAACAGTATTTTGTGCAATTTTTATTCAAAACTTCCGAAAACTCAGCCGTTGGTATCTCATCTCTCTTGACGTCTCAAAAGAAAATTCTCTCGCCGTGGATAGCATAACTCATTATTGGTGCATCTAAAATCAAAAAACCAAAACGTGGTTAAATATCGTTATTGGCCGAAGAAAAAAACAACGATTTAAAATTTGATTTTTTACAGACTTTGAACAAAAAAAAAAAAAAAAATTTTTTGAAAAAATTTTCGCCATGCATTGCCTCGAAAAAAATATATGTAATAAAAAAAAATCCTTCATTCGATGTCTAGATTTTGTTATTACAAAGGTGTTCCAAATTTGAACAAAATCGCTTTATAACTTTTCGTGAACCGACTTAGAAAATAGAGTTTTGAGATAAACGCGTTTAAAGTTTCGAATTGACACAGACTTGGCTTTATGGGCGGAATTTTCAAAGGGTCTATCTCTTAGAATTTTACTCCGATCGATTTGAAATTTTAGAAGAATATTTAAACTATTTTACAAATTAATAAGACAAAAAAATCGATTTTTTTTTAATTTTCAAACCCACTTAACTGCTTAAGTTGGACCGTGACCGGGTCTGCTAGTAAACTTTACTTTTAATTAATTTGATTATATTAATGAAGAAGTACTGAAAAAGCCCTAAGGCTTATTTTCCATAACTAGATGTTTGTAAAATTAATGTGTATTTTAAATATTTATATATATATATATATATATATATATATATATATATTGTGCATATAATTGCATGCAATTAGCAAAATCCAATAAATATTGAAGTTTATGAGATGGTGAGACATTTTTTATGATTAGATTTGATGAATTTTGGAAATTTGCTTGGAAAAAAGTGTTTTTTATCGTATGAATATTACATTTAAGACAAATTTCTCATATTCTAATTTATTTAATACCACTTATATATATTGACTGTAGAATAAATGGCGTAACGCCTACCAGAGTCATATATCAAACAAACCGCAACATTTTACTAAATATGTTATGCAATATTTTTTCAAGATTCTAGTCTTTCACTTTCTGCGTTTATTTAGAAATTTTTCCTGACTACATACTTACTATATATATAATAACATTATTCATATTTCTTCTTCTTCTCTTTTCTCTTTTCAGGTAAGTGAGCTATTCTGTTTTGCTATTTTTCATACAAGATTTGTAGCTGGAAGTATGTTATATATATATATTTATATATATATATATACATATTGTATTTACTAGAAAAAAAGGCTCTCAATTCATCGAGTATAGCAAAAATGTAAGCGATTTTAAGCAGAATGCTAACATGAAAGTATCCACTACACCAACAATATGTACAAATTCTTGGAAGTAAAACCATTTCGCAAAAGCCTGAGTGTATATAGTTATTGTATAATATCCACAAATATAAGGTTACAAGGTTACGAAATTACATATTTGCCTACATGCATATTTTCACACTGATATTAAATAGAAGTATAAGAAATACAAACAACACACGCCAATCGTGTACAATCACATTGCAGCGCCCTAAAGTATGCTATACTGGTATATAATCCTTGGGAGTGTGTAAGTGTAAAGCAGAAATAAAGAAGCGTAAAAAAGAAAGCAGTTAAATTGGCGACAAGTGAGTTCGCGACAGGTAAAAGACCCCTCCCACCTGACGCCAGAAATTCCACACCTAACAGTAAATTACGTTAACTATACATACTTACATACTGTGAAACTAAATAAGGTTAAATCGAACTGTTTGATGTCTGCAAGAATATTTCAATTAAAAAATTAATTATAAAAATAACAAGATTTAACTATTAAAAATTAAAAAAATTGGGGTTAGAAATATCTCTTAATTTATGAAATAGTTTTTAAAAATGTTAAAATGTTATAATTTGAAAGTAGAAATTTGTAAAGAATAAGTTTTATTCTCGTTTGCCAGCAATTTTTTCTCTGATGATATCTGATGGTTTATATATATTTTCAGCAAATTTTTAAAAATATGTTATTTTGAGTAACCGTTTTTTATATTGTTAATTTAATTTGAATGATATTAAAAAAAAATTATTTCGCTCTATTTTATGGCTTTCGGCCTTCATTAAGACTACTTGCCTTAGATACATATATATATATATTTTTCACTCGACAAGTAATAAAAAATAATCGTTTTCTCTTCTCTATTAATTTTAATAAAGAAAGTTTTAAAAAGCAAGAAATTTTCACCTTGGCTTTAAAACTTTTCATCAGAAATATAAAGTTTTTTTTTTTAATTTTTTTTATCTTGAAAAAAAAAATTTCGGACAAAATACTTACAAGGTAGATCGTGCAGCGTTCAGAAAAAAATCTAGATATTCCCTTAACTTTCCAATTTAGTTCAAATTTGGCATATATGTATCTTATCCAATTGAAAAAACATATTTGGAATGAGGACTCATGTCACAGATGGCGCTGTGAACGTGATAATAGAAAAAGTTATTCATTGGGAAAAATTGTTAAATACAGAGAAAGCATTTTAAGTAAATTAAATAATTTCGATGAAAAAGCTTATAAGACAAATGAAAAACTATGTGGAAAGAGGCAAAAAAGGGGTGAAGAAAAAAAATATTTTTAAATGATACCACATATTTAAAAATTTATTTTAAAATAGAACAAAATTAATTGGATATTTAAATATGCATAGGTTTGAAAATTAGGAGTATTAAGAAAATTCGGAGTGCAAAAGAAATGCTATGCCATTTTGTTACAAGACGGAATTGAAATAATTTTGAGTTTTTTACTTTTTCAATTCACCAGTGGGGAAAATAAAACCTTTTAAGTAGGGGTAACAAATGAATTTAGGTTAGGCTAGGTTCGGTTGCTAGGTATAAGCTCACGTAAGCCAAAAGGCGGGCTCATTATGATACCACTGAGTAGGCTAATATCCTCACACAGTAGCCAAAGCTAAGTGTGGTGTTAGCAAGATAAAGCAGTCGACGCATCTCTTCACCTGCTATTTCACTAAAGCATCTAAAGGCAGCCACTCCAAGCGACTTCAAGCTATTCTTCCAAAGTACCGGGGACACCCGAAAAGGAAGTACATCAAGGTTTCAAGTTCTTCTTACTTTCTAGGACTGATTTGATGGCCTAATGCGAAAGAAGATCCATAATTTAAGATATCTCTATTTTAGCGAACTAAGCTCTCGTGACCATCTTTTATGCGCAGAGAAAGTTGCTTATCCAACACGTTAAGTAATCTACGGCAATCCTATGTCGTCTTTGTGACAAATTCCTCAGCTCTTAATGCTGTCTGGCTATTCGAAATGATACAGACAAAATTCATTGAGCGCAACATGAAACCTAGACAAATGGGAGCCTCACGTATGACTACCAATACCACTTGAAAAACGCTACAGTGGTTCAGTAGACGAAAAACCTTGGTAGTCCCAAAGCTTCTTTGAGTAGATACATCCATCCAGTAATTTACTTTCGATTCTTCCGTTTAGAAATGAAACGAGACTGTATTTGCTCCCCATTGTTTTTCTATTCGGTATAATACCAAGCTTTCATTGGCGGCCACAGTGACCATGGTTAGTAGTGCGTGCTGCCATGCGGAGAATCGTAAAGCAGACCAAAACAAAAATTATTAGAAAAAGTACTTAAAAATTAATTTTTCTAATGAATTTTGTAAGTCGGTAGCGAATATCAACCTCTCCGAGTGTAATTTTGACATCAAATAAAAGCTTCTCATAAAAACCAACATTCGGGAAGTGGGCGAAAGCTATGCAGTAGTCAGTCTTTTATGGCGGACGGAACTATTTAAAAATACAATATTTGCATGACTTTGTGGTTTGTTAGTTTCCCTTTAAACAACTGCCGTAATCTTATCGAAATATGCATTATCATAATGTCAATGGGGAATAAATGCAAGAGCAAAAGTTAACGGGGTGGCATGCTCTATTCCTGTATGCAAGTACAGGGAGCAATAGCCAGATCGAGTTCCTTCGAGCTTCTAATCTCTTTGTTTTCTAAAATGAGCTAGAGGTACTTAATAATATGCCACACTGCTCCTGAGAGCTCTTAAGTTAATATCTTTGAAGTCTTTTACTTCTTATAATAAAGACAAGAAGCTCCAATTTCTGTGGTTTTCAGTGTCTGATGGTAGAGAGTAGGGGCAGACTAGTTGAATTAAGTTGAATTAAGTGGCACAAATGCAAATTCGATTTATAATCCTGACAGACAGCACATATGTGCATTTAGTTAACAGCTTATTTGTCAAATACTATGAGCTCAAATAGCAAGGAGAGAAAAAATACCGAATAGTAGCTATTTTAAGCAATTACTTAATTAAAAGAAACATATTTCTCCTAAAATTAATTAATGTAATTGCCAGCATAGGTCTTAATGCATATTCAATTTCACTCATTCACAATAGTAATAAGCTGTTTAATGTAGTAGCGTTGATATATGCAGTTCAAATCTACTATATTTTATTGCATTTAGAAGTGTATAATTCACGATAATTAATAAAAATAAAGCCATAGATGATGCTTGTCTTCCCTATAAGTTAACGGCGTTAGCAGACTTTTCGATATATTGCTTAGATTTTTTTTTTTAAAAATGTGTTAATTTTATTTTTTTTTTTAGCAAGAGAGTGATTAACTTTAATTGGTTCCCCTAGGGTTTCAAAAGACCAAAATTGTCCAACATATTAAATATTTTGATACTTTTAAATTTCATTTATTTATTTTTTGTTTTCGTAAATTTTATAAAAAATTTAAATAATTTTTGCACACAATTTTTAGCATATCCATATTTATTTCTGTGCGCCCATATCAGTAGTCTCAAGGACACAGTAGCCTACTGCTAATAGTGGTATTAATTTTGTTGTTCTTGCTGTTGTTGGTTGTTACTTTCGTTTTCATGGCATTGCGTGTGGTATGCTAATGCCACTCATGGGATTTTCCAAATACTTGTTTATCGGTGCGTAATTTTTGGGTAGTCCCAAACGCATACACACACACACGTGCGCGCA
Source organism: Neoceratitis asiatica (assembly GCA_030068015.2). Classification (NCBI taxonomy): domain Eukaryota; kingdom Metazoa; phylum Arthropoda; class Insecta; order Diptera; family Tephritidae; genus Neoceratitis; species Neoceratitis asiatica. The sequence continues at coordinate 45,905,699 of CM061527.1, read as the reverse complement.
CACATAACAAAAAATACACAAGTGGAAAGTGTAAAAAAATTAATATAGATTTTTTTTTTCAATTTTCCTGTTTACCTTTTTCCTAAATTTTTTCTTCTTCTTCTTCGTCTTACACACGAGTATATATTGCCTATTTTTGTGGCACAATTTGGCATGACAACGGTATTTGTTTATCACTTAGCCATACACGTTCCCTGTTGCCCACAGGCAGACACATACGCATTTTAAGCGCTTAGAATCTACTTAATTTCACTTTAGGCATTTTTCATGCTTACAAAATTTGATATATATATACTTGAGTATATATAGGCATATATATACACATGTGGGGATTTATTGTAAATATATCTATGTATGCTTGGTAACTTCCTTTGATTTCCCAGTTGGCCACATTAGATACACATTTCTTTTTTATGTACTGAGTTGACTGAAGGTCGTTGTCCTACGAGCATATTGCCAGCAAAAGCATACACAGCCAAATGTATATACATATGTATATATACTCATATTTGTGTGATACTTCCATAACTTTCTAACATCCGCATACACATGAGTTGACAAACCATTAATTTTATGAATTTTTATTATACTTAGAGTAATCAGTAAGAAATTCACCTACACTTATACGCACCATAAATTATATACATATGTATACTCATACTTATATATTTTCATATGGGAGTATATATTTACAAATTATATTTTATATTTATCGGTCTTAATGGTATTAAACGAATACGCTTTGAATAGCATGATTGATGGAAATTTTCACTTTCGTATGTATGTATGTATTGTGAATAGCGTTGATTGCTTGAGTACGCTTCTGTTTGGTCAATTAATATGTCAAATAAACGTAAGGAAAACATTGAGTAGAGAAAGAACGACAATTTTTTGTAGCTCATTAATATGAATTTATACATATAAAAGCTATATTGATGTATTGACAAGGAATTGCTGGCGTATACTTAACGATGAAAAGGCGAATTAGGCAAAGTTAAATGCTGGAAAAATTGATAATGATTAATAGCTTATTTGAGGGTGTTAGAGAGTGTTCTTTTATGCCTTTCTTCTCTTTTTCTGCAAAATTGAATATTAAGTCGATGCGCATTGTCTTCTCCAGTAGGAAAAACTTGTAAAAAAGTGTTGTCTTCTATATGAATTTTTTTTTCTTAGTATGGGAAAGGTTGTGAGCGTGGTGGAAATAGTCGAGAAGTTAGCGGCGCTTGATACCGTGTGGAAGGGCACGAGTTCGAGTTCTGATTTGACCAATACCAAAAATTGTAGAAAATTAAATTAAGTAAGAAAATTTATTTCATTCAATTGCTCCTCATGCATTAGTCGTTCGGAAGCTATTTTTTTTATTTATAAAAAATAGGTCCCATCATTTGTTGGAGAAGCTCGGCAGAAAATTGTTTCACCGATTAAAAAGCGCTTAGTGTTGTTTTTGTTGTTCTCAGGTTGAGTGGGCATGCAAAGAGGTGGTCAGTGTTGGGTATGTCAGGGTCGAATCTGCATAAATAGGAGTTGCGCCTGGTACAATATCCAGATCTTAATTGTGCCAGGGTTACGCGGGTCTCTTGAGGCAGCTCGAGCTCTTCTGCGTTGAATGGCGATTGGATTCCGAGAACACCTTTCACAGGAAGAGAGTTCACGACGGTGTTAACGGACTCTCGATGAGCGGTGTTTATAGCCTCTCTGTACACTGTTCTGTCAAGCGGTTCTTGTCAGAATTGCTGTACGGAGTCGCGGTAGTCAAGTACTCTCTTCCTGATTAGTCTAGGTGGTGGTTTGGCTTCAAGTAAGTGTCTGTTGGGGTAATACCTACGGTAGCATCCCAGCAGATATTGCTTAAACAGCATACCATTATGCCTCTTAACTAGGAGAATAGTTGTTTCACTGTGTAAGCGACGGTCCGAAGCGCACTGTTGTGATATGATTGTAACTTCTTCAACTGCTTCTCGCTAGTCCACGGCGTCCAAATCGGATCAGCATAGTTTTCGACCGGCCGGTCAATTGACTTGTTTGTTATCAACAACGTTTCAAATTCTTTACCCCTAGTACTGCCGACTAGCGATTTGAGGATTTTGTTGGGGCTTTGAACTTTAGTGGCAATTGCAATCGTATGCGGAGTGAAGGAGTGCAGGCTATCAAATGTGATTCCCAATAACTTTGGGTTGTTCGTGGTCGGAATTTTAACGTCATCCACCTTCAAATTGAGTTCTAGCCGATACTTCTTCGTCCAGCTGGTGAAAAGAGAGGCGGAGGAAGGCTATCAATATCTTGGCCAGACGCCAATATCAAACAATCATCGGCGTATGAGATCAAGGAGATGCCCTATAGTGGTGGAGGGAGCCTTGAAATATAAATATTGGAAGAGGAACTACCCTTAAATACTAATAAACACAGAATTAACACGTGTCTATCTGTCTTACTGTCTTTCCGTTCGCGATAATCTCATAAATTGCAGAGCAGATTTTCATGCGATTTCCACCATTATATAAAGGGCCCCTCAGGAAATTTTATGTGAATAATTTTATAGTAAAAGAAAAAATTACTCGAAGAAAGCGAAAACGAAAACGGCGAGATAGAGAATACAATTTTATTTTGTACCCAGCTTATGGTCATCAAGTGATCCAAAAGAGTAAGTACTCAGGGACCACCATTTGCCGAGGGTGCAAAAGGGAGTAGGATTAGGCGACGACAGGTAGGACGATGGATATACGCTCAAAGTGCAGTTCTGCAGAAGCGTGGATTTAAAGACATATTTTTATTTGATAATTGATACTGTTTGAAGTTTGTTTGTTCAGATATAAAATATTTAAGCCAGCGTTTTTTTGCAAACGCTCGAAGCACCTTTGTGATATATGCACACTTCTTGGTGTCTCCCTGAGGTATTCAGGTTTTTATATATCATCAAATGTCATCAAAGGTAATTCTTTCACGGGTTTCTCCGATTTTTGGAATCGGAAAATATTATAGAGAGGTCAAAGCTGGTGAATACGGTGGCTGCGGCATGATTACGGTATTGTTTTTCTTCAGAAAACTACAAAGACGCCATGAAGAGTACGAATAAAAACTGAGGTGTACGCGATGGGGGGAAATATTTCCACTCTCACCTAAGAGTTCAAGCAAATATCAGTTTTTCGAAGAAAACTTCTAAGTTTTCGAAAAATTTGCGGCCGAATTATGTGTTTAGAAGAATTTTAATGTGTACTGCATTTTAACCCCTATTCGTAGGTATTTGGTATATTATTTTTCAGCAAATAGTGCCTAAAATTATTACCTCTATCCTTCAATAATCTCTTCTGGATGCGCTTCTAATAAAGAAAAAAGCAAAACTCTGATACTTTAACTGAATTCGACATGCTCTATTTTGTCCTTATTATATGTAATATACAAAGTTCTTTGATAATTTTTCACATTTTAGATGGGTAAAGCTTTGAAAAATATATTTGAATCGGGCACACTATCATAACAAAAATGATAGATAACCGAATAGGCAAGAAAATTTCTTTGTGAATAATTTTTCTAACTATTTCTCATTTATTGACATGCCTTTTGTTAGAAGAATTTATTATCTGTTATTATTATTATTATTCATTTCATTTTTATATTATTCATTCTTATATTGTTTGTTTCGAGCCATTTGGGCTGTTATCTCATTTTTTGTGCATTTATAAGACAATGGAATTGTCTTATGACAACTCATTTTCTTATCTCTTCGCAGCAATTAAATATGTAAGCAATTCATGGATGGGCGGGGGTGGGTAAATAGTTGGGTATGATAATAATAATAATAATAAAAATATGTATGTGGCGGGTTTTTTATTCCAAAAAAAAAAAAAGAGACATAGAATATATATTAAATATAAATATACATTTGAACAACATTAGTTCATGTTGAACATTAATAGCTTTCAATATTGATATCAGTAAAGTTGGATCAAAATGTTCATTAGAATGATTGCATAATAATCAATGGTTATACTAACATTAATTTCTTAATATATTTTAGCAATAGTAATTCCTATTCACATCTCCTTTTTGCTTCTGCATACGAAAAATTGCAAAATGACTTTTTTATTTCATTTGTCAACGTGGTCATTGGGTAAGGAAATCTTCAATTAAATATTAACATTATCGTAGAGATTTATTAAAACTATTGGAAAATTAAAAAGGTGTTCGGGGATTTTTAGTATTATCTATGCTATTTTATCACTTTCCGGATAGCTTCATAACTACATAAGTGTTCTACTTCTAAGGTACGGCGATGAACTCTACCAAAAGATTTTCAGCCGCTCTTCGGTTAGCCAAATTTTTACAATTAAGAGGTTAGGCAACTCCATCATTTTCAGAAAATTGTTTTTTGTTCTTTCAATTGATACATTATGGTTCCAAAAATGTTATCCCGAAAGTTTAAGGCAGATTAAAATTTCTAAATGGCCCTTTTTTTTGTTCTCTAGTTGAAGCGTCTGTTTCAGTCAGTAAGGCATACTCAAAACTGCTTTTTTTTAAGTTGACTGGAAACATAACTCAAACAATTTACAACCGATTCACTTGAAATTTTGTTAGCATCTTCAGAAATACATTATTTATACCAGTATGCAGGATCTTTTTTTGCATTTTTTTTTTTTTTTTATTTACAAATTTCGAACAATTTTTTAGTCCAACTTGTTACTTTTTCCTTTAAAGACCCACCATTTTGTCAAAAATGCATATATTGAAAAAATCCTGCGTACTTCTGTAGCTATTGCTATTTACCATTGGAAACCGTTCAATGATTTATTAAAATAAAAAAATCACAGGAGCTGTGTGTCCGGCCGTGGTTTCCGAAAAAATGGAGACATCCCATGGATATAGCTGTATAGCCGCCATTTTTAACTTAATATTTCTTAAACAATAGTTATAAGCAGTTAATTATATGTACAATAAAAGCCTTTTGTCACAAGCCAGATTTAGTTAATAGTTTTCCCGAAAAAAGATTTCAAAAAAGGCCTATTCTGTTGCCCACTAGAGTGGCCTAACCCCTTAAAACAGATGCTTTGACATTGCAGTGATGAAACGCGACACTCTTTCCATTGGTAAATTACGCAGGTTTTTTAAGGCTTATTCTGAGCTGTTAAATTGATGAGCTATGAGCTATACTATCATAACCCTGTTTGCCGTTATTTCAGACTCTGAAGTAATTCTTGGAGTATCACCAACCTTTGAACATATTGTTTTTTCATTTTATATTCTCGTATTTAACAAATTTTCCATCGCCTATGAAGAGTCGTTTTAGAAATGCTGATCCCATTTTACACGAAGATTTGGGCATGAAAATGCTAAGCGCGAAATGAGTGCCGCGACCATAAGCGCGACTATGTAACCACTTCACAGGAGTATTTGGCGAATTCTTGCACCGTTTCGCTATCGTAGACGAAATATGGATCCAACACATCGCACCAGAAGCCAAAGAACAATCAATATAGTTGGTTTCTACGGGTGAGCAGTCTCCAAAGAAGGTTAAAATGGTTATGTCGGCCAACAGAGTCAAGGCCACAGTTTTTCTGGGATTGACGAGGTGTCATTCACAGAAACAAAGGCCTATATTGAGGGTCTTGAAAAAAAGTATTATTTGGAAGAATACAAAAATCGGAAAAACGCTATTTATGTCGGCTTATTTGCCAAAAAGTAAACATTTAATTCAAAAAACTACAGACCGATGAAACCATCTTCGTAAAAAAATTTATGGACATATACTGAAAATATTTCGAAGTTTCAGCCATTTCCATTAACAATTGAACAAAAAATATTACAGTTATATGCGAATGTTAAATTCAAGCCTCAGTTAAACAACTCTTGACCCCCTCACTTTCACATGTAGTCCTCAAACCAATGGCATGCCAAATAAAATCCAGCAACAGTACATTTACTCAATATTTAAGTCCATATTTCAACACTTAGCCGGCTGAAAAAGTGTAGGTGGTGCTTAACAGTAGCGGCAGCGGCAGTGGCAGTGGCATAAGCTGTAGCAGCTAAGCGGCAATACAAAAGCGCTCATCCGCTTGCCCAACAACTAAACGATGTACCTATATACATATATATTTACAAATTAAAGATTAAGCACACATACAAACATGACAACTAGACGGCTGAAAACTACAGACTCATTTCAAATACTTATTTCAGTCGCTTTGTATAGCAGTCATTCACTCGCTAGTTTGCTGGCTTGTTAGTGCGCTTTGCTAAGCTTTTGTGTATTCGCTGATTTATCGTCCATCTCAACAGTCATTCAAATTCTCTTTCACTGTTATTTTACTCGTTCACTTTTCAAGCATAACTTTTGACGATCTCCTTCAACTACATACTTCTATACACATGCATACATACATACATAAGTACATGCACATATATCAAGCGTCTATCTTTGCTTTAGCCTTTGATTGCTCGAACGAAGAGCTGTTAGGTGAAATCAAAAATCTAAGAATCACTCAAGCGTACAACAAAGAAGCTAGCAACAATAACAAAAAAAAAAAAGCGTGAAGGAGGAAATTTTTCCATGAGTTACACACACATACATACATACGCAGTTGGTAGATAGGCAGATTGAAAGATTGTGGGATTGTGTGTGATATTCATCCACAGAGGGTGCTCAACCGAGTTGCCGTCACACCCACACAGTTAAAAAAAAACACAGCCACTGGCATGGTTGGTGATGTGTGGGGCTGTGTGGAAGTGTGGAAAGTCAGTGGTGAATGAAACTACTTTTGTTTTTTTTTGCTCTTCTCATTGTTGTTGTTGGTGCTTTGCCAAACTGCGCTGCTTCTGTAGTTCTTGTTGTTGTCGTCCAGCACGCTTCCTGGCTTCAACTATTGTTTGGCCCTCGCCAGCAAGTTGGCAATATATAGTGCGTTGTTGTTGTTGGCATTTGTTGCACTCAGTCCTTGTGTTGTTGGCGCGAGTGTTGGCGCAACTGCTTGATGATTGCGAGTTTTTCTTGACACTGCGTATCCGTTAAATTGTTATTATTACTTTCTGCTTTTTCTTTGTATTTTTCTAAAACTTTAGAGATAGGTTGACTTCTATGTTTGACGAAATCGGAAATTTTCGAAAAAAATACATAAAAATATTGATTTAGACTTGAAAACGCTAACAATAGTTTCAGACGAACCGATGAAGCATTAACTTTGCGAGTGCCTTCAGCTTTCAGCCGATTGAGAATTCATTAGGTGGGGTCTGCCGTGGTCAGTTCCTTTATCTTTCCTCTCAACCAACCAACCAACGAAGAATTATTCTTTTTCGTGTTACTCAGAGATCATCTAAGACTTCTAAAAGCTTCTTTTAATAGAAATAATACTTAGGTAAGAATATCTAAGAATAGCTAAAGACAATTGGAATTGTTGTTCACTGGGAAACACCGAGAAAGCTTATTGATTTTTAACATGAACCAGTGTTAAGAATATAATCTTTAATAATTTCTACGCTTCAATGAAAGATTCGGACGCTTAAAAAATCTTCAGTTAATAAAATTTATATATAATAATATACTTATATACATATATATATATTGTTTGTTTGTATGTTCGTTTTCCATGAGAATCTACGACACTATCCTGAGACTATATCGAAAATTAGTCAGTATGTTTTTAGAGTGGCCGAAATGGTTCCTAAGAAAAAAAAAATCCGGAAATCGGACCACGAACTGACCTATTTACACGAAAAAATCGTATATATGGTTTGAGCTACTTGAAATTTGGTACGTAGGTAACTTTAAGCTTAGTTTAATACAAACACTAATTTTTCTTCCGAGAAGTGGAATTGGTCTTTGGTCCAAAAGATACCTTTGCATTTGATGAAATTGTATCAAAATTAAGCCAAAATAGGTTTTTTTTTATTTCAAAAAGATCAGTATATATATGGTCCACTCTACGGAAAGAAAACTATTTCAAGTAAAACGAACCGATCTATTCGGAAGAGTGAGCTGATCCTACGACCAGTTTCGCTTTGCTTGAAATTTAATATGTTAGTGTTTTTTGCGTAGATGAGCATATACTTAGAATACATCCATTCCAAAAAGGGAACACAAATCAACAGATCGATTAATTGGTATGATTTGAATACAAAACAACAACAATAAATATATTTGTGAATAGGTTTGTTTTGTGCAACATATTATGGTTACAATGCGAAAGTAGTTGGTCATAATAGTGGCGTTAGGCTCCCTTGGAGTCATTTATATTCATATTTTCGTGGAGGACACTGAGCAGCGATTAATATGTGACTAACTCATTATGTTTGTAAACAATATCTCAGCCTATGAAATATGTAAACGCCAAAAATTGTATGCATATTAAAACCACTAAATATGTATGTAGTTAGATCCACAATTTATTTAAAAAAATACCTTTCTCCTCCTTTTAAAACTAATTATAATATATAAATTGAACAGAGCAGAAGAAAGCCACAGAAACGTGTGAATGGGTATGCTGCTGATGTAATAAAAATGTCTCAAATACGTATTAAGCCTCATTGCAGTTTTTTAAGATTAAGTAATACTGCCTGCCTTCCATAAACCGATTGATCCATTGTACTCTGAGACAGAGGTTCAATTTAATTCTAGATAAAATAGTCGTTGAACTATTTCAAGTAAATAAATCATTCCCTTTATTGAAATTAAAAGTTTATACTTTTTTATGCATTAGCAAGATTTTTTGTTGAAAATTTTCGGGATAATTTCGGTACGCTGATCTTATAGCAGCAATTTTTGAACTCTGCTCATGATTATAGTCGAATATATCATATTGTATGTCCTCCAAAGAATATAATTATCTTTTACCAACTAAAGAGTGATCCATTTCGAGGTTCACTAATTAAAAAAAAAAAAAAAAGCACAGAAAATTCAAATTTAAAGGGGAATGTTTATTACCATTCGAAAGAACATTCTTTGACATTTATTTTTTTAAGATCATCTCTTTCAAATGTTGGCCACGGCTAAGTCTCAGAAAGTGCATCCGTTGAGTCTAATTTTCGATGACTCGTTCGAACATTTCGACTGGTAACTGGCAAATGGTACGCGTGATGTTTTGCTCTAAAGCCTCAATCGAAGTGGGATTGTCCGCATAGACTTTAGACTTTACATATCTCCACAGCAAAAAGTCTAATGGTGTGGAATCACACGATCTTGGTGCCCAATCAACCGGCCCAAAATGTGAAATTATCTGCTCGCCGAAGTGTTCTCTCAATAAATCCATTGATTGATGCGATATGTGAGAAGTGGCGCGGTTTTGTTGAAACCAAATGTTGCGGTGATTACGAGCTTCAATTGTAGGGTTATCGTGGCGCCATAACGGTCGCCATTGACAGTTACATTCTCACCGGCATCATTTTTGAACAAGCATGGATCGATGATTCCACCGGCTCACGAACCATACTAAACCGTTGCTTTTTCTGGATCAAATGGCAACTCTTGAATCTCATCAGGTTGCTTTTCGGCAAACCAAATGCGAGAATTTTGCTTTTTTACATACCCACCGAGCCAGAACAAAATTTGGCTCGAAAACGTCGGATCTTCTTGGAACTTTTCAAGAGCCCATAGAGCGAAGCGATGTCGCTTGGGAAGATCGAGCGGCTTCAGTTCTTGCACAAGCTGTAGTTTGTATGCTTTCAATTTAAGATCTCGATGTAAATTGCGCCAAGTAGTTCCATATGTCAGTCTGAGTTGCTACGAACGGCGCCGAATCGACTTTCCATGGTCTTCGTGTACACACTCAGCTACGGCCACTATATTTTCCTCACTGTGTGCTGGACGTAGTCTGTTCGGTCGATTATTATTCTTCACAGAACGTGAATTTTCGTAATAAAGTTGAATGCTTTGTAAACGATGTTCAGGCGTAAGTCTTTCCATGATGAAATGCCAAACAATACTGATGACAGCTTGACACGACTCACGCGTGATCTGTCAAAAAAAGGCCATTGAAAAAAGTATCTCTACTTGGATAACCATGTATCACCACTTATGTTTAACATTTTCATTAAGAGTAAAAATCCTGGCAGAATTTATAATTTCCGTCTCAAAAAATAATCACCATTGTAGATGGGGCAATGCTTGTGGGTTGGTTGTTAAGTGGACTTCTTGGAAAATCTTTCGTTAAGTGAAATATCAAATATCTAAATGAACACATTTTTTTCGCTTTTCGCTCTGTCTTGCTAAAGGGCATCGGTACCATAAATATAGCAAGTTTTTCGCAAAAAACCAACCAAATCCATTTTGAACACAAACTTAGCCACCGTTCATTGAATTAAGCATAAAACCAAAGAGATTTACATAGAAAATTTCGTCATAAAAACACCTACATCCACCCAAATAAGTTGGTGCCACAAATCCACTTAAATTGTGCGCATGTTTTCAGCAGTGCATTAAAAATTTCGCATTCATGTGAAACACCTGGCAAAATACATTTCAAAAAAGGAAGAAAGAAAAAAAACAGCGTGCACCAGACACAGGAAGCGCAAAAATAACTCGACTGTTCTCCCACCAACTGTCTGTTTACGGTGTATAAGTGAAAAGAAAAAAGCATCCAAACGTGCTCACTGACTTTTAGCCTTTTGCGAGTACACCCGCTGCTCGAGCAATTGTTGGCGTAGTGCCACGGGGTAAGCATGAACGAAACAGTGGGAGAAAAATCGCTGCAATAATAATGTTTCTATTTTGAGCGCAATTTTTTCTTTCATATATACTTTTATATATATTCATTTAGTAAAAATATCGCGTGCAGCACAGCAAATAATGTAAGCGTGGAGGAAAAGCCACTACGGGAATTAGTAGATGCAACAACACGCTTATGATTCATACTTCATTGGAGACTTGCTGCAATGCCATTTGGAAGTTGCATTTTCTTTTCATTTTCATTTTGGGTTCACTACTTTTAGTTGGGATTTTATTTGTAGCTCGTAAGGACTCCGCTGATGTCTTCACGATACCGCTGAGCCCATTTGCCAAGCGTTTTATGACAGTGAAACCGTTGCACAGTGGGCGTTGCTTTAAAAATTTACAGAAAAAAACAAGTGTGGAAGGCCATCTTCGGAAAGGCTTACTTGCGGTCCTTTTGCAATATCAATTTTTATTGTCTTTCATTATATATTTCAGGAAATATTAAAAATTATATGGCTTAATTAGCAGTAAAAATACATGGAAAGTAAAGTAAAGTTTAGGTTATTCGTAATAAGATTTTATCCAAGAAAACCCATACTAAAATTTTCCAAAAATTATTTTCTAGAACATTTTACTCCTTCAAAGGCTTTTTTTGACGGAACTCTTGTAGAAAAGACCAAAAAAAATTATTTTTGAATAACATTTTTATACGAAGATATTTAATGACCCACGAATATATAAAAATAAATTAACTACGATGCTTTCCATCTCGATTCGTGTCACTATTTTATTTTTAAACGAAATTGAAATATGTTATGCTTTGGTCAAAATAAAGAGACACGTATTTTTTTTCTGCCCCGAAAAAATCTTTTTTCGGGATTTATCGGCAATTTCGTTTTTTGAGTAAAAATCGATTTTTCCAGTAATTCGCGGAATTTTTTCCAATTGGCCATATTTTTAACAAAAATTAACCGATTTCAATGATTTTCACTTCTAATCATTCGTGATAATCTGCACTATCAAATAAAGTTTGAAAATTGCTCAGAAGTTAGTAATAATTTTTTATTTTGCAATAAACCAAAATTGCAATTTTTTTCTTTGAAATTCAGTATCTCAAAAAGCATATCTTTTTTTCTTCGAAACTTTTTGTACATCAAACAGAGACTTTGAATTTTCATTAAAAAAAATTTCCCTCAACTAAAATTTTTTATTTCAGAGTTACAATTTTTTTAATAAAAAATCAGTTTTTCGTGCTAATTTGAACTGCGCCCAATTTTTAATTTTCAATACATGTATGTATGATAATGTATTGTTCTTTTTTTGGTATTTAAGTATTTTCGAACGGTTTGTTTTTAGTAAACATCAATCTCAATTTGATACATGTATCATATAAAACACTGTTGACTGTTGATCAACTCATTTCCGTTACTTATCGTATGACAACTAAACAATCGAATTTCATACTTCCTTAACCTAAACTTATGAACCTTACTTCATAATGTACAGCTTCATTCAGCAACTTTTCACTCATGTTCACAAGTTCTTGCGGTAAATGATTTTCAGACATTATAACGCAAAGTATGACTATAATTTCGGACGGAGCCCCAAGTACACGAAGACCGTGGATAGTCGAATCGGCGCCGTTCGCAACAACTCGGACTGACGTATGAAACGACTTAGCGCATTTTACGTCATGATATTAAATTGAAAGCGAACAAAATGTAGATTATGCAAGAACAGAAACCGCTCGATCTTCCCAAGCGACATCGCTACGCTCTATGAGCTCTTGAAAAGTTCCAAGAAGATCCGACGTTTTTGAGCCAAATTTTTTTCAGCGATGAGACCCATTTCTGGCTCAATGGGTATGTACGCAAACAAAATTACCGCATTTGGGACGAAGAGCAACCTGAAAAGATTCAAAAGCTGTCAATTCGTTCAGAAAAAACAACGGTTTGGTGTGGTTTGTGGGCCGGTGGAATCTTCGGTCCATATTTCTTCAAAAACGATGCCGGTGAGAACGTAACGTAATGTATAAAGTCTATGCGTTCAAAACCCATTAAATTTGAATTTTCCGTGTTTTTTTTTCTTTAAAAAAGTAGGGAACCTCAAAATGGATCACCTTTTAAAAAAAGGTGTAACATAAATTAAAGGCCTTAAAAAGGCTCAACAAAGCAATGAAGGAAAAAACTGTTTAAATATCTAATGTAAAGAACTCGTTTGTTTTCCTAAAATGCGGCATGTCAGAAATATGAATTGATTGCAAGATAAAAAAAGTATGCGTCTGATTTTTGAAGAATTATGCAATAATTGAATAATTTCCTCTAGCAGGCTTTATAACTTTAACCATTTTTAGTACTCGACTGTACTATGTATACAGGAGATATTAGGTTTGTTCAGTTAATCATACAATCGTTAATAGCATAAACTGATCGAGATAAATACATATGCACATATATCGCTGATGAGATTTTTGGCCGAGCTCCTCCTCCAATTTTGTGGTTTTCCGTCTTGTTGTTTTTTATCAACAAATGGAGGGACCCACAATTTATTCTAAGTCGCCTCCGAACGGCCGATGGGTTTTTTTGAGGAGCTTTTTATTTCGTGTCAGAAATACATTCGAAGGGATTGGCATTCCCTTCCGAGAGGCGACCGCAATTGGAATAATTAATTTTCTATAATGTTGGATTTTGCTGGAACCTGTACTCGAAACCAGGCCTTCCAATTGCAGTACGTTATTCTAACCACTCGGCTATCACGGCCGCCAACAAATATATATATATATATATATATATATAATATATAACGAAGCAAGACGAATTGATCTAGTCATTTGTTTCTGTCAGTCCGTTGTTGGATAACTTAAGTATGGCTTGAAATATTTTTGTGAAACATGGATCGCATTCCTTGATTCACAAGTACGAATCTCATTGCCAGTGAGCGAAAGCAAACAAGTCCACGTCGTCCTCGCATACAACGGTACTTTTGAAAAATACGAAAATGACCAGACTCATAATTAGAAGAGATGGTCGCATTAGCTAGAAACAAATTTTTGTATTTGGGAAAATATTATATCTCAGACACATCACAGAGGATATATTTCGATCAAATTTTATACTTATATTTTCCATGTTCTAATATCAACCCTAATTAAATATGGACGCAATCGGGTAAGAATTATGCTTTTCTTCTATATATCCGACTTTTTATTAAGGCATTAATCAAAGGGCTCAACATTTACATATATCCAGTGGTAGATATGTCTTCCATACAAGAGATTATTTCTAACCGATTCGTGTACTTATGTTTGAATACGAAAGAAGTTTCAAAACAATTAATCTTATTTAATGGTTATGGAAGTTGAGTTCAGTCAGTTCCAAATATCTGCCAGAAAAAGTTTACATGGTTGGTTCCACAAACAAGCCTATCTCCCATACAATTGAATTTCAGTCCATCTCTAAAAGCCGGTTAAGCCGTCTGGTATTTAATATATATACCAGACGAGTGTATAATAATCGGTTTCAGGCGAAGTTAAATTTCTTTATTTTTTTATATTTTTTTATGACAGTTCGAATTTTTTAACATTTCCTTAAACTGACTTGAAGTGGTACAACATAAAGCATCAGGAATCAGTGTAAAAGTTTTGAAGAAAAAATTTTTTAAATAAAAAAAAAAATATCAAAATAGATACAAACTGCACACAGTACAAAAATATCAAAATATCGCTGACTTACTGCTCTCCTCTTCGCTGCCCAATGCATTGTCGAATGTGTTGCACTCATAAATAAACAAATTAATAATTCATTTAGTGCCTTGCACGTTCTTGAGTTTCAGCTTAAACTTATTTCTTCTTTTATTTTATTTTCATCCCCTTCACACTATATTTAAATTTTTTTCCTTTGTCATTCGACACTGAACGTTGCATACATAAGTCCAAGGGGCATTATTTGTGACCTTCTGTCGCTGAGTTACGGTTTTTGGAAAAACATACAAATACATATATATGTGTATGTATATTTGCATTGTCTTATCATACTTAAATTTTTTATTGTTGTTGTTGTTTCTATTTTATTTTACTTATTTTTATTTGTTTCTTTTTTTTTGTGAATTTTACAAGCTTCAGTTTTAGTACTTGCTCGTCTACTTGCTTACTGCTGTTCCAAATTAAGTAACAGTAAATTTGCAATTACTTTTTATGTCTCTTCTACTTCCACCGCCGAATCTCTTTCGATTTTTTGCCTCCTCATACTTTACACGAATGCACTTATCACGCCTGCCCGCTACATGCAGCTCAGCTGAAAATCCCTTCCAATTAGTTTTATATGCATTCTGAGCGTCTCCAACCACGCTCTTTCACCCCTCCATCAGAGCGTCGGAAAAACTCTTATTACTACCACTACACGAACATGTTTTCATGCCTTCAAGTGGTACGAAAGATAAAATTTTTTTTGTACCAATTTCAATTTCACTTCCATTGTCGGCTTTAAATTTTTTATGAACCGAAAACTCAGCAAAACGAACGAAAATAATTTTGTTCGTTGGGTCAAGCTGGCTTTGGGGGCGAGTAGAAGTTGGCGAACTATAATGTACATATGTGTATGTGAGTGTAAATATGTGCAAATTTCATTTATTTCATTTCGATGGCTGCATATGCTATTCGTCTATGAAGATTTCTTCCATTTCATGCCTTTTCACTTCACGAAAACTTCGATATTTTCTTTGACAGTTTTCTGCAACTGTCAGTTTGTTCAAAGTATTGGCACTTATATGAATAGAACATTGTTATTGTTTTGTTATTGTGAGATTTGTGGCTGTTAGATTTGTTATTGTTATTGCATTAGCCTTATTTCAATTTATATTTAGCTCGAGCATTGCTTTGTTATTGTTTCTATGTTATAAAATTTGTTATTGAATGAATTTGTTATTTTGACGTTTTCCAGTGATATGTTCGTGCCTCAGGTGTATCACGCCACAACACAATATAGCACCAGTTGGTACTGTGCAGCAGATTACATGTTTCTCGTTTCTTTTTTGGTTGCCTTTCACGAGAACAAAATTTATTTATTATTAATTTTATGTTTCAAAGCGGTACCAAATATTGGCGAACTACTATAAAATCGAATTTTAGTGGTGACAGGAAGTAACGCTAGAAAATTTAGTCACATAAAATTATTCTTAATAAGTAACCTTCTATGGCGTTTTTAAATTTTGATTATTTTAAAATTATGATTCTTTAGACCATTAAGATATTTCGCTATCGGCAAAGCTTCTTCAAAAAAATTAAAAAATTATTCAAAAAAAAAAAAATTAATAATTATAAAGGGATAGTGTTTTTAAAGGTCAAACTTAATTGTAAAACCAAACATACTTTGCGTGTGTGTAAAGAGGGGCATTTGTGAAAATGGATCGCTTAACAATCGCACAACGCGTTTCATGCTTTAAGAGAAGATTGATAACCGCCTCTTTTTGGTCTGCAATTGAAGAACACCACTTGAGTAATATGTGGTTCCAACAAGGTGGTGCCACATGCCACACAGCATATGCGAATATCGCTTTATTGCGGGAGAAATTTTTCTGCCACGTAATCTCTTGTCAGCGATGTCAATTGGCCACCGAGATTCTGCGACTTGACAACGTTGGACTTTTTTGTGTGGGACTAAGCGAAAGACCGTGCTTATGCGGATATGCTTTTAACTTTTGAGCACATGAGAACCAGCATTTGTTAAGTTATGGCTGAGACACCGCTTAATATTTGCCAAAATGTGGTCGAAAATTTCCTCAAACGGATCGAAGTTTGCAAAAACTCACGAGGCGGTCATTTAGATGATGTAGTGCTTGAAATACAATTTTAGGTTCAAACTTCATAATAAAAAAGGAATTTCCTATATAATGGACGTCAGATTTTAGACCTACAATCTCAGTTATGGTAGAATGGCAGGGTAATATTAAAATATTTATATACCAGCTGATTCGGCCACACGTTGTTGTGGCTTTCTGTATTTTCTCCAATTTTTGTTCCAATTGGTGTTGCAAAGGATTATTAAATATCTAATTAAGTAATTTATCTGCCCGTCGGTGATTCCTTTCACATACCAAAATGTTTCAGGCAAATTGAACTTTTTTCCTGATCCATGGTCCATTTGCACACATCATCTAAAATGTTAACCAAATCGAAACAAAAAATCAATTTTCCTCAATTAAATCGGTCCACAACCTGGAAATCATCATTCACGTAAATCGAACCATAAATAAGATTTCAAATATGTCGGTTCATGGTTCACTTCCTGGAGAAAAAAGTAGTGTTCCTGATAATTCAAAAAAATGCTACCTATGTAACAAATTTCAAGCAAATCGAACTATAAATACGAATTTTTTTCGAATATGACAATCCCAGGTCCACGTCCCGCAGTTATGTGACTGATGCAAAAAATAGAATAAAACAATCCTTGATGCGGTTTATATATCATGCTAAAATTTCAGCTCCATCAGTGCAGAACTTTTTGAGTTTTTGAAGCGTAGGCAAACCAACATAACATTTTTATATATATAGATATATGATTATGTACATATTATATACTTATATATGTACTAAGTACTAAGGTGACAGAATTCAAATTCAAACTAAACCATACTTTACAAGAATAAATACTCTTATATGGATATGTGCGCAAGTATGTTTTCGTATTCGAATAACAATCATTACCAAAGTATTGTACATTAGTATATTTTACAACCACTCATTAAATGTAAATTTGACACTTGTAATATACACTCGCTGTTGATACGTAATTTACTATTTCTTACATTTTTCACCCTCCACTCTTACACATACATATAACAGATGTCAATAAGTATGTAAGTATTGATTTTTTTCTATCATTTCTCATTTTATATGTCGATATAGGATTACAATTAAATGACTCCATTTCACACTAATGAGACCATTACAAATCGAATAACAGTAAAAGAAGTGCAAAATGGTATAAATGAAAGATAAGTGGGTTGTATAAATGGGTGAACGTTTGTTAAAAGCTTAGGAAAAATGATACATATGAGTAATGGCAAAATGATTCAGACGTTATAAATCAAGTACTGAGTTGCTAAGGGAGAAAATAATTTATTATAGATAAAATTTAAAAAAAAAAAAACAATATATATATATTTACTTAAACAAAGCATAAATTCAAAAGCTTCGGGTGGAACTTGGAAGATTAGTTCAGTATATTTAAGGAAACCGTTAAAAATTATTTGAATTGGTATGAGCAAATCCAGAAAGAATATACGATACACTCGAAGCAAGATCAACCAAATCAGTATGATGAAGAGTTTTTAGATACATTGCCCCAAAAAATAGCCACAAGATGTAATTTCTTATGAAGATATATCATATATGAAAAAAGAAGGCTTACAAATACTACCTTCTGCTAAAGCAAATAAAGTTTTTATATGAAATTAAAAGATAATACGACTAACCACACATCAGTAATACCCACCTGCTAACAAATCAAACTATTCTGGAAATCCATATGGTCTTCAAGTGTAACACTTAAAACGATCTCTCGATGGGTTTCAAGTGAATACAAAAGACTTGAAAATATTAACACGATTGAAGATATTATGCCACAAGAGGGCGAAATTAAATAAGTAGTGAAAAATATCCACGATTGGAAAGCTCAAGGCAAATATTCACAAATTTTGATTTAAAAGGCTCACGAGTACTCATAATCAATTAGCTAATTATTTTACAACCTTCCTCCAAAATGAAACTCAATCACCCGCATTTATGATGAAAGGACAAACTTATCTTCCACCCAAGGAAGTAACGGTCCTCACTTTTTTAATGAACAAGAACACAGAAAATTCAAATTTTATGGGGAATGTTTATTATCATTCAAAAGAGCATTCTTTGGCATTTATTATTTTAGGAGTATCTCTTTCAAGTGTTGTGCGCGGCTACGTCTGAGCTGGTCCATCCGGTGAGTCCAATTTTCGATTGCTCGTTCGAGCATTTTGACTGGTAACTGGCGAATGACGCGCGTGCTGTTTTGCTCCAAGATCTGCATCGAAGCGGGATTGTCCGTATAAAATTTAGACTTTACATATCCCCACAGGAAAAAGTCTAATGGTGTGATATCACATGATCTTGGTGGCCAATCGTCCGGCCTAAAATGTGAAATTATCTGGTCACCGAAGTGTTCTCTCAATTGATTGATGCGATGTGTGCGAAGAGGCGCCATTTTGTTGAAGCGAAATGTCGAGGAGATGACGAGCTTAAACCACATCAAACCGTTGTTTTTTCTGGATAAAATGACAGCTCTTGAATCACTTCAGGTTGCTGTTCGTCCAAAATGCGGCAATTTTACTTGTATACATACCAATTGAGCCAGAAATGGACCTCATCGCTCAAGAAAATTCGGCTCGAAAACGTCGGATCTTCTTAGAACTTTTCAAGAGCTCATAGAGCGAAGCGATGTCGCTTGGAAGGGTCGAGCGATTTCAGTTCTTGCACAAGTTGTATTTTGTACGCTTTCAATTTAAGATCTCGATGTAAAATGCGCCAAGTCGTTCCATATGTCAGTCCGAGTTAGCGATTATGTTGACCATAAGTTGAGCGAAGGGCCCGAAACACATTCTTCACAGAACGTGAAATTTCGTAATAAAGTTGAATGATTTGTAAACGTTGTTCCGGCGTAAGTGCTTTAATGATGAAATGCCAAACAATACTGAGCAAAAATAACATGACATGTCAAAAAAGGCTATTGAAAAAAGGACCTCTACATTGATCACTCTTTAGAAAACATCAAAGATCCCTCAAAATATCGTCCTATTACATGTCTATGCGCTCTGTATACAAACTACTACTATAGGTTGTGTATTATTAAAAAAATAGAATGCAAAAAAACAACTCTTAATAGATTCGGTAGTTATGCAAGATTTTTATAAATAACTTTATATTTTTACTACTTATATTGACTACAATAAAGCGTTTGACAACATTTAACACTCATGACTTCTAGAAGTGCCATAAATTTAAAAAATATCCCTAAATATCACAAAACTTTTAAGAAAAATATTGAGCTCGTGGCAAGTAACTCTAAATTTAATGCACAAAAATGGACTCATAAGAATATCTTCAATACCTATTAAACGAGGTATATTTCAAGGAGATGCTCTGAGCCCCTTATGGGTTTGCCTTGCATTAAACTCACTTTCATCAATATTACATGAAACAAACTACGGTTTCAACATAAAAGGACCACGTTCATCTCAGCATAAGCTTTCTCATCTATTATACATTGATGACATTAAGCTAAATGCGTCAAATGACGGCTAAAGATATTGCTACAAGTGACCGAAGACTTATCAAATGGCATCAAAATGTCGTTTGGTGTACAAAAATGTAGTATTCTTAGTGTAAAAAAAAGCAGAATTGTTCTACGAGATTTTTATTTATCAAACAATAGTACCATCTCGGAGAATGATAGCAAAAAGAAGCTGGTTGAAGTAACATCTTAATGGCTTCAACCTATTGAAAGCTTTCAATATTATTACTATTCTCATTCTAACGTTCACATTTGGAACAACTAAACAGTTTGACACAGGTTTGTAAAGCCTTAAAACACCTTACCTTAAACACCTTCCAAAAACAGTAGTAGAACTCGGCTACCTGCCACGAAGACAAGGAGGGAGAAGTATGGTAGACATAACACATCTACATTGAAAGTGTTTTCAAAACCTTTGGCATAATCAACAAAGTCAATTGCATAAAGTCGTATGCCAATGAGATGTGCAGTACACTCCATTAAATTTATAGGTGGTATCTCAATAGGCGATTTATAGCGAGATGCGCAGCACTTTCAGCCATTACTTGGATCGATCAATATTGACGGATCATCCCTCTGACTTAACGGTAATTGAAAAGCGAGAAAAACGTACGCATAAGTGTTTCATTATGCGTCTATTTTTCTAGCTTTTTAATTACCGTTATGTCAGGTCTATTATGTGGTGAGGGATGATCCGTCAATATTGATGGAACTTTTTGGAATGAAACCAAAAATTAAAGAGAATAAAAAATTACAATTAAAAAAAAATAAACCGAATAAAAGAAATTAAAAATTTAAAAAATTAAATTTAGGAATAAAACAAATAAAAAACAAGAAATAAGGGCTGTCTTCGGCCATGTCGAAGTCTTATACCTTTCATGAACATATAAATTTTATTGCAAATTGCCAAAATCTATTTCGATGATTTTTATTATCAATATACTCGTACAATTGAACTTACGTCTGTAGAATATAAAATTTCATGCTTCTAGATGCATTTTTGGCGGATTTTTGACCCAAATTCTCATATCTGAACAAATTGGTTGTATGGCGGCTTTATGATATAGCATTCCGATTTCGCTGATTTTCACTACCAATGTATAATTCATAACATGTGTGTATAATACAAAATTTCACGCTCCTAGATGCTTTTTTGACTGAGTTTTGACCATAGCCTCACTTCTTTTGATGATCATATTTCTGTTGATATGTAAGTATAAACTTACATATGAGCCAACTGGCTAAGCGGACTACCTACAGTGGTTGTTAGTTAAAAGCCTAACAACAACCACACTACTCGGCAACAAACCAAACTATCGCAAAAGGCCGAACTGAGAAAAACTTACAAAAGCGACCGGCCAGCTTAGGGTAGATGTGGGTCGCTAGCTAAATACAAAAAGAACAACTATAGGCTAACGAAAACGAAACCAAGTAGAATTGACCAACGTTGAGTTAACTAAACGAAGATCGCTCAACAACAATACACAGTTAGGATAAGCAAACAACAATAAAACTAATAGCAATTATATTTGAGAAAAATAAACAGGAAAACCAATATTTGTTTGTGGGGTGCACCCGAGGTGTGGTCCAACCAAAATGGTTACGAACCCACTCAAAGTACTTCCGCGCTGCCGGGAACTGGGCTTTGGGTGCGGGACGCTAAAAGAATGGGTAGGGAGGAACGAAAGGAGTGATACTGTCGGCACATAAGAAAGCGTACACAAACAATAACTGACAAAAAGGTACTAAGCGTTACTTCGGTGCTCCTCCGGATGGTGACGTCAAACTCCGGTTTCGCCATATTTCTTCTTTTTTTTATTTAACGATTTGACTGCGCAAAAGAATGTTACCGCTTTCAAAGTTTACAAGAATCTGCTCCGCAAGGACAAAAACGTAAAACAAAGGAAATGAACAAATAAACATAAAACAAGTTTTTGTTGCGGCCAGTACGCGACAACCTGAATAAATCGGTGTATGGAAGCTATGGGTTATAGTATTCTGATTTTGATGACTCCCGCGTTGTTAGGTACTTTTTTGACGGTACAAAGTTTCAAATCTAAAACATCGATCATATATATGCTATTGTGTTCCGATTTGGTCGGTTCCGACAACTAATCGCTTTACCATCGGTATAAATTTCAATGGATCTATCTCTTCTTCTTCTGCTACTTACATTTTTCGGACTAAATTTTGTATAAGATTTCAGGAGAACTTACATTGCCATTAATGAATACATATATATATGTAACTTTGTAATCACTGAATCGATTTTCGGTTGTGCTGCCCTTCTCCAAACTGCGGTTTTGCGTTTTGATGTTTTTATCAACAAATGGAGGGACTTACAGTTTATTCCAAGCCGACTCCGAATGGCCGATGGATTTTTATGAGAAGCTTTTCCATGTCGGGAATACACTCGGAGGGCTTGACATTAACTGCCGAGGGGCGACGGCAATTAGAAAAATTATGTTTCTATAATTTTGATGTTGCTCGAACCTGACCTCGAAGTCAGGCGTTCCGAATCGTAGTACACAATACTAATCATTCGGCTAATGCGGCCGTATACATGTATTACAAATTAATAAATATTGAATGGAATTATTTAAGCGCTTAGAAAAACGTTTTTTTAATTTTTATTTAAATGCCGTATTACATATATAATTACCTTCTCTAAGAAAGTAATTGCCTACAAGTATGTTATAATTAAGTACTGTTAGTGCTTACATGACATACATAACTGATAGTTTTGTTAGAATTACCATAAAATACGCATTTAGGCAAATGGCCTGTAAATTGGAGCTGCTAATAAATTATATACTGTCAAAAGCAGAAATACAGCCTAACAAATAATTATAGGGTGATCCAAGTAGAAGTACTTTTTCAATAACCTCTGTTTTAAAGATCACACGTGAGTCGTGTCAGTTTTTCATATTATTTTTGTTCAGTATTTTTTTGGCATTTCATCATAAAAAGACTTACGTCTGAACAACGTTTACAAATAATTCAACTTCATTACGAAAATTCCGTTTTGTGTAGCATGTGTTTCGCGCACTGCGCTCAACTTATGGACAACATAATCGGCCTACTGAGAGTACTGTTCGTAACTCACCCATCTTGAGATCCAGCTTTCATTATTGGGTAATATTCGGCCAAATATACCACGTCCAGCACTTAGTGAAGAAAATATAGCTGCCGTAGCTGAGAGTATACACGAAGACCGTGGAGAGTCGGTTCGACGCCGTTCGCAGCAACTCGGACTGACGTATGGAACGACTTGGCGTATTTTACGTCGAGATCTTAAATTGAAAGCGTACAAAATATAGCTTGTGCAAGAATTGAAACCGCTCCACCTTCCCAAGCGACATCGCTTTGCTATTCGCTATGGGCTCTTGAAAAGTTCCAAGAAGATCTGACGTTTTAGAGTCAAATTTTGTTCAGCGATGAGACCCATTTCTGGCTCAATGGGTATGTAAACAAGCAAAATTGCCGGATCAGTGACGAAGAAGAACCTGAAGAGATTCAAGAGCTGTCACTTCATCCCGAAAAACAACAGTTTGGTTGGTTTGTGAGCCGGTGGAAGCACCGGTCCATATTTCTCCAAAAATGATGGCGGTGGGAACGCAACCGCCAAAGGCGACCGTCACCGCGCCACGATAACCAACTATTTGATCCCTGCAATTGAAGCTCGTGATCTCCTCGACATTTGGTTTCAACAAGATGGCGTCACTTCCCACACATCACATGAATCAATTGATTTATTGAGAGAACACTTCGGTGAGCAGATAATTTCACATTTTAGGCCGGTCGATTGGTCACACCGTTAGACTTTTTCCTGTGGGGATATGTAAAGTCTAAATTTTATGTGGGCAATCCCGCTTCGATGCAGATCTTGGAGCAAAACAGCACGCGTGTCATTCGCCAGTTACCAGTTGAAATGTTCGAAGGAGCCTTCGAAAATTGGACTCACTGGATGGACCATCTGAGACGTAGCCACGGACAACATTTGAAAGAGATAATCTTCAAAACCTAAATGCCAAAGAATGTTCTTTCGAATGATAATAAACATTCCCCGTTAAATTTGAATTTTCTGTGATTTTTTCTTTAAAATTGTAGGAAATCTTGAAATGAATCACCCTTTATGTATATGTGTACATGATTGTATTTAATTTCAATAAGTACATATTCATATGTAAAAAGTGCACATAAATTATTGAAATTTGTGGCTGGCAAGAGTTGCAATTATTTAACCGTTAGTTGTTACCATTGCGGGTGCAAGTGTGTGTGATTTATGTGTTTTGTATGCTTCACATAATCATTAATAATGAACGAATATATAATTATGTAGAGGAATTTTCGATACAAATCATAAATAATTTAGCGCAACTCCCACACATTTTATCAGCAGTCAGTCATCGGTGAATATTCTAGTTTTAAGCCATTTTTTTGGCCTTCTAATATATATACCGTTATATACCTACAGCATATTGTGTGCTCATCTAAATGTCTAATTATAACAGATATTTATTTTTGTATTTGTTTTAAAAGTATATTTTCTTGAAAATGTATTCTTCGAAATTCTTCGAAAAAATCAATAGAAGATTTAAAATAAAAATACGAAATTAAATTGTTTGTATTTTTGGAAAAATATTATTCAACCAAGGAGTTCTGCTGCCAACAGCTAGTTGCTTAAAAACTTTTATTAAATTTCTTAAACAATTGCAAGAAAATCTGCTGCAGATTTGCAACTAATTCATAATTCATAAAATAAATTTTCTAACTACCGACTTTTAGCTAACTTTTAAGAGCTGCAGTGGTTAGCTTGACGATTGAGAGGCAAAAAGTTCACCACAACACTACCTAAAGCTGTCCAGCACCTACTTGCTTACTTGTCCAAGAGCGAGTTACCACTTGGTGAGCAGACTGACTACCTACCGAAATGGGTAAGTAAGGTGAGCTGTTCGAAAACTTTGCCAGCAGTCATATTCACTATAGGAAAAGCTGAAAAACCAGAAGAATAAAAAGTAAACAAAAAAATATATATAATTTTTTTTTTTTTGAAAAAAAAAAAAAAAAACAGCAGTTGACTTAAACACTTCACAAACACACACATATTTATATATATGCACTTAAGAAATATTTTCATTTTGAATGTTTTTTTTCGATTTTCCGCTAAGAAAACTTTTCAACGTGCGCTCGAATGACTTTTGGTGTCCGACAGGAGAGTAGTGTAAGGAAGAGTTTGAGCTGGCTGAGCATCTAAAAACTGGTATTTGCGTGTGCCTGTATAGGTGTAATTTTATCCTATAGGATATTCATGCATATTTACATATATATATTTTGCAAAGTCTGCGTTTAGCACCATTGGACTTCTTCATTATTCTGTTGCGCTTCCTCTTCCTCCTCTTCACCTGCTTCTTCTTCTTCTTCTTCTTCTTCTTTTTCTTCGTTGGCATTCGCCAAAAATTTCATTAGTTATTTTCAAGCTGTTTTTTCTTCGCGCTTTATTTACTATGCTCGGCATGTCGTGCGCGCTTTTCCTCATTTATAACGGTAGTGTTTTTTTTTTTTACTTTTTTTGGTTTATTAAGACATTATGAAAATTTGCGTTTTCCGGCAAAAGACAAAAGGCTATGGTAAAAAGCACATCCGCTTATAAGACAAACGGTGAGAAATGTTGGAAAGCGGAAAGCAAAAAAAAAAAAACATTTATTATGTAATAAAAATAAAATAAAAGTGGTTTTCGGTTATGGTGCAAGTTCCGTAGTTCACATGAAAGGTGGGAGAAAAGATATTTCTTTTATAAGTGAAATTTTATTTCTAGTCGATAAAACATTTTTTTGGTGATTTTTGGTGAAATTTTAAACAATTAATTATAGGATAGCTTATTGTTGTAGTAATAAAATTTTCATGATTTTTTTGCGATCTCTCCAGTAATAATCATTATACCAAATATTTAAATTCAAATTCATTAATTTTGTGAAATTTGACATAACAGCACGTTTTTAGAAAATTCGTTATATGCGTGATATATGTTTTAGTCAATCGATTTTTATGATTTTGTTACCTTTTTGTATACAGTCATTGATATCAAACATCGAATTTGAAGATGCTAGATGATTAGTTTATGGATTTATGAGCAAAACATGCATTTTTGAAAAATATATAGGAAAAGCATGTTTTAATTGGTCGATTTGTAAGATCTTCTTGTAGTTCACCTTTTATATATG
The DNA here is from genome assembly GCA_030068015.2 of Neoceratitis asiatica. Taxonomy (NCBI): domain Eukaryota; kingdom Metazoa; phylum Arthropoda; class Insecta; order Diptera; family Tephritidae; genus Neoceratitis; species Neoceratitis asiatica. The sequence goes on along the minus strand of CM061527.1, from coordinate 45,879,522 downwards.
AAAAATAGATAAAATATTGAATTGAAAGGTTCTAGCTCGTTATTTTATGGATTTATGAGCAAAAAATGCATATTTGAAAAATCAGTTGTTTGAGAAAAGCATATTTTAATTGGTCGATTTGTAAGATATGCTTCTAGTTTATCTACTAATATATAGAATATAGATTAAATATTAAACTGAAACTCATTATTTTAGGGTGTTATGAGCAAAAAATGCGTTTTTGAAAAATCAGTTGTATAGGAAAAGCATGTTTTAATTAGTCGATTTGTAAGATATTCTTGTAGTTTACCTTCTTTATATAAAAAATAGATAAAATATCGAATTGCAAAGGTTCTATCTCGTTATTTTAGGGTTTTATGAGCAAAAAATGCGTTTTTGAAAAATGACTCCCATACGGGCTTTTTGTTATAACAGTTTTTTATTTAGACAATTTTTAGTGTTAACCTCAAAATCATAATAATTAAACCGAATGCAGAATTTGAGAACGCTATTTCGTTTATTTTAGGCACAATGATGATAAAACGAGTTTTTGTAAAATCGGCTTTCTGAACATTAGGCTGCATATAGTTTGCCTATACCATTAATTTTTGTGTTTGTAAGAGCTACAAAGACTTGGCAAAGCTAAATAATGAAAATGAATTCAGATCTGAAAGATTCTCCCACCTAAATTTGCGTAATTTAGTTATCTGCAAGTGCATTAACCTCCAGCGTAATTTATTTTCGTGAATATTTATGTATGAAATTAAGTCTAAAACTTTAATAATTCTTAGAAAAATTGCTACGTTACTCTATATACATATATTTATAATTGTTTGAGTGTGTGGTGACGTGAAATATTAAAACCGTGTTAAAATTTTATTGGATCGCGTCCGGAGTCGTCTGCTTCCTCTTCTTTCAATAATTGCACATAAATATACGTATGCTTGTTTGTGTGTATAAGCTTGGCAAGGAAGAAGGTTCAACTGCTTGACTAAAATAAAAATAAAAATAAAAATAAAAGGAGAGCAAAGCATCTCGCTGATTGAGTTTAGTTGTTTGGAAGACTGAGCATCCTTTTTTTTTTGGTAAATGCAAGGCATTAAAAATTGAAGCACGAAAATCTGGGTTACCTGGGCGTTAATTGCTTTTGATTGCGCTCTAGCACATACTTACACAGCCTGACATAAGCGTTTTGGTGTACAAAAGGATTTGAAGATTTGCCAGCTGTTTGATGTAATTCCCTTTAATTCATAGAGTTTGAAGCTTCTCTTTGTAAATTGTGTACAGCAGATATTTTTATTGGATTTAAAGGTACCAAATGGCCTTTGCATTTTGTATGTGAAATTTCTTCAATGAATTTCTTTAAGAGAATGTCCAAAAAGGATAATTAAAATTTTTCAATCTTAAGTTAGGTAAAGTGTAAGGTACTGATCAAAGTAGGAATTCAGGTAGACGCACAAATGACTTACGTTGTGATACCACAAAAAGTAAAAATTCCTGATCTAGACAACTTCGCATTTAGTTGGTGGAGGTGTGCGAATTTTCTAACTCAACATTGCTTACCCAAAATAATTCAAAAGTACATAATTACGGCAATGACAATTTAGCAGAAACGCAGGCCTTATAGCATGAATGCTCATCGAACAAAGCCCAGATGGAAACCTTACAGCAAGCGAGAATTTAGATTTCAGGTCGGACCTTCCGCGGTTCATCTTGGACCGAATGGATATCAAAACCGCACATGCAATTCTACTAGCTCATCACTCGCTAAGTTTATTCAAGGCCCATCTTCCAAGAATCACACCTCATTTTGACAGAGGGGCACATATCTTATTCATACGTTCAAAGTCTTCAGCGTTGCACTGACTAAAAGATGGCCATTGTGACAGCGGAAACAACCCTCCGAAGTAGTGTGCCCCCCACTTCGCAGGTAAAAGCAATTTCTACAAAAAAAAAAAAAAAAAAAAAAAAAAACAGTATTAATCTGTAATCAAAAAACCCGCCGACGAATAATTCCTGATTCCAGTCTTCCTGTGCAGGTCTGTACCCCTCCATGCCTCAGTTTGCGAAAGTGTAAGTAAGCCATCCACATGACACTACGACAACTGCTGCGACGCCATTAAGTCTTTATGACTTCGAAACCTTCAAATTTATAGCCCAAGATGAACGCCGACCGTTAAGAAGTACAGGTTCAGAAATTACAGAAGTAAAGTATAAGTAAAGCCATACAAGCCCTACTTAATATCAAGTGGGTTTTTTCAAAGAGGTGAATTTGAAAGAAAGATGAGCAGCCAGGAAAATTTTCAGTTCATAGTCCAAGTACGATATCTTAAAGAGTAAAACTTTTACAGAATTGGTGACACTCACTCCTCAGCAGCACATTTTTCTTGTTATAAATCTAGCCTATTTGACCTCGCACTTGTAAATGACCAGGCCTAACTTGTAGAGTGCCGAGTCGAAGGGCAGATTCATTCTACGAGCTTCTTAAATGGACATCTGCTTGAAGCGCTGCAATGAAATGAAACAATGTAAGATGGAGTAAAATACAATACAATAAAAAATAAAAAAAATTAAAAAATAAAAATTAAATAATATAAATAAAATAAAGCAAAACACATTATATGAAATAAATAAAATAACATTAAACAAAATAATATAAGAAAAAATTATATAAAAATGAAATAAAATAAAACTAAGTTAAATTAAAAATACAAAGTGATATAAATTAAAATGAAATAATAAATGAAATAAGATAAATTTAATTAAAAAAATTAAAATAGAAAATGTTATAATTTAAAATAAAATAAAAATAACATAAAATAATACAAAACAATAAATAACGGCTGTCTTCAGCCATGCCGAAGTATTTATTTCTTTGATGAACATATGAAATTTATTGCAAATTGCAAAAATTGACTTTGATGGTTTTCAGTGTCAATATGAACTTGAATATACGTCTGCAAAATACCAAATTTCTTACTCTTAGATTACTTTTCAACGGATTTAGGACGCAAAACATTATATCTGAACAAATATGTTGTATATGTATGTATACGATATCGAATTCCGATTTTGATTCTTTAGATTTCCTTAATATGGAAATTATAACATGTGTAAATTATACTAAATGTCACGATTCTTGATGCCCTTTTAGCGGATTTTTGACCAAAAACCTCATACCTCAGCAAATCGGTTGTGTGGTGGCTATATGACATAACCGATTTAAAGATGTTCAGTACCAATATGCCATTTATAATATCTATAGACAATACCAAACTTAATGCTCTTAAATGCTTTTTTGACTGAGTTTTGACCAAAACCTCACATCTGAAAATATCGGTGTATGGGAGTTATATGTTTTATTCGACCGATTTCAATAATTTTCAGTAATTTGAAGTTCGTTTTGCATGTAAAGTAAACAAAGGTATTTTTTTGAAGGAAAAATCTCAAATTTGAAAAATCGGTCATATTATGCTATGGTGGTCAGATCAGGCAGGCTCTGCCAAATGATCGTTTAAATGTATAAGTGCTTACCTCACCACGTTTGGTTGAAATATCTCAAAAATGAGGGACTACACTTGCGTTCAAACAGTCAGACGAACAGACGGGCATGGCAAAATCAACTCAGCTCGTGATTCTGATACGAGCAGTATAAAATTCGAAGGGTCTATCTCTTCTCCTTCTGGTAAATACAAACATTCGGACCAAAGTTAATATACAATTTGATGCACATGAAAAATATAATATAAAAGTAAAATAAGTGATAATATAATTATTAATAAAAAAGAGATGAAATAATTTGAAAAATTAATAAAATGATATAAAATAAAGTGAAATAATACAAATACTACAAAATAATATAAAAAGGAAATAAAATGAAATTAAAATAAATTAAAAATACAAAAAATAATAAATAACCCAAAATGAAAAAATATATAAAAAATACAAAATAATACAAAAAATGCAAAATAAAAATAAAAAAAAATTAAATTGACAACACTGCGTATAAATAAATTTAAATTTTGAAAATCCCAATTCGAAGTTGATTAAAAATATTGCTCATACGCAACAGCAACTAGGTATCCACGCTAAGTGGATACTCATACGCCCTATCACTGTAAAATTAAAAAATAAATATGTAAATTACAAACCCAAATACTCTACAAATTGTTTAGTCCTATTTAAGCTTAAGCTCAATTTTCGGAAAGTTGCGTACAACAACAGTAAATACTTAGTTTGAGGTGCTCAACATAAAACTATTTTTGTTTCGTACAGAATTTACGGCTACAGTTAGATTTACGAGGCAATAAGTTAAGGTTAAACAGTTGCTGTTAGCTACAGTTGAACATACAAATATTTTCAAACAGAAATAAACACACAAGCATGAATATTTAGATACTGGCAGTCTGGAAATACTTTAAAAATGCATTAGAATTTTCAGTGAAGCTATCTATCGACATACGCACACATATATTCCATAGAATTTCTATTTTTGTGCTAATAATGCAAAAAAAAAATTTCCACAGTCACCCAATGTAAGTGCACACATATACAAACATGCATACACACACACATATATTTAACTAACAGCAATATGCACTTTAATGGGTGTTTAACGCATCAATGGCAACAGTAGTTGCAGCAAGTGAAAGCAAAAAAAAAAAACAATAACAACAAAAGCATCAAGCTGAATATTTATCGCACTCATTTCTGTTGTGTTGCATGCAACTTGCACTTGACTGAGCTGCAACTACGTAAAATATGTCAACCACAACAAGTTGGATATTTTTGGTTGGTTTTTGTTATTGTTGTTGTTCTTCTTATATTCGTATTATAGCCTGGTGTGCAGTAAGTAACGACAATCATGCAAAAAAGTAAATACATACATATATATCCCATGTACATATGTATGCGAGCTAGTGAGTGAATGATTTGAAAATTGTTGCTTACACTTATATGTCGTTGTTGTTATTGTTGTTGGTTTTGTGTATATGTGTGAAAATTTGCAAGCCACAAATTTCTGCACTCTACTGGCAACACTGACTCACTGCTACTACCTGCACTTTTGCTCTTTCCATTTATTCACAATAGCTCGAGCACACTTTGCTCTCTTTTATCTATCTCTCTACGCCTCTCTGTTCTCTCCACATACATTGTTACTTGTAAGCGGTGTGAAACTTGAACCGCCTGCGGTCTTCTTGCCACAAAACACTCGGGCTGCTTGTAACATTCGGGTTCGACTTTGTAAGCTTCTTTCCTTAAGCCCATTACGCACTCTCAACGCACTCAGGCACATATGTACTCCGATACGTATATATATACGAGTATTTGTGGTGTTGTGTGGGTCGTCGACGTCTGTTGGCTTATTGAATTCACACAACTCGTTGACTTTCTGCTCATAATCGCCAACGGCTTGGTAACAAGTAAGCTTATCATGTGCATAAGTAAGTAAACGGACAGTTAAATGCGTTTAATGTTTATGTATATTTGTTGCTGTTTATATACATATATATAAGTAGGTAGTGGACTACTTGTTGTCTGATAGCATAGGAAATGACAGCAATTGAAGGTGTGTCTACCATTTTAAACGTCTCGAAACACTTTGATCCTAACAAAGTTGAGATGATTGGTACTTTCCGTCTGTCGCCTTAGGAAGATTTAAGTTTGGTCTGAAAAATGAAACAAAAAAAGAAAGAGTAATAAAACCCAGTACCACACATTTTGTGGATTTTTAGTTCTTTTAATAGATGCTTTTCCGGAAATGGAGTATTTAAATGTTTTATTTAGTGTTAAATGTTTCATTTGGTCTAGACTCCTCGCGTTTAAATGGCGCAGACACTTCCATATGATTAAAGTCGTATCAACAATAGTATGCTTTTAGACGCTGATTAGACACCAAGTGACATTAGCTCCTTCTCTACTTCATCTGTTCAACAGACCTAACATATGGATATTATCCTCTCCTTCCTCTAGCAGATACTGAATACCGAGTACTTTCAAAAATATAGACTTAGCCGACAAATCTGCAGTCTATTGATTCTCTAAACAATGAGTATGTCGCCAATATATCTTATTTTCTCAAAAAATAAAAGAAGTTTTAAGACAGAGATTTGCGTGTGGCACAGTTTTCAGAGTCGTACAAACTTTTCGAGTTTACGATACTGGGACATAGAGGGAAAGAAGTAGCTCCTTTCCGCGCTATAGAAGGCAGCTTTAATGTGTGTTGATACTTTTCTCAATGATATTTTAAAGAACTTGGCATTGGGTAATTATCTGGTCAATAGTTTAGCTCCTTCATATGAACAGAGCAGAGCACATTTAAAATCCAATCGGCAGGAACGCACTCATCCGATGCATTTTTTCTTGAACTACTCAGCCGATGAACACTCGACACACGCCATTTTATTATTCTTCAAGTCGAGAATCGCTATTAGAACATCATCATAGTGATGAAGCAGCTAAACCATCGTCAGGTTTTCAGGTTTTTAATCTCCGGGTGTTTCATCTTAACTGTAGTTAAGCAGGCTGGAGAAGTTTTCCGTTCTTACTCCGAATGTCAGTTCTCGGAGCCCGTTTCCCATTCCTACACTAACTTGAAACCTTATGAAAATCACCTAATTTTATCCTAGAATTTTTGAGAATTTTCCATATTTGCCATCTCTTCAATTTATTCGTGCTCATGCTTCTCTCTTTTTCTGTCTGCCAGTGTGTCTCGCTAACCTTTTTAACCGAATTAAGATATGAAAATCCTCATCATACCAGCTTTTTTCCCGACCTTGTCGTAGACTATTAGCTTCATTGGTGGCTATACGTAAGGAGCTTGAAATACTTTCCCCCAGTTCCCGAATACCGAGTTCTTATTGAGTGCTCCCAGAGAGCAGAAATGCAAGTAGAAGAGAAAACTGCTTAGATCTTTCCTCTGATTACAGCTTTCCGCGTCGAATCATTTCTGCAATTTTTGACGCGCGTTTTTGGCTGCCACCACTATCCTCAATTTCTTCTGGGCCGTTTATAGAACCTCTAAAACACTTATCGCGTATTTTCTGTACGTGGTTATAAATTCTTCGATTCTTAGACAGCCACGTAGCTTGATTTGAATTCTTTTGTGCCGCAATCTAGTACTACAGACAACGTTATTTTGGACCCTAGCAAAGACGGCCAGCCTCACATATTAGAGGAGATGTTGTGTAGGAGTCTGAATTTTCCGACCGTTTTACCATTTGAGCGTTAAAATCTCCAAGCTATATTCGAGCGCTCATGGAAAGCATCTTTGTTCGCATCGTCCTTCAGTTCCGACATGCTTCGACGCAAATTAACGATACGTGGAAGAGCTTAGCTTTGTTGCGGGGTCAGCGATAATATTCAATGTCTGTGCATATATCCCACTCCTGCGCTCCTTTATATGGCCGATGTAGTACAAGTCATAAGGGCTTACTCACTTCCGTCTTTGCCCCTTACGTCGCAATCATTGGTTGTCCTTTAGCTTTTCGAGGACATTAACCAGCTGGACAACAATTAAGGGACCCACCATTCTATTTTTCACGCCCTCAAATCGTAGTCCTTCACACATTTGCCATGATCATCATCAAACCGAGTGTCTCTGAACTGAGACTATATAAATAGTTCAACTTATTCAAAAAAAAAAAATTAATTTTAGTAACCAAATATTTTTAGTTTTTCGATATTTCATTTTCCACTGAATAAATACCATTTGTCATTATGGCTTGTAAAATACACCATTGAACTGCCAAATTGAAGCATCATAAATTTCAAGTGTAAGAAAAAACGATTTTAATTAATTTTCCATACAAATGTGGATGCCTGAAAGCACGGACACAAGCACAGCGGGAGGGAACGCAAAGAGTATAACAAGATTTATACACTTACATACATATAAAAGTGTAGTGTCATTTACAAATATATATAGCTACAACAACACCATATGTGAATTTTCATATTTTTCTTTTCTTCCTCTTGTTCCTTCATAAATTCGAGAACTATTGTTTCAGTAATAAATACTTTTTGGTACAATTTCAACACATACATACGTGTATATTTGTCTAAAGACAAGCACACAAAATTCCAATTCAACCATAAGTACTGGCATGTATGTGTTAGTGTATTTTGCAACTGCTTGTGACGGAGTGTGCGTGTGTGGAGCAAATATTGGTGTATAATGTTGCGCATAACTGTAAATACTTTTGTGACACGCATACATACATATATTTATACAAATGCATATATATATATACTCCACTGCATTGTTAAATATGGTTAGTGAGCTCTCCTGAGCATCGGTTATCAGCCACACAAAGCTGTGCTTTGGGCTAGAAGAAAAAATATGAAAGAAGAAGAAGCATATGAGCACAGCATCCCAGCAGGTCCAGTTATGTGCCACTGATAAACTCGCTGAATATGACACTGTTTTATGATGCTGTTTAATTCCCAATAGATAGTAGGTGTGGCACACAAAAAAAAAAACAAACAAAAAACAGTAACAACAACAAACAACAGCGCTACATTCACTTCTCTTAGGTCACACATACCCATACACCGAGCAAATCAATGTCGAATCGTTGTTTGTTGAATAGTGTTTATGTGTGAGTGGGAGACAAAAGTCAATGTAGAAACAGCACAATAAAGATAACAACAAACAGTGCAACAATGAGAGGAAGCAAAGAAAAAATCGAAATTCGTTTTCATTGTGCGATTTCGTATTTTTGCGCGTAAACATCAAACGCCCAGCCAGCCTGCTGCCGCCTGAGCGCCTCAAAGGATCGGTGGTTGTGTTGCATTGTGTTGTGTTATGTTGTTGTGTTGAGTTGTGTGCGCTCACAAAAGGATGTGAAAGCATGTTTTCTTCGTACTAACCGTTTCAAGTTTTTTTTCCACACATTCCATTTTAGCCACTCTCCTTTTGTTTGGTGTTTCGTTTCGTTTTGTTTTTGCTCTTGTTATTGCTATTGCTCTTCTTACACACACACACACATTCGCAAACCAATACGATTTTTTCACTTTTCTCACACATCTCTCACGCTCTTTGTTGATGTTGTAAATTGCTTTGGTATGCTATCAGCTCCTACAACAACAGCAAATACTACCACAACATACGTATGTACACAAATGTGTGATGATACATGCCAGTAGAACAGTTACAATTTGTGTTAATAAATTGCATATTTGTATGTACATGTGTAGGTAGACGTGTATTGGCATGTGAGGGCGCCCGCATACACTAATGTCGAACTGTTCATGAGTGACTCTTTTTTATGTATATATATGTACATATAATTCATGTATGTTTATATAAAAATACCGTTGCATTAGTACTTGTATGTTAGTATGTTGTAACTAATTTGTTGGTCGCTGAGGGCCAACAGCAGCAGCAGCATCGGTTGACTAGATAAATGGCAGGATTGTTAATTATTGTATTGGCTATGGTAGAACAGCTTCAAAGCATGGACCGTCACACAAGGGAATCAGATAAATTTTTAGTTATCCATTTCTATGACATTAAAGCAATAAAAAAGTATATACTTTTGTATATATGTATGAAGAAAATAAGCATGGAAGAGAACGTAGAAATGCAGAGCAAAGAGAAAAATTTTTATATTTCGAATTTTTGCTGTCAACGGAAGGCAAAAGTTTGTTAATTAGAAGTATGGGTGGGGTTCAGAGGAGTAAAGTTCTAGTATAAAGCTAAAGTATGTAATAAAACTATTCACTGAGAAATGGTGAGAAGTTGAGCTGTTTTGCTTTTATTTCTATTTTAATGGAGAAGACTTTACTCGTATTATAAATGCAGAAGGCGCTTTCTAACCACACGAATGGTTTTTAGAAAACATCGTTCGATAATTTTTATAACTTTTTGTTGAAGTTGGTTTGTCCTCGAACCTCTTTCACAGAAGCACGTATGGTTATCCAGCCGGTTACATTGACTAGTGACTGCCTGGTGCTTTAGGGGATTTTTATTTATTCACTTAATTAAAAAAAAAAAATTTCAGAATATTCAACCATACTTATATGTATGCAATTTCTTAGGTTAAGTTAGATTGGTGGAACATTTCTTACCCAGGATAGAAACGTCCATTTAGCAAAAGCAGAGCAGCTAAGAAGTAATGCTTATATGAGTCCATCTCTCGATTTCCTACAAAACAGTTCTGACAATAGTTGTCAGAGAGACCTTTTCGTCTGACTAATTGTGTCTTAATTACCATAAGCGAATGATGTGAAAGGATTGCCTATTCCACAACAGGAAAAGGCGTAATCCAGACCTGCAACGTTCTGTAAGCTACGTGTGAGATATCTCTCCTGGCCTAACAGAAGTGATTGGGGAGCCAAACAAAATTACTCTACCTTCAGTAATGTACTAAATTTCTGGAGACGAGGAACTTTAATATCAGAGTAAATTTTTCACAGCACAATCAAGATAGGTGCATTTATAGCTTCAATAATTTTGCGTGATAGTTTTCAGTATAGCAGTTACATCAAAATAAATATTCAAAAACAATTTTTTCGAATGTTCTTGTGAAACAATTCATCTGGTTATGTTATAACTAATAACAGTAGCTTCTACGAAAAAATTTGCGAGAATTTGAAAAGATTCTTCATAAAAAGCTAGATTACGTTCAAAATTATAGTGATTTGAATTTTTACGATTCTTTCACAATTGTGAAACTATTTTTTCAAATACCTCATTAATCTATATACATATAAATCAATGCAAATTTTGATGAACGCTAACTTGAGAACCACCAGATCAAATTGAACCAAATTTTTAGGAGTTATAAAGGGATATTAGGAGAAGGTTAATCTGAAGTTTTCATGAGAGTGACATGAACATTTTAATGAACAGTGGCCGCTACCTATACAAATACATGCAACAACGACAAATACATGTATAACTCCAAAATACGTGTACATTACGTTGTATGTGGTTTTAAAAGAAAGAGAGAAAGAGTGAATAAAATTATTATGGAGAAAAAAAAATAAAAATAAAAAAACAATCTGGTTAAAATAAATATTTTAACTTTTCTTCATGTAAAGCCAGCAGTTTACATTATATCTTCTTAATTTTTTTGTAGGTGTAGCAAAGCATGCCGTGGTCCGCTAGTTTTCTATAAAGTTATGAGTATCGTAAACTTTCAAAAATGGTACGCCATTTTGAAAAAATTAAAACCTGTTTTTTTATACAAAACTCGTTTTGTTTTTGCGATTTCTAAAAATCGTTTATTAAAAAAAACGGTTCTTATATATTTCCAATATGGCGAACCCTATTTTAAAATCTACGACCCTCATAATTCAACAGTAAATCGAATGAGGAGAAATTGAAAATTCAAATTACAGAAATTTCGAACGTAACTTTGCTATTGTCCGACACTTATAATCTAGAATATATCCAGAATTTAGCTCAATCGTTTGACAAACAGTAATAAATAGAGATCATAAGCTAGCAGTACGAAATTTTTTATTGGCAGTAAAAATTCTTGAAGTGATGAGCCCGACACTTTTCTCGGACTGATTCACTATATTTATGGACTTACGGCCATTATCAGAGATAGTGTTTGTCCTTGTGACTTAAGGGATGTGTTAACCAAGTTTCATAAAATATCATAATTGTTAACTGAGTTATTCTATACACGGACGCATGAGCGGCCAGGCAGAGAGATGGATGAACAGACAGACATAGATGAATTGATCAGTCTCCATAAAGTTTTTTATATAGCTATATATATACTGTTAAAATTTTATAACGATGTCTACAGTATTTTCGGTTCTACAAGTCTTTGAGCAGGTAACGGCCGACCGCTCGACCTCATACACTTCAAACTTCAAACTCGTTTTTCTCAGAAGAGCTTTTATCTGTACGGCGCAGGTGAAAAAAGTATCTATCCGAATGATCTGAAATAAAACTTTTATTATCTTGATAATTTCTTACGTTTTTAGCTTAAAAACTGACAAAATAAAGTTTGTGGTTATCGAAATTCAAAAATTCATAAAGTTTTTTAAATTTTTTTTATATTCTTGGTACAGGTGCTATGCTACACTTATAAAGAATTAATAATCTTCTTGGTTCTTGTGTTTCAGAAAAGTACAGGAACCCCAATTTTCTTGCGCCACCAATTTTTTGGGAAGATCAATTTCAAAACCAATTTTAAAATACTTAAAATTCTTCTTTTAATTATGTAAATTTTTTTCAAATATAAGTTGTATTATATACCTACAAAGCTTAAGTACTGTGATTTATTATTATCACCTTAAACAAAATATTGAAAATGCCTGAAATTTACGATCTCTAGATCGCAATATCCCCTTAATACTAATTAATTTATTTTCGAATATTTTCACAACTTCACTAAAAAAGTGAAATTTTTTAATACCTTAATAATGCATGATAAAACGAAGTCTGAAAAAGTATCAGGTGACAAATTTTAAGCACTCATCATTCATAAATAAATATTTTGAAATGTTACTGCTTTTAATTGAGATTTATTGCGTAAATTCACCAATGTTCTTCGCAATTGGAATTTAATCAAATTTAAAGTTAAAACTTACAACTATTTTTATATACACATATATACATAGGAAATAAATTGAAATCTTAATAACTCTATAGGCTTTAGTAAATAGATCTAAAATATTTGCATTTTCACTCACTTTATAATTCCTAAATTTATTATGTGTCATGTATTTAAATTTAGAAATTCCAGGAAGTGGTAGCATTTTCTATTTCCACTTTCCTTTCTTAATCGTAAAATTTATGACCTCTGTTGACACTAGCAATTTCAGTAAATCTTTTTAATAAATATAAGGAAATGCTGCATTTAAAATCTACTGGTATATATATTCGTCTGTACATACATATGTATGTACAGTTCACTATATACAAATACTGTTATATGGGTTCTATATTTAATGTAAAGACACAGATTTTTCATTTTTTCTTTAAATAGCGCTTGAGATATTCTTATACACAGTAGCGACATTTTTGCTACTATATATATTTATTGCAGAAATTTCAAATATCTATCTCTTCTATTTGCTGCGAAATTCACCTTTGACTGGCATTAAGTTACATCATTACGGCTCTTCAATCTTCGTTAATATGTCAAGTGCTTTGTCGGCTTCAGCTTGAGTTTGATTTCAGTATTTTGTTTTTGCTTTTACAGTTATGCATTAAGATTCATAAGCCATAAATCATGGATGGGTTAACGTTAAGTCAACAAACAACCTATTTGATTGGTCAACGTCAACAGCTTGGACTGCTTACACCCGCTGACCTCACATGCTTAGATTACTTGCTAATATCCGCAAATTGTCTGAAGCATCAGAGGCAAACAGCATTTGCCAGAGATACCAAATACATATATAAATCTTCATAAATAAGAATATTGTTAGAGCACACAAGCAAACAAGTAGACACATACACATAAGTAAATATACAAACCGAGCTATCGACACACAAACAGTTGGCAGCAGTTTAGAGTCTCAGTGGGTACACGGAGCGTCTCGTTCATTAACATAGCCAGCAAAATAACTTAATCCCGTTAATGCGCTCTGAAATTTAATATCTTAAATGCTCAAATGGCGTAAACATGTCTATCGCTTACATTTCGCAATTAGTGTTGGACCTAAATCAACAACACAAGAAGATGGTTGGCAGTGTCGGTGGAAGCTGCTGCAGCAACAGGACGCAAAACTAATATATATATTCATATACGTAAATATGTGTGCATTTGTTTTTGCTGCACGTGAAACTATTAGCATTATGCGGGTCCACAGACGGACGCTGGTGGCTAAAGCGGATAGATGTAATGTATTTATCACACGCTTAATCATTTCATTGCTAACTACAAGCTAACCAAGCACACCTGGTACCGCCTTAGACATGTGTCCTTTAGAACCTTTTACACTTTCGTTTGAGCCCAGTATACGCCTGTATGGCTTGTGCATGATAACCTCAATGGGATTGTACAAAGCGAGAATTAGGGTGCTTGATAGAAAATAAAATTAGACTAAATAAAAAAAAATAAAAATAAAAAATTAAAAAAAAAAATTATAAAATGAAATAAAATAAAATAAAATAAAATAAAATAAAATAAAATAAAATAAAATTAAATTAAATTAAATTGAATAAAATTAGCTTAAATTAAAATAAAAAAATAAAATTAAATAAATTACAATAATATAAAGGAAAATAAAATAAAATAGGAAAGATAAAATAAAACTAAATACAATAAATTAAAATAAAATAAAATGAAATAAAATAAAATAAAATAAAGAAAAATACAATATAAAAAAATACAAAAAAAAATAAAGGGAAAAAAACAAACAAAAAAAAAAATAAAAATAAATATAAAATTAAAAAAAATTAAATAAATTAAAATATAAAAAAAAAATGAAATAAAAAAATAATAAAAATAAAAAATAAAAATAAAAGAAATTATATTAAATAAAATAAAATAGAATAAAATAAAATAAAGTAAAATAAAATCAAATAAAATAAGATGCAATAAAAAAATAAAAGAAAATAAAAGAAAAAATAAAAACAAAAAATATAAAATAAAATAAAACAAAATGAAAAAAAATATAATAAAATAAAAATAAAAATAAAAATAAAAATAAAAATAAAAATAAACATATAAATACAAAATTAAATTAAAATAAAATAAAACGAAATAAAATAAAATTAAATTAAAGAAAGAAAATAAAAGAAAATAAAATATAATAAATGAAATGATACAAAGTAAAATGTAGAAAAAATTATTATAAAATAATAAGTAATAAATAAAATAAAAAATTCAACTAAAATGAAAAAGTATAAAATAAAATTAAAGTAGAATATAGGGAAATTAAATAGAATAAGATAAAGTAAAAAAAAGTTAATGAAAATAAATGGTATAAAATAAAATAGCATTAATAATTAAACCAAAATGGATCATACCAATATTTTTAAATCTCACCACATATTTATGTAGCCCACCAATTTTCCAAAGAACAAAAGGAATTGCTGCAAAATTAATTCTTTCAGAAATTTTCTCTCTAAACTCGGCAAAAATAACAAGTATGAGAGAAAATAGGAAAAGTGTAAATCAGTAGAAGCAAAAGGCAATGAAAGCTGCATCTAGAAGCTGCGAAAATAAATAAGTTTGTTGAAATCTATTTCAAAGGCGCACACACACACTAGTAAAAGCATATGTGTGTATGTATGGTTTATATGGATTTAGTAAATCTTCTTTGTACGCTTAGTGAAATGGCGTATTAGGTTTGACAGTGATTAATGAATTTTTTGGAGCATGTCTACAAGTGCTAGACATAGTGCATGCACACAAAATTATGCACATACAAATATAAATGCTTACGTATGTATACATATATACTATATGTAAAGATCCTCACACACTCAACTTAGCGAAGATAATACAACTACATAAATACGTAGGTATTTATACACATACATGGAATTCGGAGAAGAACTTAACTGAGAACTGAAACCATAAGTACATTAGGATGAGTCAGAATCTCGAGTTGAAATAGTAAAAAGCAATCGATTTTTTTTTAAATTTTACTATATCAAAGGTGCTTTAGAGGTAGTAGTGCTGCCGTTGCACTGATGTTTGTAAGTGTTATAAAAATCTTAAGTACTTTACTTAAAGTAATTTAAGAAATTCTTTTCCACGCATCACTATTCAAAGAAGCTGAGGCATAAGCTAAAGAAAAAATGTTGTGCCTAATATTCAACTAAGTTGGCATATATGTCCATACGTTTGTTCAAGAAATTGTCGCCAAATACAGACAATTTACGGCCAAGTTTTGTGGCATTCAAATAATTCAAATGGTGTTAGGAAATTGCCTGTACGTACACATGTAGATTTGAGAAGAGCTATGAAGAAAGTTCAGAAAGCGCAATTTAGAATTTTTTTGGTTGAAAGATATTTTTATTTTCTCTCTTCTTCTTCTTTTTTTCTGTGGCGTAGGCACCGCTTACGCGATTATAGCCTCGTCAACAATAGCGCGCCACTCGTCTCTTCTTTTTGCTGTTTGCAGGTCGCTCTGCACCTGATCTTTCCAATGGAGTGGAGGTCTTCCTCTTCTTCTGCTTCCGCCAGCGGGTACTCCATTGAATACTTTCAAAGCTGGAGCGCTTTCATTCATTCGGACGACATGACCTAGCCAGCGTAGCCGCTGTCTCTTGATTCGCTGAACTATGTCAAGTCGTCGTATAGCTCGTACTAGCTCATCGTTCCGTCGTCTACGGTATTAGCCTTTGCCAAAGCGAAAATAACCATAAATCTTACGCAAAACTTTTCTATCGAAAACTCCTAAAGCCGTTGACATCGTCCAGGCTTCTGCACTATATGTCAAAACGAAAATGGTGAACGACTTGTAGAGTTTGGTTTTGGTTCGTCGAGAGAGGACTTTACTGTTCAATTGCCTACTCAGTGCAAAGTAGCACCTGTTGGCAAGAGTGATTCTGTATTGGATTTCAAGGTTGACATTGTTGTTGTTGTCATGCTGGTTCCTAGAATATATCTACGACTTCGAAGTTATAACTGTCAACAGTGACATGGGAGCTAAGTCGCGAATGCAATGACTGCTTATTTGATGACAAGAGATATTACATCTTGTCCTCGATCACTACCAGATCCATTCGCTTCGGTGCGATTGTTATGGCCAATGATATCAATACTTGTATCATCGATATACGCCAACAATTGTACTTACCTGTTCTAATTCGATCTGCCGCTCGTACTATTTTCCCAAGCATCAAATTGAAGAAATAACACGATAAAGATTCACACTGTCTGAAACCTCGCTCGGAGATCTCTTTCCCAATTCCAACTGCGCTTCTGTTATTATCCAGGGTCAGTTTACATAGCCGTATGAGCTTTGTGGGGATATCAAATTCAGACATAGCATCGTAGAGGCTGTTCCTTATCTATATGTCGAAGGCTGCTTTCAAATCGACGAAAAGGTGGTGTGTATTGATTCTTTTCTCTCAGGTCTTCTCCAAGATTTGGCGCTTGTTTAATATCTGGTCAATGTTGGATTTACCAGGTCTAAAGCCACACTGATAAGGGCCGATCAGTTTGTTGGGCTTTAATCTTTAACAAAATACGCTATAAGGTTCTATATATGTGATATTGAGGAAGCTTATCCCATAATTTTTTGCTATTGCATAAAAAAATCTATTGAGCGTTCGCGAACTTCTTTTCTTTTTTTATTTTAGAAAATATCCAACCAAAAAAAGAAGCCGTCAAGCAGTGCTGCTCACAATGGCGGTTCACATGCTTCCAATCCTATCGGCTGTTCCGCCGTATGCTTCAAGGAAACCCCCAAGACCTTGGATTTGATCCTTTGCAAAATAAAACATTTAAGACCACGGTTGGCAGGATATTTAAAGATGTTGGGCATGATGCTCACACAACAATCTATACTTACCAAGTTCCCTTGATTTTGTATCTTTGCATATAGCGAAAAAAATCACTAAGTATTCAAAAAGTGAAGCTTGTTGTTGGCGAAAAGAACATCCTGCATGCCACTTTGCTTACTTCCTCATAAAGGTCACTTCCAACAGATGGAAATTTCTTCGAATACTTAATATATAATACCTCAGAGGCTAGCTTGAAATAATATCTCTTAATTTTTCATGAAGAAATAACAAAGAACCCTAGCTACAAACAAATGGGCAAAAGTAAGTTAAAGTTTTACAAGCTTTGATTTACCTAAAGAGCTTAACAGTAAAATTATGCATATGCATTTCGACTAACTTTCGGGACATTTAGACGAATCGAGTGAAGAGAATGGTGAATGCTTGATGACCAAAATAGTAAGAAGGCATAAAAATCGTACCAGAGAAGACTTAATAATCGCAGACTTCTGCTGGACGTGTCAGACGGACCTTTTAGTTGCTGTCTGCAAACGAAATTGTACCAAAAGACGTCTCACTGTTAACTACATTGTCCGGAAACATGACGTTCTATGACAAAACGAAAGTAGTTTTCATAATCAGTGCACTTCAAAATATTAAGCAAGGAAACTAAAAAATCATCTAGTAAAAAGGTCGACAAGTATGGAAATATTCTAATAAAATACCAGTATTTTAAAAATAGAATAATACCAGTTCGTTATTTCTATAGAAATTCACCAGTAACGGGAATAATAATAATTTTAACCACCGCGCCATTCGTATATTGTTGTTGTTTCTAGTACGCCCGGGCTGAGTTTCATTTCCTAATCACTTCTGCTGAAGTGCGCAGTTAGCCGTTGCTACGTACATTATTACCATAACCGAATACGAATATTAACATGTTGCAACTGTAAAACTATCGCAACGCATAACTGTAAATTCTGAATCGTAAACAAATATTTTTTGCTACATGTCTTTCAAGAAATCAGGAAAGTCAACCGCCGAAAATGGATCACTCTTCACTACGTCAATGCGAGCTCTCACACATCGGCAGAAATAATTGAATTTATGAGCACTCAAAACATCGATTTGATGAGTCATCCACCGTATAGCCTTGACTTGGCACCGATTTATTTGTGTTTATTTATTCCCGTACGTAAAAAATAAACTGAGAGATCAACGACACATGAAAGGCGGTTGATTCAGCAATTGGTTCAAACTCATGAAAAAGTGTATAGATCTTAATGGAGAATATTTTGTAAAATATCAAAGCGATTTTCGATTATAATTGTGGTTTGCGGGATATAACATACAAGTACGATGTTTCTCATTAATTTTTGGTTTAGAACAGCTGAGTGGTATAATTTTGTAGGGGCAAACTGTAATCTGTCTAGCTGATTTTTGACAAGCATGATGCGGGTTGAACTGATAGTTCTCAACTGGTATAAACCAACCAGTATTTCAACTAGTATACATGAACTGGTATTTAACTATTATGAAGCTGGTGCATAAATGGACAATTGGCGGTTAAAAATATCAGTTGCTTACATGAGAAACAGCTGGAAGATTAGAATTAGTTTGTGTAAAAATGCTAACTAGTTGAATTCTAGTTAACAACTAGTATTTTCCTCCTGCAGTGTTATTATTGTATTATGGTGTAAACAACAAGATTGTGCGGATATTTGCATTTACTCATCAAAAATTTAGTGTTATTTATATTTTTATTTATTTATTTCACTGCATTTCATGCCTTAAAACGTATTGTGGTCTATTACACATGCTTCAAAAACTAATATATAGAATATAATATATAAAAAAGAAAATAATTTTTTCTTATTATTCCCCACTTAAAAGATACTCTGCAATTGTCGCTGCAATGTTAGCCATCGCACATTCCTTAAGATAATCCATATGGACAGATGTCGTCCAGCATTAAACTCCATCTTACCCATAATGCATAACTCAGTTGTGACAAACACACTCAAATACAAGCGTAGAAATTAAAGTCCATGCAATTTTTATAATCAAATCAAGAGTGAGCCAAACAGAGGTTGACAGAACTGCTCAACTGTAATATATGTGAATGTAACTTGACAAATGTATGGTACACGCAAACACACGCACTACACTTGAATATATCTTGTCGAGCCATGTAATCGCATGTATATATACATATATGTACACGTCGAGAGTAGGTGTAAATGCGTTTATGAAATTTTCACACGCCTCACAAAATCACACCAACTAAACTCTCGATGGTCGCTAGTCATACGTCTTGCATGCACATACAAAGCCAGAGACAAAGACACCAGCATACGTATGCCCAAATGTGTTTTGATGCTTTGGGTGTTGGATAAATCGTGTAAAAATCCCTCAAGTGTCCAATCTGCAGGACATTTTCACAGTTCGGTTAACACGCTTGAGTTTATCTGTATGCTGCCAGCACTTGATTGACGTGTAAGGCTTTAAATATAGACACACACACACATATAGTTACATACATGTTAAGATTTGTAAGAGCATACACACATACATATATTTAGCACTTCATACTATATCTAAATTGCGTTCTCTTAAGAATTTTAGGTAATTTAGAAGTAGAAAGACAGGTTCTTCACCTGTAGGTATACAGCGATATGGACTTTCACGTCGGAAGATGCTCTTAAGCGATACGCTTGTTCCCATGATACGAGTATTCCATTTGGTTACTGCAGCGGCAGACATTTTTGAAGTCTTCAAATTTTCCCTATTTTAATTCCTTCACGAGAACTAGAAGTATCAGTGATAACCGAATAAAGGTGATTTGAAGTCCTTACGTATGAATTGAATCTAAACGCAAATATTGGACGAGGTCTTCTGTTTACCTTTAGATATCAGTGCAGTGCATGTTTGGTTTTAGTTGCGGCCTGACTGCTGCGGTTGGTTGCTTGCGTAAGGGATATCAGCGCGTATTCTCATCGTCAAGTGGTTCCGACAGCCTTTAGTTTACTCTGGGTATATTGAAAAATTGCTAGTGAATGCTAGTCTTTTCTCTGTGTGGTGTTGTAAGGATATTGGATAAGAAAAAAGTACTCAAGTAGGCTAAAGATACTGACCAAGTGATAGTCGTAGAAATTCGAGGAGACTTCCTGTGCTTCTAATAACACAACAACCATAAGTGATAGGAATTCTAACTATATATTGTTCTATTAAAATTCTGGCTGCCTTACTGTTGGAGTTTTCTGAAAGAGAAGATGGATTTACGTATTTTTTTTTTTATTAACCAAACATACGAAGATAAAATTGTAATTATTTAAATTGCTAAATCTATGGACTTAATATACGTTGCAGACTTTTAACATGCCATATGAGTTTTTTTTTACAAAAACATCGACTTGACCTGCTGCTTTCAGCTAAGGTCCGCTTTGACTTTTATGCATCAAATGGAGTAGTTAAAAACTGTTGTCCTTTCAAACCATTATGCCAAGCGTACACAACTATACAAGTAACCGTTATAGTTCAGACAGATATATATTAGGCTCAAACCAGTTCAAAAGGGACACTGATAGTAGTAGTTAAGTTATGACTAAAAACAGTGTTTTCTCTATTAATAAGTGTTTTTTTTCCAAATTTTAAAAAGACAGATAAAGAGAAAAGATTTTATCCGGTATGTCTGTGGAATTAAAGAATCTTATGGAATTTGTTATTTTGAAATATTTCTGTATTATATATATCGCAGTTACTGTGAATGCAACACTATTTCCATCAATTGTTATCGATAAATGGACTGCTGTAAAACTTCGAGCAAACTGTGCCTTTGAACTTGTGTTCGAAAACCATTGAAAGCAGATGACCTCGTAAATTTTAACGAAATTTTTGCATAAAAATACCATAACCGAAACCAAGGGGTGACTTGGTAAATACTATGGGGACTTTGCCCACCAATTTCAATGGTTGAGAACTGGTTTACTAACTTCCGTTGTGGTCATACGAGTACCAGTACTAGAGACATCGAACGCTCCAGGAGCCGTAAAAGAGGGCGCCATGCCAGAAATCGTCCATAAAATCTTTGGAATGATACTGCGCGATCGGAGAATAAAAGTGTGTGAGGAGATGGCTGATTGCGCAGTCACCTCAACCTGCGAATATTATTCAAAGCTTATGGACAGATTAGATATTGATTTGTTGCAAAAACAACCGCATTTAGCGAAAGAAAGTGCTGTTCCGTCAGGACAATGAAAATATGTTGTTACAATGGCAAAAAATCATAAATTGGGCTACGAACTTTATCAACAAATGGAGTGACCTACAGTTTATTCTAAGACGCGTCCGAAACGCCGATGGAATTTTTATGAGGAACTTTTTCTTTCATGTCAGAAATACACCCGAAGGGCGTCCGCAATTAGAAAAATTAATTTTCTATAATTTTGGATGTTTCTCGATCTTAGACTCGAAGCCAATTCTTCCGAGTAGTACGCAATGCTAACCACTCAGCTATTACCCTATCCAGCATATCCTCCAGATTTAGTTCCCTGCAATATTTCATGCATTCAAACCTGAAGATATGGCTAGGTGGTAAGAGATCAATGATGGTGGCCTTGGAAAAAACCTATTATTTGGCAAGAATACAAAAACTGAAAAAACACTGGTCTGAATGTAGATTTTGTTTAGAAACTAAATGCTTCCTGGCCGAAAAAAATATTGTTTTCAAAAGCCACTGATTTATCGAACTTCCCTCGTAATTCTTAATAATTTGTGCTTACAAACATTTTGTGTTTATAGTTGTTATTCGGTTAGCTAGGTTTTTCTTATCAAACTTTTTTGATTTTCAACTTTTTTAAAGAATTTTGGTATGACAAAATATTATGTTTAGCGAAAATTTTCTTAGCAACATTTTTTCCTGGTAACATTTTTTCTTGGAAATATCGTATGATAAGAAATATTTTACTTATCTTGTTTGAAATTCAGTTAAATAATAAAAATTATTTAAAAAAATTAAAAACCTACAAAAAAAAACTTGAGAAACAAGTCCGAAAACCACTTAAGAGGTTACAAAGTGCCAAATATATATGGAAACAAATGAATGCCCGAAACGGAAAGGTAAAGACATTTTAAATCAATTCGTAAACTCTGACCCATCTCAATGTAAATGGGCTCTACGAATGACTGACTACTTATACATGTATATATGTACGTTTGTGTATATATGCGTCTGAGCATGCTTGATAATATTGAGTGCTGGTCTGTGCCGAATTGCATGCATATTTTTACATCATTTACCACACATTCGTGCACTTCACTACCCTACACATACACGCACACACACACAGGCTTACACGAATACTTGCCCGCCAATTCCTTTGGTGGACATTTGCACGTTCAACGCTAAAGTGCCATCGCAGCAGTCATTTGTTGAATAATTTTTGCCAACCTCTTCGGACTTTACATAACCGCCACCTAACCAACCGACGACGACTGACTGTTCCCAACACGACACTTGGCAGTTGTTGTTGTAGAGTGAAGTTAAAGTGAGTTTTGTTGCTGCTGCTGTTATTGTTGGCATACCGTTACATAATTTTTTTCCCAGCTCACGTGACTTGAAGATAATTCAGTAAACGGTGAGTTGTTGCCAAGTGTTCGGCAAGTCTGTGTTGTGTGTGTGTGTTTGTGTAACTTCTGTACCAATTTGCATACACGTGAGCAGCGTTACCGTTAGCTGGTGTTTGCTCGAGTTTACTAGCGTTAACTTTTGCTTTGCGGATTTCAGTTGGAAATATTTTTTGAATATTATTTGAAAGTTACGCTGCTTTAAATTGTTTTTTTCTTCACATTTTAATTCTATTTTGTTCTTTCCTTTCGTTTTCGTTATATGAAAAATCTCAAATTTTTTTCACTCAATCTGTATTCAATTGCTTTGATTAGTATATAGCGCTTTTTCTACTGGCTCGTCCATTGATTTAAAAATCATTTTCCAATTCGAAAATTTATTACATAGCCACCATACATTTCTACAAAATTCATATTACGGCTGCTGGTCGCTATACGCCATGCTGTGCCATAAAGGACGTGCTCGTTATGTGACTGTTGCAAATCGCACTTAGACATTTGAATGATTTTTGATGTTGAAATATTATACCTTAATATATATTCATTTGTATAATTTCTGCCACCTATTCGGCGCTCATATGACCTCCATATATGGAAATATAAATCTACGTTTCAACTTTGTCTGCAACAAATTTTCGTAAAACGAATCAACGATTCAATATTCAAATTTAAAGTGCGTATTGAAATTGGATTTATTTATAAATTCATAATATTATATGATTGGATGTATTTACATACATATATAAAGTGTGTGTGTATGCAATGGGAGAATTTAATACTGATTTAAATTAAATGTTTCAGCTGATTGCTTACTAAACTTCAATAGGAAAATTATTTTTCGGAAAATTTATTTACCTTTTCGAAATAATATAATTTCTTATAAGGCGCAGCAATCAAGATTAGTTTTGTAATGAAATGAAATGAAATTAAAGGTGGGTAAGTGGGATTGTTGTACGCAGATCTTTAAATCCCTGGTCCAATTAGCCTTAAATGCACCATTTTAATGAACTATCTTAAGACTTCAAATCGACTGCTATCATATTCTATCGTTACGCTCAAAATACTTCTTTTACTTTATGTTTTATGTGAGTAACAATTGAATTTTATAAAAGCCTGTGAGATTTTAAGTATTCTGTGGAAATACTCTTAAGTTCGCAACTGCAAACTCATCTTATGAATATGCTACCAAAAGAGTCAGTGACCCGTTATTTTGACTGTAAGTCTAAATATTGTGAGGTAGGATTTGTCAAAGGCTGAGGTCAGCGCAGCTGATTGAGAGTCAAACAAAAATCCCAATAACCTCCACCAATCCAAATACAATGCAAATACAGTCATCAATTACACACAAACGACGTAAGTGCCGACGACCTTAGTCCAAGAAGAGAGAGCGGGAGATAGAATGGTGATATTGGAGAGAAGTCATAGAAGCGGATAACGGTGAGCAGCCAATAACACAGCGATGTCAAAGCCACTAATGAGCGACGGTAAGGCAACTAACAGCGCGGCGATCCGCTCTCAGTAGCGGCGGAGTGGTATAAGGCCAGCGGTGAGTGGGCCAACAGCTGATTCGGACTGGCTTACGGGCGATTTGCTCTCTGGAATGCTGGTATAGTAACAAGACTTATTAGACTGACGTTTGTCTGGACACCATCGCTCTTGCACGAACGAGGCCGTGTAGATCAGAGGGATGGAGAGCAAAGGAGGGAGTCAGTTTGTTTTCTTACACTCCACGGTGAGCCTGTAAGCGGCTGTCTGACTTAGTTGGAGGAGGGCACAGTGACACAGTGACGCGGCTTATCTAACAAGACCGATCGACCTGTGCATTGATCAATTGTTTGGTACGATCTCAACTATGTACTGGTTGAGAATTCACTGTCACGCATTTTGTATAAACGAAATGGTCAACGGCTTCATCGTGTGTCCTCTTATTGTTGTTGCTTTCAAGCATGGGGATGTGCGTATGTACGTGTGTACGCTGAAGATATGTATATATGTGCTGTGGTTTAGTATTAATGTCGCTAGCAGGTGGAAGTATTATTTTAACGCAGTGAATGCCATTCTTGGCATATTCTCATCTGATTTTTCTATACTGAAAATCTTCCTAGGGCCGGAAATCCAGATTATGGGGCAGACTAGGCCTGACAATGGGCTCAGAGCCTTCCTACAATTGTATACGACACTTGAATTTATCATTGTCTTCGGTAAGGCTATAAATTCTGCCTATGTATATAAGTATATAGACGCCTTGTGCAGTTATTTATTAGATCTCTTTAAGCATTTTCTATGTTTTCAATGCCGTAAGGAAGATGTTAGCTGAGTTTTTTTAGATGAGATGATAAAGATATTTTAATTTCTTTGGATTAAACAACGCACTCCCAGCACGCAGGCCATTTTGGACCCGCCGAAGTATATTAATAATGATGTCTTTTTCTCGTATGCAACCTCTTCTTTATACACGTCTACCTGTAATCAGCTATGATGAACTGGTTTATTACTCCATAGGTATGATCGCAGAACCTGCTGCAACTTTGCGAATAAGGATGTCTAATTGACAGCCGATGTAGGAGCACGTTAAGCACATCTGTCGGAACATTACTTAACGGATCATGTTATCCCGCTGTGACAGTCGTATACATCAACATCATTACATATAATTTGAGGTTCCAGTTCTTGCCCAGTTTTGCAGGTGTAATAGATCGCATATGCTTCTTCTCAACAGTCATCTTTCAGTTCAGTCTATCTCAACCCACAGAAATTTTGCTGCAGGAGAGACAGGCGCTGCAGTAACGTTGAGTGAAGAAAGCTGAAATGGTAGTAGAATATTTTATATTTTATTTTTATTTTTATCAGAAGCAGTTTCTGCTGCTCGGACGTTTACATATACATTTTGAACCATCAATAAAGTTTCTCCTGCTAGGAGTGATTTAAGTGTATTTGATTCTGTAACTTCATTAAATTTTTTAGATCATTTCCAGCCATTGAACCATTGATTATTTGTATAAATTCAGTTTCACCTGAATCTGCTGTTTTAAGTGCTGAGAAATTGGTAATTGCATAGATTTTATTCTTGCTTACAATTATCTGCTGCGGTTGACCGGTGGCAATCCGAGAAAAGTACTTCCAAGATCACATTAAGATTTTAGCCATTAAAATTTGTCCATCCATCACCTTCCTTCCAAATTCAGGTCAAACTAAATTATGCAAGTCTTCGTCCGTATGGAATTTCAAAATAATTTTAATACGATTATTAATTGGTCTTTTTCGTTCTTTACAACATAAGAATTATTATGTCAAAGGTTTTGAGTTCTCATAAAATATTATATTTTTGAAACCGAAAATCGAATAAATGGAAAAATAAGTACAATTTTTTCGGATAGATCAGTCCATATTCTTTTTCCTGGAAGAAGAGTGTTCCACATATTAATCTCGACAAAGAGCTATCTAAATTTCAAAATCAGACCAATCGAACTAAACCAAAATTTTCAAGTTATTAAGCAAAACAAGGATCCATCTATTTATGTATGTTCGAAAATCTATGCAAATTGAGCTAAATCCCGATTTTTTTCGAATTGATCGGTCTCAGGTCCACTTCCTGGAGAAAGAAGCTATATATATAAAAATCTGGGGAAAGAGCTATCAATGGTCAAAATAACAACAATAACCAAAATTTTAAAAATTGTTATGGTTCAAAGTACAATACTTTCGATTAGGTCAGTCCATGGTACAATTTCCGGAAATTGTTTTCTTATCGAATGCATAAGTTATGCACAGATCTCACCCTCCCAGTTTTAGATCTCTACGAACAGTGGTTTAGGCTGAAGGTTGTGCAATCAGTCATCCAGAAGCCAAAACCTTTCTTATATCTATATAAAGTATATTGCTCACTGAACAAGGTCCTTTAAAGCCAAGCAGATTCCTTGCAGTCAGATTTTGGTTTTATAATCTTCATGTAAGGTTTCCTTCATCTCTGTTGTTAGATTCTTAATGTGGCTGTTTGTGTGATTTTCTCTTATTAAGAAAAGTCAGAGGTGGTAATTGCCTGAAATAAAAGTTTATACCCTTTTCAAGGAAGCCACATCTCTAGGTCTTGAGTATTCGAAATTTTGTAAAGATTGTCACTTCTTGCAAAGATTTTAGTCTTCTTGGGTTTTGTTATTGACGGGGAGCATATAATTTGTTGTGAATGTTAAAGAGCTTAAAGCTATACTTTGACATGTAATATATCTTCGGATACTCTACAGTCATCCACGATTAGACTGTTACTCTCTGGGGACAGAATTAAACGCAGAAATTTTTCATAACCAGAGAACCTGTTCGCGCTAAATAATGTAAATGTTACATATACATACTTAGATTCCCATTTAATGTGTAATTTTTGAGTACTATAAATTAATCTGTGCATATCTAAGATTGTGGTCATCCTTGATTAAGACGACTTTCCATATCAGCTGGCTGGCGTCCTCGCTCTGTGTCTTGTCTTCCTCATCAGCTACTTACCGTAGAATATCTTAACTTTGGCCTATCGCAAGGCAAAGCTAATTTTGTTATTAGCCTTCAATAAAGCCTCTATAGACTCCTCGCAAATGTCAACTAGAATAGTTCTGCTGTCTTCGCTTAGCTTCTTCTCCTTTATAAGCTGCCATCATCGATGTCGGGTATGGTTCTTCATGAGAAATATTTGCTATATTTCATAAATTTCTTTCTTACTCCCAAACTTTCGTATGCTCTTATAAATAAATACATACATACACACATGCGCTTTCAAATATAAAATAAATTTAAATAAAATTCTACATGAATGATTTTCTTTATTTATTTTATTTTATCTAAAATACAATACAATTTCCATATCGCCAGTAGTGTTTCCATTCATCTTCTTCATAAAAATATGTGCTCTTCCGTGCATTTATATATCTACATATTTATGTATATGAACCTGTAGCACAATTGTTTGTAGCATTCCGCTTGCATGCACATACGTATGCTCAAATATTGTATTTATATTTTTATATGCATAAGTACAAGGAAATGACATAAATAGTTAAATTCAGCAGCACCCTCTTGCACTACATACACGTACATATTTATGTATATACAAGTATGCGTGTCTATGTACTACACATTTTCTCAATTTGGCAATTTTGTGCATTTTTCAGGTGCTCACCGTAGCATGTGCATGGGTGGCGAAAAAGAAAGAAAAAGTTATAAAATTTCATAATGTTGACGGAAAATGGGAATATGAGCATATGAGTATGTAAAGAAATCTGTGTAGAAGATACCGAAATGCACAAACATTTGAATACTTATACGCATAATATATGCCACATTTTTATACCTCTCATATACATGAAATGATAGATTAACTTTGGTCTGAGGTATGTAAGTACTAGAAAGAGAAATCACAAAAATTTATATCGACCGCATCAGAATCACGAGTTGAGTTGCTTTACCCATGTCTGTCTGTCTTTCCGTCTGCTCGAACGCAAATTAGTTCCTTAGTTTTTGAGATATTTCAACTAAAGTTGGTAGGTATAGGTGCACCATACGTTTAAACGATCATTTGTCGGAACCGGATCTGACCACTATAGCATATATACTACCGATTTTTCAGACTTGAAATTTTGGGTCATAAGTCCGTCAAAAAAGTACTTAAGACCCTGGAATATGCATTCTATACACACATAATGAATTACACATTGGTTCTGAAAATTATCAAACGCGGAAAAATATAACAAATCCATTTCGAGGTTCACTAATTTTTTTAAATAAAAAACACAGAAAATTCATATTTAATGGGAAATGTTTATTATCATTTGAAAGAACATTCTTTCGCATTTATTTTTTAAAGATTATCTCCTTTAGATGTTGGCCGCGGCTACGTCTCAGAAGGTCCATCCATTGATTCCAAATTTCGATGACTCGTTCGAGCATTTAGACTGGTAACTGGCGATTGACACGCATGATGTTTTGCTCCAAGGCCTGAAGCGAAGCGGGATTGTCCGCATAAGCTTTAGAATTTACATATCCCCACAAGGAAAAGTCTAACGCCGTGATATTAAATTATCTGCTCACCGAAGTGTTCTCTGAATATTGCGGTGGTCATGAGCTTCAATTTCAGGCATCAAATAGTACGTTGCCATGGCGCGATAACGGTCGCCGTTGACGGTAACGTTCTCACCGGCATCATTTTTAAATAAATATGGACCAATGATTGCACCGGTCCACAAACCACACCAAACCGTTGTGTTTTCTGGATGAAATGGCAGCTCTTGAATCTCTGCAAGTTGTTCTTCGTCCCAAAATGCGGCAATTTTGCTTGTTTACATATCCATTGAGCCAGAAATGGGCCTCATCGCTGAACAAAATTTGGCTCGAAAACGTCGGATCTTCTTGAAACATTTCAAGAGCCCATAGAGCGAAGCCATGATGCTTGGGAAAGTCCAGCGGCTTCAATTCTTGCACAAGCTGTATTTTGTACGCTTTCAATTTAAGATCTCGACGTAAATTGTGTCAAAGCATTCCATACGTCAGCCTGAGTTGCTGCGAACGGCGCCGAATCGACTCTCCATCGTCTTTGCGTACTCTCTCAGCTACGGCCGCTATATTTTCTTCACTGCGTGCTGGACGTGGTCTATTCGGTCGAATATTATCCAATAATGAATGCTGGGCCTCAAAATGGGTGATGGGGTAGCGAATAGTACGCTTAGTAGGCCGGTTATGTTGGCCATAAGTTGAGCGAAGCGCACGAAACACATTATTTACAGAACGTGAAGTTTCGTAATAAAGTTGAATGATTTGTAAAGGTTGTTCAGTAGTAAGTCTTTCCATTATGAAATGCTAAACAATACTGAACAAAATAACATGATAGTTTGACACGATTCACGAGTGATCTGTCAACGAAAGATTATTGAAAAAGGTACCTCTATTTGGATCACCTTTTAGCTCCCAAAAACTGACATTTTCAAATGTGAGGTTTTGGTCAAAACTCAGTTAAAAAAGCATAAAATTTGGCATTTTCCATACATAGTCTGAATTTCATATTGGTACTCAAATTCATCGAAATACAGAGATTAGGAATCAGACTGCAGTCCCCCTACAATATTTGTTCAGATATGAGATTTTGGGTCAAGAAATCATTAAAAAGGCATATAAGGGCGAGAAATTTGGTATGCTACCCTACTAAATTCCAGCAAATATTAACAATGAAAATCATCAAAATGGAATTTTGAGTTTTGTAAAAATTTTGATAGGCTAATGAAAGATATAAAGACTTCGACATGGCCGCAGATAACTCTTATTTCTTGTTTTATATTAATTTCTTGTCCGATTTTTCATCAAGTGAATTTAGTTGGATAAAATAGGGCAGATTTTTAGAAATTCAAATTTTTTCTGTTAACTTTTTATTAATAAAGAAGCAGTTAAAAATAAACACTATTTATTGAATATTCTGTCTCGGATTATTATATAATTGGGATACAAAATACTACTTACTCAAATTATGAAAGAATTATGCATACATATATTATATATCTGCAATTCATATTCTATCAATAATTATTATCTTTCATATTGTTATCAAATTTAAAAAAAAATTTTTTTTAATTTTTCAATTCATTTGTTCTTTTGTTTTTTACAATTTATTTATTTACTTGTTTCTTAAATTTTAAATTTATACTTATATCATGTCACTGAATATCAGAAATTTTTGTCAATGCATTTATAAAGCTTTATTGTGTGATGGAAACAGAAAAAGGTGTGATCGTTAGCAATGTCAAGCATATAACTTTTGCAAAATCGGAAGTTTAATTTGAAGTGTTACTCACTTTAATATAATTCACTGAAGAGAACTGGGGAAATGGTGCTAAAAGTACACCGTTTAAGTATTTCTTTATGAAAATCTACATAGACACCACTGCCTTTTGATTTTAAATTAACATCAAGCTTTATAAAATTTGTTCATTAAATTGAAAAAAATATTGAAAGGAAGAAATTTTAAGTAAAATAAGTTCCAGGTAAATGAATCTCTACTATATTATAAGTCTATGAGGCCTAATACTTTCTTTTTAGGCTAACAAATTAACAGCGTATTAGCTCTTTTAATCACAGCATTTTCAGACGAAATTCACAGGTAAAAGTATTACAATTTAAAGTGAAAGTCCATGAGGGCCGATTACTGTATTTTTAGGCTGATTCACATGACATTCGTTCCTTTAATTAAGGCATCTTCAACCACTTCGGTAACTGTGATTCTGTGATCGTTTATAACCGTTGCACGTTGATGTGCTGGGACGTCAAGGGCATTCATTATCTTCAACGTCTCTTCATGACCTTGGAAACGCTCATATTACTCCGAAACTCTTCGTGCATAGTTTAGAAGCACGCGAAGCCCACGACATTTAAAAGTTCTCGATAGTTTTTGAATACACTTCATATTTCTTTTTGATAACAATATTTGAATGCGGTTTGAGGATCTAGAAAATGCCTAATGTTTCTTGTTCTTTGTTTCGTACGACGTGGACAAGTGTCAAGCGCAACTTTTTTAAATGCAACAAGAAGAAACGGCAAAGAAAATTGAGAAAAAAGTTGTGGAATAGAAATTCTGAAGATTTCGAGAATTTCGACAATATTTCATTGTTGTTCATGAACTATTTTAAAATTTATGTATCAACTCAAGTATGTTTCTCACAACTGCTTTTCCATCGTACATCTTAGAGCTCGTTATTCGTGATCATAGTTAGTAAAATCCCGTTTTGTCTATCACATGCTTGGAATGATGGTGGACTACCCATTTATTATAGGCTTTCCATATCAAAAGCAGAGTCTTTATTTCGACTTTTCTAGAAATTTTAGAAGCAATAATCGAATACAGCTTTATATATACTATGTTAGTTTGAGTATAGTGAATAGAGGTGAAAATAAACGATGAGTGAATTCCGGCAATTACGAAGCCGCACGAACAAATCTTGGGACTTTTACTTAGCAATCCAGTGGTCGGGCCGAAAGATTTGGGAAATCATCGGAAAAAGTGAGGTAAGTCTACTGATCACACCTTGTAATGATTCCACCATGCTTTGGTATATAATTTTCGAACTGCATTTCTCTAAAATACTTTATAAATTTAATTTTATGGTTTCGTTTTCTGTGCATCAACACTGTTATTCCAAATGTGTAGTTAAATATAACTGTTATAATTTAGTTTTATTTAAGCATGTATTTGAAAGGAATAGGCCAACTTTCTCCAATATGTATTAGGTTGGAAAAACAATCGGATTTTTTTCAAAATTATATTTGAACCAAAATTTAGTTTTCCCTCAATAAATTTTCAGAATTTTAGATTTACAACATTTTGTCTTGCATTTTTTAGTCTTTTGGTTGGAAACTTGAAAATTTCAGAGAATAAATTAGCTTTTCTCCAAAATTTGTATTCATACACTCTTTTGCTGTTCTATAAAAAAAAAATAATTAGGAAAACACAAAGGTATTAAGCTGGTCATCATTCAAGATTTTTAAAAGCATGAGTGACCACTTAAATAACACTAATAAATAAAAGAGCCGAAATAATGAAAGCACCAATAAAAAAAACACTTGAAAGTGAATTAAGAAGAAATGAACGGAATCAAGTTCAAGGCTTAAGCATTTGACCACTCTTTATCATTCACACGCCATTTTGGCATTTTATTGCTGGCCATAAATTTTTATATGCCACTTTTGAATAACTCCGAACATAACGGTGCACAAAAGTAAAATTTATCTGAGTGTAAATAAATTGGCAGGCACAGCTTACTTTTCTTCTGCTCAACACAGAATAAAGAGCAACAACATAGTAGGCACTTACCCACGAACTAAAAATGGCTTACAATAAAGGTCAAGAAAAAAAACCCGTTTAAAGCGAACACACCGAAAGGGTTGAAAAAATACAAAGCTAAGTTAAGAGATACGCCACAAAAGAAGCAAAAGAAAGTGAGTTGAAAAAGTAAGAAATGGTTTTCAACAGCCAACACAGTTAAATAGAAATATCTCTATCTCACAAGACTTACACAAGCCGAACCAAAAGGGGTATACTGCTCCTTTATTGTGCTTTATAAATCGTAAAGGTTTGCCCGAAATGCTCATTATTGGCTTTATAATTTAGACCAAGGTAAGCTGGAAAAAAAATATATGGCAAACATATGATAAGATTTGCTGTCTGCCGAAGCTTTAAATTATTATTTTATAGCTGTCAATAAGCGAACGATTTATCATTCGAAAATACTGCACTTTTTATACATGCATTAGTGTGGTTAAAAAAAAATTGTTAAAGCGAATGTTTAAAGCTTCATTGCAAACACTCCAGTTTTCTAATAAAAGACAATATCTATCTTAAGCTCAAATTTAATGATTTTATTATTTATTTTTAATTATTTAACTCATTTTACCTATCTTATTTATAATGCCTTTTGGAATTATCTTTATGCTATATTATTTATAAATATTCATTAAAATATATATTGAAACTTTTTTTTTTAATTTTATATATACTTTTAATGATATATAAGTATGGTAAAGATACGAAGTGTGTTCAAAGGAAAAGGGGAATTTTGTTTTTTTTGGGAAGTATTTATTTATTCATCAATATCTACTTTGTCCCCTTCAAAGCAGTCTCCTTAAGATATAATACACTTGTGCCAACGCTTTTTCCGATCCTGGAAGCACTTCCGAAATCGGAAGCACTTCTCGGTATGGTCATCAGCTCTTTCTCCGATTCTGACTTGACCTCATCAATTGTGGCAAAACGCTTTCCTTTTATTGTTTTCCTTAGTTTTGGGAATTGAAAAAGTCACAGGGAGCCAAACCTGGTGAATTTGGTGGTTGAGGCATGATTACGGTTTTGTGTTGGCCGAAAAATCACGAAAAAGCATTGATGTGTGAGCTGGTGCATTATCGTGATTCAGAATCCACGATTTTTTTACCACAATTCCGATCGTTTGAGCCATATTTGCTTCACGCAAACGTTGCATACCTTCCTTGTAGTATTCCTTATTAACTGAAGGATCTTTTGGCAGGAACTCATGATGCACCACACCATTGTAATCAACGAAAACAGGGAGCAAAACCTTCACATTTTCCTTTGAACATGCCTCGTATGCTACTTCAGAGATTTGTAGGTTATCTTTATATATAATTGATGTTTTTGTAACCGCTGAAACGATTTTTGGTCGACCGCTTCCTCCAATTTGTGGTGAGCATGTTGAATTTTTTTTTTGGAGGGACCAACTATTTATTCTTAGTCGCATCCGAATGGCTGATGGATGACTTTCATGTCAGGGGGCTTGACATTCCCTGCCGAAGGGCGACCGCAATTAGAAAAATTTATATTTTATAATTTTGGTTTTGGTTTAGGCTCGAACCATCGATTTGTAGGTGAATATCTGAAATAAAAACCATTTTTGATTATTATGTATTATATTAAGACAGCCTGTTTTATGATCCTGGCTCACAGCTGTTGAGTTCCTTCAGTACTTTACTTTATCAACATGTATGCTCTTCTTTGTAGATGCGGTCATATATTTTACTTTCCCCTTAAGTCTGGTAGCAAATCATGTGTCATAAATTGTACAGGCACCGCTTACGTGTTTACAGCAGAGCCAAAAATGGGAAGCCAGTTCTTTATTCTCTTCATTCTTCGGCACGAAGATAGGCAGATTCTTCCCTACTTGATATTTCTACCGAGCAGAGATAACTTCTCCTCCTTCTGCTTCCAGCGGCGATTACTACATCGAAAATTTCCAAAGCTGGAGTATTCTCCTCCATATGGGCCTCATGACCTAGCCAGCCATTTTAAAAATCCATTACCTTTTTCCAAGCTGGAGAAGTGTGCCCTCCATACACTAAGTATGCTCTGGCCTTCGGTCGCCATATTACTTCATTGGTTACTACTAGCGTATTCTCCGGTTATAAAACCCTGCCGGTAACGCATTGGTGGTTATGCATTAGGAACCGAAAACTGAAAAGCTTTTCGACAGTTCCGTTAAGCAGATGTGCCGATGAGGGTTTTCTATACTGTTATGGCAGGCTTTCGATTTCGAACCTTTATTGTGTTTATTGATAGGATTATTGTCTGCAACAGTGTTCCAAGTCGATGTTAAGGTCTATCACAACATGATCGATCGGGCCGGAATCTGGTATTACAGTACAGTCGATCAACTGCAACGCAAGAAATTTTTATTGGCGAGCTTGTATGTTGAAAAAGAAAAATCAATTTCAGGTTTAATTTTAAATTTTTCATATTTCAGACTTTTTAAAATATATAATGACTTCATTAAATATAAAGTAATCTCGTGATTTGAACACACCGGCCTTAATAACATACATGTTACATACAATGGACTCCTATTTCCGTATACCTGCCCACAAACCACTAAGCTGACTGCAGATAAAGATAACGGAAGTCTGCTTGAGCGACTCCACTGTCCTAGTTAAATAATCAAAAATTTTCACGCTCTCTACGTGCTAAAACCGCCAGTGGTTGAGTTCTGAATTTATCACTAAAATTCACTTGCTAAAGCTATTGTTCTTTCTGTTGTTGTTGTTATTGTTGTTGTTATTGTTGCTGTCACTGTTGGACTACCTCAGTAAAGCGTCAACTTAAGTGGCAGCTGCCGCATAATTACGCTGCCACATCACTCCTAAATGCGCCGTGACATGCCATTTTAATTAAATGTGGCTAAAATGCGAGCGAACGCGTGCACATGAACACATACACATACATACACACACATACACACATACAGATACAAAGGATACTCATACACAATTCGGCATATACATTTTCATAGAAAATGTTAGTCAGGAGATTTTCAACTGCATTTAGTCACTTTATGGCGAACTAAATTCATGCAAAATCAGCTAACCCCCCACCCCCACTTTGTCCTGCCACCGCGCCAGCCTTGCGTCGCCACGAAATCCATTTGGCCCATAATATAACCACTTAATTATTTGACTCATGTGCATGCAATAACCCTATTTATGGTGCATAGACGCATATATATGTATATATATATATATATATATATATATATATATATATATATATATATGGATTTGTGTGTACACTTAGCCAGGAATGTAAACACACACTCGATGGAATATGTAAGCATTACGTATACACTGGCATGCACTCCCATGCTGGAAAAAAGACTATTTGTTAACTAGAATCCAACTAGTTTGATTTTTTACACCAACAAGTTCATCTTCCTTATACCTTCCATGTAAGGAACTGATATTTTTAGCTGTCCATTGTCCATCTATGCATCAGCTTCATCCAAGTAAAATACCAGTTCATATTTACTACTTTAAATACTTATTGATTCATACCAGTTGAGAACTAGTTCGTATTAGATCATCCCGAATCATACTAGTCAAAAACCAGCTGGATGGATTACAGTTTGACCCTAAAAAATTATACTAATTAGCTGTTCTAAGCCAAAAATTAATGAAAAAGATCGCATTTGTATATTATATCATTTAAATTATTTTACTAGAAAACAATAATAATCGAAAATCGCTTTATTGCTTTTCAAATTTTCTCCATTAAGATCTATACACTTTTACTTCTTGATCTCTCAGTTTACTTTTTACGCACGGGAATAAACAGAAGTAATTCGGTTGCCAAGTCAAGACTATACTCATCAAATTGATATTTTGAGTGCTCACCATCTTCGACGGTTGACTTACTTATCTTACTTGCTTTAGTTTTATGGTTGCGGCATGTCCATTTTATCCATTTTATCAAAAAGTAAAAACAGGAATAAGGCAGTGATTCATGCGTAAACTACTTTTGTTGGATTCGCCTCTTTTTGAGACACCCATACACTCGACTGCTGTTTAATTTCGGAGTCATACGCATAAATCTACCATCACCTGCCACGATGCCGTGGACGTATTTCAAAGCACCGCTATTATACTTTTTAACATTTCTCTCGACCAATCGGCACGAGCCTTTCTTTTGAGCCATTATCAAACTGTATGAGATCCAACGTGAACAATTTTTTTTTTACAATCAAATGTTGTACATGCAATATTGAATTTATGCTGGTCCCACTAATATTCATAGTTCTCTTAATCTCACAATAGAACAATAGATCATATGACGATCTTGTAATATCAGTTTGTGCACAGCATCAATAGTTTTTGCACGACCTTCGAAAAATTCGATCTTGGGGTGATCTACGATCTCGATTGAATTCTCCATACTATTGATAAACACTGGTCCTTGTTGGAGCTTCATTGCCAAAAATTCAATTAAACAACACACACAAAAACACGGCTATTTTTCCTTTGTGTGAAGTTCATCAAATACCGACCCAAGTATTGAAAGCTTATCTGTTCATCATTCTCGACCAATCACCACCTTTACAGTACCAACTAAAATATACAAATTGAACAGAATACAAAAAAAAAAAAATCTATGTGTTGCCGGTTCTTCTATTTACTTATGTGTTAAACTTTTCTTGCTGAAATATGAGGAAATTTTATGATTTTGTCAGCAAACTACCAGTTCGCCAGGACTTTGGTAAACTTGTTCAGATTTTACCTAAAAATTCTAATATAATTCCAGTCCATGATGAAGTGGTATATTTTTGTCCTCTAAATACTAGTAAAATACTGGTCTTTAACTAAAATTTGGTCATACTAGTCAACCCGTTCCCTGAAAGATGGTTGCAACATAAGCAAGCACACATAAATACATATATATGTGGATGTATAGTCAGCATTAAATATCAGACGCATTTTAGGCCCATTTAGGTGGATAATAGCGGTCGTATTTAAGTTTTGATATGTATGCACGTTTATACATTTATACAAATCCTTGATTATGAGTTTCTCAGTAAAACTGACGCTGCCGCTCAGCTAAATGGTTTAATAATACATGGGAAATTAATTAATTAATTTATTAATATATCTACTTTACCAATTAACTTATACATGTGTACGAGAGTTATTCTCGTTTTAGTCTTTCCCACAATAATATCGATAATTCCATACAGTAATTTACATTGAGGCGACTTATTCCACGATATTTGAAGTAGACTGTGAGGTTCACCTTATTATGGATAAGGCAGAGTACAATTATGCAGATTCTTTCCTGCTACAAAATTGTGATCTTATTCGAATTTATTCCTCAGAACGATCGCAAATTTTGAACTTTGGAGACATATCGTATACATTATGCTGGGAAAGCTTGCTTTTTTTCGTTCCGGAGTTAGAAAGGCAGCTTGAAGAATTTTCTTATGCTGGAATCTAGTACTACAGGCAGCCATACTTCGGAAGATTTATTGGAGAACTTCGTTTTGGTGCCAGTTGTTGCTAGATGTTCGTTCACTGAGGTGAAATACCAGTATTCAGTGAGGCAGTCCCTCTTCCACCAGAATTCTAGCCCTGAATTTGCACTCATTGAAATGACCGATGAAGTAGATTTTATAAGGACAGAGCTACCTTCATCCTTATCTAATCCGTCGCACTTCTAGAGCACCGATGACGCCAGGATTTAGTCTTACGAGGCTATAAACAAGTTAGGAACACTTTCGTGAATGAAGCGGTCGTCATATCAAGGTGGTCTATTATTCGAGGCTTATTGTTTTCATTTGAGCAGATTTTTAATGTTTTTTATCCTATGCCCAACCGCAGGAGGGTTAGCCCTTAGACTTAGTCTGTTCTCCAAATTAATGTTGGTTAGCTACCCAGAGGATAATTAATCTAAGGTCGTAAGTCATGAGTCAATTGAATCTTAAGTAAAAGAATCGTTTCTGGGCACTCCAAAAACAATGACATTCAAAATTCAATTTGAGGAGTCAACAGTTCGAAATTTACTAGAGTTGATATTCGAAAACTACCAAAGAGTAGTCACTTTCGGACGGACACTAAAATAAATGATGCAATCCTTATTTAGTTATTTATTTATTTATTTTTTAATAAAAAAAATTCTTTTTTGAATACAAAAAAAGGACCGAGTGCAATATATTTTGCTTACCTTTAAAGCAATTTCTGTTATGATCCATCAAATACTTTATTTGTAATGGAATTTAGATCTAATTTCGTCGAGATATTGATTGACTTTACACTGGTTTACACTTCTGAAAATATGGTAGAGAGTATAACCATTTTTTTTTTTTAGAATTTGGAAAAACTTATTTTACAGGGACCAGATTATGGCCACTTTAAACTAGAAGCAAAATTCGAACAGACCGAAGGAGGGGTTTGATTTCTCTTTCCTCCAGCTTTTCTAATAGCTTTTCACGACCCAATAAGCCTTGACTTGAAGAAATTTCAAAAACTTGGAATTTTAAGCATACCGTTAACTTACCTTCGTTACTAACAATAAGGAAGGGAATGCTTGGAGAAGGACATTGAAGTGTTGAAATATAAAATTAACAAGACGAAAATTGAGAAAATTTTTTGAGAATCCATTGAGTTGGGCGGCAGTGTACCAATACATTTTATATTCATATGAATTTATCATATATATATGTATACATGTGTATGCTAATGTTTACTATGCTCAAGTTCGAGTGCTTGCCTATGCTGCTCACAATTTCCATGCGCTTGCACAACTTAAGCTAACCTCAATGGAAATTAGACGCACATTATGTGCCCATATGAATATATATACGTATATATGTATGCATGTGTAGCCATCGAATTAAGTAGCCTATTAACTGCAAAGTAGGCTGAGAATTTATAATTATACTTAACATATCTACATATACATATGTATTCAAGAATAATATATTTATTCGGTGGAAATTTCCAAAATCTCTGTTTAATTGAAGGAAAGAGTGAAAAAAATTCAAATATACATCATTTAAAAAATGGAAATATTTAAATTAAAAACTAAAGCATTTGAAAAAAAAATTGTAAAAAATATATTTATTAGGTTCTTCCAGCAACTTCGCCCGCACGGAATTTAAAATGATTATAATAAAATTTTGAAATGGTTTTAAAGATATTTATTTTATAAAAAAAATTTCAATTATTAAATTCGATTAAAATGTTTGAATTCTTATGAAATATATTTCTTTCGAATAGCTTGGTACATTTCTTGAAAACTTAAGTTCTCCTCGGTAAAGAAAATCTTAACAAAAACACGGATTTTTTTAATAGATCGGTCTCAGGTTAAAACATACAGAACATACCATCCAAGTTTCAAGTCTCTATGGTCTGTTATGTACGGTGTGGGTTGCTCCGTCAGTTATTCAGAACAAACGCTTTTATTTACATAAATTTGCCATTCTCAGAAAAAAATATTGACATAAATGAAAAATTTTTAGCTCAAAATTAATTTTTGAAACTTAATTTTGGAGAAATATTTTATTTTTCAACATTGCAAAGAAATCTGGTTAGAAGACGCTGCAGTGGTCTGATAGTCTCTTTTTAATTGAGAGCAGCAGTGAATGGATTCTGCAGTCTACTTTGTCATCACCTGACAAAGCTGAGTTGAGTTCGATCTAATAACATCGCAACTTGCTTAAAGTTGGCCGTAGAGGTTTAGAGAAAGGTAATTGAGGGGAATTTCCAGTACATTTGAGGGAGTCGATGATAAATCTTATCTTTTGAGTAAAGATGCGGACAACTGAACTCTCTATAGTTTGCTACTGAAAATATTTCTTTTCTAGAATCGGGTGGTGCTATTCTGTCGCTATTAAGGCAATATTGTGCCGCCACGTTCAAACTCGGGCTGTACAGTTTCCAAATCAGCGTGATTTGATGTAATGTCTTACTGCGTGTAGAAAAACTTCTACTTGAGTGCTGCCTCTTATAGTGATATAGATGCTGTTCATGTGAGTGTGACTACTCAAACTTTACTATGGCCTGTTGGATATTTATTTCTTCAATATTTTTTATTACAAATACAGAAATAATATTGATAAAAGGCCGATTTACTTATTATTATTATTACTTTACAGCAAGCGCTTTTTCAAGCACCGATGTACTTGCTCTTTTAGCTTTCGCTGCTCGGAAGTAAAATTTGACAAATAAGGTTGTCGAGCAGTATTTCAAAGACTTTATTAGATGAATAGATGAGACTGATGGGCAGGTCATCTTTTGGATTAACGTGATTGGCCTTAACTCCTTTTGAAACTTAAATTACTTTCGCTTTGTCTTAGCTTAGAGAATGTATACTTGGTGCAGATAGGATTTGTCGTATTGAAATAAGAAAAAAGGAAGATTCATAGGATTGGAATAATTTTTATCACC
The DNA here is from genome assembly GCA_030068015.2 of Neoceratitis asiatica. Lineage (NCBI taxonomy): Eukaryota > Metazoa > Arthropoda > Insecta > Diptera > Tephritidae > Neoceratitis > Neoceratitis asiatica. The sequence goes on along the minus strand of CM061527.1, from coordinate 45,838,313 downwards.
TATTCCAACTTTGGCAACATTTAAGGCTGCTAATATCAGTAATAGTCCGCTTGTCCTACGTCAAAGTTGGTTGTGGTATTCCGGAAAGTGACTACTCCTAAGGAACACATCATTTTTTCGCAAGACTTAGTCTATTCGCTATTTGGCGTCTATATCGAATTTGAGAAAGCACAGCACTTGGAAAGAACTTATCTTAGCGAGCTTGCCTATCTGAGATTCCAACAATGTCATTGCAGAACTGCAGAAGTTTTACAAAATTCCTTTTGTACCTTCCTGACAGCTTTTCTGAAAGCTGTTAAGCAATCTTTGGAAGATGGTCAGGAGCCTGTGCCTTTGACTTCGTTAGAGAATTTTCCGTTAGTTTCTTAAGCTCTCAGATTTCCTTACTTCACCACTTTTGTACTTCCTTCAATAATAATACACGAAATAAAGAGAAGAAAGTCTCAACCGATATTGGTTTTAATGCTAGTGAGGTGAAGCATATGCCCGCTAGTGGTTGTAAGTACTTATGCCTTTTTGGTATAATACTCCGGCTTGGTTTACTGTCTCTAGAAAATTGGTTAATGTAGTTCTAAGAACTGAGAGCTTGTTTCATAGCGAACAACTCGAAGAAGTATTTTTCCATTCCAGTGTAGAATTTCATAGCGTTTTACGATCCCAAAGTAGAATGAAAGCAGCAGTTGAGTTAATAATTGTTTTTTTTTCCAAGAATTAGGCAATTTTCTTTCGAGTCACATGGCAAGTACTTGAGAAATTGACCTAAATCACTTCATTTACTGTTTTCAATAGTAGCTTAAGCAGAGTTTAAGCAAATCTTCAAATACATATATAAATATATATATTCGTATGTATTTATGTCCGAATAGCTTGCGATGAGCAATTTTTTTCCTGGCAACCTCAACCAACTCATTTAAATCACTCATACGCCTTGACGTGTGCCATTTGTGCAAATATTGTCATAATTATATTTTATGGATGGAGTAATTGGGTCAAAAAAAAAAAAAAAAACCTATGCATGTATGTGCTTGCAAATGCAAGTGGCATGTCGTAATTTTAATGCACTGGCAAAGGCAACAACAAATATAAAAGCGGCCAGTGAACATACGAGTGCATCACAATCAACATAAGGCGCTGCTGAATAGCAGCAACAACATATAAAACAACGAAAACCAACAAGCAAAAGTACTAATGGCGTGATTTACGTGCCACAAACTACACTTTTTAACTAACGAGCAGAGTCAGGCAGCGAGCACATTTATCATGACGGTTGATAAAAAAAACCGTCCGATGGGCCTCAAATATATAGCGCGTTAGGTAGTAGAAGAGAGTGAGTGTGTGTGTGAAAGAGTGAGAGAGAGAAAAGGAAGTGAAAATAATTAAGTAGTGGGCATGTAAAAAAGCGTCAGAAAGTAGGCAATGCCCATATGTATGTATGCATACATGCAAGTAGTTGTAAAATAATTGTAGTAATGCTCTTAAGGGGTGTTACAGGAAGCACACGGCAAGGCGCGGTCAGCCTTTGGGGAGTGGTGTCACCCTCCACATAACAAATTTAATTACATTTCGAGTGCATATTGCATATATTATACACACACATATAGTATATATATGTATTGTGTTGTTGAAAAACAGCGCATTGCTTTTAACGCATTTTACCAATTCAGGGACCTTTTTTATGTCTCAATACTCGCTTCACCCTTTTTTTTGTGGCTGAAAAGTGTGTGCGCGGGTGAAAAAATAAAAATAAAAATAAAATAAAGCAGTGTTTGAAGAACATGCGTAGCATGCACTTAGGCGTACTCATTCATCACACTTGTGCACATTCAAATGATTAATGTGTGAAAATATGCGCTGCCTGGGGCTGTGTTAATTGAAAAGGGTCAACATGCAGGCATTTATTATTATTATTATTATGATTTTTATTATTATTATTGTGAGAATTTGATTTATTTATTATATGTATTAAATTTTTTCATTTTTGGCATAATTAGTGCAGGCATTTCAGGTGTCATTTCCGGTTCTGCAAGGTTGTACATATTCATAAGTAATAAGTAAAAATTCTATAAAGCTATATTGTACTGAGTACTTGTGTGGAGATGTTAAAAAATACAAAAATCATTACAGAAAACTTTTAAAATATTCCGTACTTATCATTACTACTAAGGGTTAATACAAAGTTGAAATTATTGCTAAAAATATTATCGAAATTTTAACTTACTTTAGCAAGATTTCTCAACTGAAGTGCTTACTTATAAAAATCTTTCAGTGTCTGAACAGGTTTTGATTAAGAAAAATTTGTAAATCTAAGAAATAAAATAGCTTTGAATACTTTTGAAAGTATTATTTACTTACAAAAAAGGAAATTTTTAATTAAATACATTTTTCATCAAACTGTGGACGAACTGATGGACCTATCGAATGTTCTCGACACGGTTAATCACGCAGTGCTACTATCGAACATTGAAGATTCCTCATTACCACCTAGGTTAAAGAGGTGGACTATGAGTTACCTGAGTGGTCGACAATCATCGGTTGACTTTCGAGGTCAAACTTCAAAGCTACGGAAAATGAAATAGGAAACTCGGCAGGGTGGTTTTCTCTCTCCGATGCTGTTTAATTTCTATATTTCGAGGCTCCCTCCACCACTAGAGGGCGTCTCGTTGATCTCATATGCCGATGACTGTTCCATTTTGGCGACTGACCAGAATATAGATAGCCTTTGGTTGAAAGTAACCTGCTATCTCGTCGACCTTTCCAACATCTTCACCGTACGACATCTTCACCTACAATCAGCGAAATCATTTGCCACCCTTTTCACCAGCTGTACGAAGGATTACCGGCTATAAATCAATGGGAAGGTCGATGAAGTTAAAACTCCGACCACGAATAACCCAAAATTACTAGGAGCTACATTTGACAGCCCGCAGTCCTTCACTGCAATTGCCACCAAAATAAAGAGCTGCAACAAAATCCTCAAATCGCTAGCCGGTAGCACCTGGGAAAAAGACAAAGAAACACTGCTGACAACGTACAAGGCAATTGGCCGGCCGGTCGTAAACTATGCAGCACCGATTTGGGCGCCGGGGCCTAACGAGACGCAGTTGAAGAAGCTCCAGACTTGTCACAACATCGCCTTTCGGAACGTGACAGGAAACCTACTGATGGCGCAGGTGCATCACTTACTCAATGCTCCCAGTTAAGGAGCATAATGTTATGCTGTGTAAGCAATATCTGATCTGATACTACTGCAGGAATCACCCCAACAGTCACTTACTAGAAGCCGAACCACCACATGGGCACATCAGGAAGGGAGTACTTGACTACCGGGACGCTATATAGCAATACAAACAAGACCCGCTGGACAGGACGGTGTACAGACAGGCCGTAAACACCATTCACCGAGAGTCCTTTAACACCTTTGTGACCTCGTACAGTGAATGGTGTTCTCGGAGTTCAATCGCCAACCCATAGCAGAATAAGAGTTCGAGCTGCCGCGAGAGACCCGCGTAACCCTGTCACAATTAAAGTCTGGATATTGTAGCAGGTTCAACTTCTCCTATTCTGACTCGACCCTGACATACCCAATACATGTCCCGCATGCAACGAATACCCTCACCACCCGATTTATCTAATACCCTTCTCCCTCTGGTCCGAACCCGTCGAAACAGTACATTTCCCGGGCCTTCCGTTATATGACCCCGATGACTAAGACTTGACCAACCCGACCTTAGACATTGGCAAAGCCGCTACAGCAAAAACAACAATATAAATTTTTTAATTAAGCTTTAGCCATAATAAAAAAAAATCATATTCACTTTATTTAATATTATATATTTAATAATATTTTATAATTTTATACTTTTTATTTAATTTTGTTTTATATTTTTTTTTTAATTTAATTAATTTACTTTTATTTCATTTTATTATGTTTTTTTTTTTTAGTGGTTGTGAAAGTGATTGGCTGTATTTTGACATCTGTTAAACTTAACTGTCAAACCAAACATTTTTTTGTTTTATTTAGAAGTCAGGTATTTATGAAAATGAATTGGTTAACAAACGCACAACGTGTTGAAGTTGTTGAAACTCACTACAAAAGTGATGATTCAAACGTGGTCTCATTTCGTGCTTTAAGAGGAGGTTATGGTGCACATAATCGTACAACTACTCAAGTAATTGGTAAAATTTAAAAAAAAAATTTGAAGAGATTGGATCGGTTACAGATGTTGTAAGGCCTGTGCATCATCGGTTTGCTCTTTCCACCTGAAATATCGCTGCTCTATATGAAAGTGTAGCCGAAGACCCGAATGTGTCTATTTCTCGACGTTCTCATTACCTAGGACTTTCTTCATTTCTACACCTATATTCCTATTAAGTCCAGTTCACACAACAACTGATGCCAGCTGTTCATTCGCAATGCCATTATGACAAACAATGCCTTAGTTACGTCGTTTGGTTGTTTGAACAATAGGCAGTGGACCGCGGTTTTTTCAACAAAATTTTCTTCAGCGACGAGTCACATTTCTCAATCGAGAAATTGTCACATTTTGCTACGAGAAACCTCAAGTAAATGAAGAGTGGCCATGACCCAAAAAAAAAAAAAAAAAAAAAAAAAACTTGCTGTGTTCTTTGGCCCGAAGGTGTGATTGGACCTTACTTCTTTAAAAATGTTAACGGCGAGAGGCGGTCTTTTGAATGATGTAGTGTCTCACATATAATGCCAAAGTTCAAACTTTATAATAAAAAAGGAATTTCATTAAAAAAAAAAGATTTTAAATGTATTTCATTTACGTTTATTTTGGAAATGGCAAAATGGATAAAGCGTTATTATTTTATATTATTTATTAAATTTTGTGTTACTATTTTTTCAGTTTAATTTTAGTTAATTTATTTTATTTTATATAATTTCAATATATGGAATTTGTATATTTAATTTTATTTTATTTTAAATAATTTTTTTTTCTTTTGCTTAAATTCATTGAATTTTTATTAAAGATTTTATCAAAATTATTTATGACCATTTGTTCCTGTTGAGATCAAATATGTAGTCAACAGAATATGATGAAAGTGAGCAATCACTCTGTTGCCATTACCATTTAATTAAGATAGCGATCACGCACTGACTTTGGGTAGGAGCTTATTACTTTTCGCGTAGTCCCTGCGGGCGGATGTGTTGCCAATATAAACAATGAAAAGGACAAATTTTTCCTTAACCGAGTATGAATATATGTATGTACTCGCTTATACATATATGTATGGTACCAGCTATAGACTACACATTCGTACATTTATGACTGCATGCCCCAAGCACTGCTGAAACAATGGCAATAAGCAAGAAAATGACAAGAGCAATAATAAGTTTATAAATATGCAAGTGGTTATGTACGCATCGGTTTTTTTACATTTTATTATTATTTTTTATTTTACTTAAACTTTTTTTTGGTACTAAAGCAATAGTATAATATACTTACATATATATGTATATGTATGTGTGCATAAAAGAAAAGTATGATGACAATATAAATGAGTAAATATATACATATGCATGTGGTTGGGCACATATGTAAAGTATTGCGAAAAGATGGAAAATGGCACAGATAATGGATCATGACACGCCATACTAGAGCTGAAGCAGAAGCAGAACACAAAAGCAGAAAAAACAATGAGAAAGGCAGACCCTCAATGTCATTGACGGTGCAGCTGCGGCTAAAAAAAAAATGAAAACAATAACAAAAGCAAACAAGCCAACAACAAAGAAAAAAAACCGAGTAAAACGCTAAAGCATTCAAGTGTCGCCGCCAGCGTGTCTGAGTTGGTCAGTTCATTGTTATTGTTGTCACAATTTCTCTTCTTCTCTTAGCACATCAGTCAGCACAATGCGTGACCAGGGAGACGCATACAATGTAGCCGTAAATGGATAAAGCTCATCAGTGATTTTGTTTTGTTCTGTGCAGAATTATTCAGTCGCAGGAAGGTTGAATTTTAAATTAGCTCAACTGCGGTTTTGAGGGTGTAAATGTCATTATTGTGGTTGCAATCAGTGGGGAGAAACTAAATTCCGGCTTGGGGTTGGAAAAAATTAAAATACATTAGTGTGCATTTTTATGAATATTTGGTCAGTATTATTGCTGTTATTTGTTGCATTGTTATCCCTGATACAATCTAAAAGTTAATACCTATATACAAAAATATTTAAAAAATGATAAACAGCACAAAAATATGATTATTATAATTATAAAAGAGATCATTTCTGTGTCAGCTTACCAAAAAAGTATCATTACTGCTAAGACCAAATCTTGTTATAGATTTCTTCATAAATCATTTTTAGTTTTTACTTTAATAACAGGATTTTTAATCAGTTTCGAGTTCCTTTCCAACGGACTAAAGGTTTTCTTCTTCCTCTGCTTAAAACGGAGTGCTGCCGACAATATGGATAAGAAGATCTTGTCAGCATAGCCTCTGAATCATAATTAGCTGAATTATTTCAATATTGTCCTGTATCTCGTACAGTTTATCTATCCTCCATTTCGCTTTCTTGAGAACCACAAATCCTTCGCAAAACTTTCTTTTCGTGGCGACTTATGGGATACCGTCAGATCCACTCTACTGCTAAATAAAGCAGAACGAAAACGACGGAAGAGTTGCAGAATTTGAATTTTGATCGTCGATTTTTTAATAGCAGATTCAGTCCAGTTTAGCAGGAGTAATTCTGTGTTGGATTTAAAGACTGAACTTGTTGTTGGTATTGTTGTTGGTTTTTAAGTAGACGAAGTCAGTCTGAAAAACCGAAATTATCAACAGCTTAAAAGTTATGAATACAATCGCACAGTGAAAACCGGGACGGAGATGCTCTGACTGTCTGTTTAATAACTGGAGATATGTCGAACTGAATTTTTGAGCACTGCCGCTATCGGTCAGTGTCATTTTTCAAACTTTTATTTGAACTCATAAGCGGCCTCTATTTTTTCTGTCTGAAAATCTATTTTGCTTCCAGCTCAACTCTTGATGTATTTCCACCCATGGTCTATTGCAAACTCCTTTCCACTACTATTCGTACCAACACTGATTTCGAGCTTATCGACAACCAATAATTTCTTTAGCGACTAGACGTAGGCATATTAAAAAGTCGTTCCACGGTTCCCTTATATCGAGTTGCTGATGAGTGCTCTCAGAGAGCAAGAGTACAAATTGAGTAGAAAACCATTTGATTGTCTGTTGTGATTGCAAATATTTGATGTCGAACCTTCCTTGTGTTGGTTAACGGGAGCATATCTCTCTGATTTAAAAAAATATAAGGTCCTTCGATCGTGTGCACTGCTCTCCGTCTATCCCAATATAATCCATTTGGTTGCACGACTTTTGTTCCGAGAGTCGCGTTGCAGTTTGATGAATTTTCTTTCGGTACCAGATTACAGTACCACAGGAGGTGGCAAAATTGTTTAGCTTCAGCTTATTTTGCGACATTTTGTCAAGCAGTGTGCATGTTTCGACTGTTGTGCGGAATACACTGTTTTTGCCCAACCTGGCATTGTGGTGGGGGCAGTGCTAATATGTACGCGGTTGGCACTTGTATAATACATCTTTAGTCACATTGTTCCTTTTTTTCCTTTAGCGTGTAGCTTAAAATCTGCGATGTCTTGAAAAACTTTGCTTTATGGTGAGCTGGGGCTATATATTCTTCCCACCACGAATTTAATCCCAAACTTTACACACTTTCATGTAGCCACGGTAGTACTTGCCTACTCGTGTCCGTCCTTTTATCTTACCTATTAAGTTAGCCTTTAATTACATGAACATCCACCAGCTGGCAAGTAACACCTTAACAATTAACATTCTTTAGAACGTTTGAGGCCGCATTAGGCGAGGTTACCATGTGGATTGTCGTTGCCGTAGAATTATAAAATAGTTTTTGAACATAAACTGACTAAGATAGCGATCGCTCCTCTGAACATTAAATGGTATTTTAATACTGGTCCAAAGTATGCAAGTACCAAGAGGAGGAGGGATAGATCCACCAAACGTTATATCGATCGGAACAGAATTACGAACTCATTTCAACATGACTAACATATAACCGGAATATATAACCGGAACCGGTTAAGTTTTGTATCAAAAATGCTTTTAAAACCATCTTGATATTGACTTTGAAAATAATCAAAATTATAGTATTCCAATTTCACACATCGATTTGTTTAAATATAAGGTTTGGATCAAAAATACCCCCAAAATGCATCGAAGCGCTTGAAATTTGGTATTATAATTTCAAATAAGTACTGACACAGAAAATCATTTATATCGAAAGACTATATAAAAGTAATTCCATATAACCGATTTGTTAAGAAATGCAATTTTGGTTCAAAATTTTTTCAAAACAGCCTCTAATAGTGTGAAATTTGATATACTACCCACGCAAACTCATATAAATATTGACACTGACAATCATCGAAAGTTTCATTATTAATTTTTTATGTAAATATTTAAGAGCTTACTCACGCCCACGACTCTTGTGAATTTAAAGCGTGCATACCATCAACTATACTTATAAATTTCTTCACTCTCAACGCTCCCCAATTATGTTTTTTTCTAAAGTTTTTGCTATAGCATTTTCCCTTTCATTCAGCATACAACCGAGTATATCTTAACCCACTTATTTTTACACATTGAATACACACGTACAGACACAAACACTTATCCACTTACTCCAGTCAAAATATTGTATTTTGAGTGAAATTTTATTTTATTTTCATACTATTTTTTCCTCCACTTTCTTCATGTTGTAACATTTTCACAAAATTTGTGTTATAATTTCAAGGCGAACGTGTGCGATGCAAGTGAAAGAGGGTGACTGCAGCCAACAGGGTGCAGTATTAGTGCGCAAGGAGGCAAATGAGGAGCCACCGTGGTGGGGAGGGGGGTTTTGGCTTAAAAGCGTGAGTAAATTTAATCGCGCGTTGGTGGCCGCCAACAACACAACGCAAGTGTATGGGAGAGTAGATGATTGAAAGAATGAATGAATGAAACTTAGTGCATGTAAAGAAAATACAAAACCAACAACAAAAATAAAATAAAATAATAAAAACAAATAGTCGAGTGTTTCGAACATAACAAAGACATGTAACGTAAAGCTTTGCTAAATTTTCATACAAGAAACAAAATGGAATGAAAAAAGGGTGAAAGAAAATACAACATAACCAAAAAGCAAAAACAAAAACAAAAAATAGTGCCAGCCATTAACTTTGCGTCAAGTGAACTTATTGTGCCGTTGCCAACTAAAGGAACTGCCAGTGAGTGCATTATTGCAACAACAATAAAAACAGAAACAGCGTGAAAAGGGGCCAAAACATCTGTATGTATGCAATGCGTTTGTATGCAATTTTGAATATACATTTTATAAAAATAAATGCATTTATTTCTTTTGTGAAAAGTGCTGAAAAAGTATATGGAGCGTGAAATTTTTTTTACAATTCTCACTCACACAAACATATTCGAGACTTTTTTTTCATATATTCATAATACACATACTCGTATGTAAGTAATGCATAATGTAATGAATACGCTTTACTTCTGCAAATACATTAAAATTTCCATGAGACTGAAGCGGTACTGAAGTACTCGGCTGGTCGATTACTCTTATAAGTCATAAAAACACACAAACATGTACATATAAGTGCCAAAATATGAATGTAAAATGTATGTTAGCACTTTTCAGTGCGGTATGTTTACAAAACTAGGGCTCAAACACAGGCCAGTTAGCCAATGTTGACACTTGTGCATGAATTTTTCAATCCCATAAAGGTTTTTAGGTGTATGTCAAGTTAACGTTGATACTTGAGTTGGTTTCATTATTATTATTGTTATTATAATTTTTATTTTTATTTTTATTGTTTTCAAATTAAAAGATCAATTTTGAGTGTTACGTTTTAGGTAAAAAAAAACCATTAATGCAAAGAAAGTCCAAATAAATACACTGAAGGCTATACACTAACAATTTCAGTAGTTAAAAAGTGTTGAAATGAGATTCGGCATAAATGATGCTGAACATTCAAGTCGTTGTTGCATCAGAACTCGTCTTTAAAATCTATGGGTTGACTTGAGACAATCAGAGCATGTAAGTGCGTGAAGTAGTTGAGACCATAAGCATCCCAAGTGCGCAGGAATATCACATTTTCTATGAATATTTGGAGGTGAGGAGGTTTTCTCAGCGTTGGGCGACGCAATTCCTTACGCTCTCTATTAAAAAGCGCAATCGTGTGACTACTTCAAAACAGTATTTCACGATGTCTAGCCGCAATCATATTAGATTTTCGTTATTATTTACGTCTTATGAATCCACCAAACAACACACACCACACCAAAAATCAAGAAACAATCATGACAATGGGTTCTCCGGGTAAACGTGCATTGAAGAAGATTAGAAGAGGATCTGTCAATCAATAGAATCATAGTCACACTGGCTTTTTTTTTGCGACACCTCGTCCTCACCTCCCACTGGCTACCACGCAGAAGGCACACCGATCTTCGACGAATATTATTCAAAGCTATACAGATTAAGTATTGACTTAAAGCACAAACGACCGAATTTGACGGTGTAAATCTAATGTAGCAAGAAGTACTGTTTCCTGATTTTGAACAAATATTCTTAAATTGTTTTAGAAAATTATAAGTTATTCAGTCTATTCTCTAGATTTAGCCAACTCTGAAAATTTGATTTTTTCAAACTTTAAAAACATAAGGGCTTAGTGAGTGTCAAATAACGAAGTCTCTAAATAAGTAAACTCAAATTTTTAGGTTCTTGAAATAACTATTTCTTTGTGCGAATAAAGAAATTGAAGTCAAGCTCACTTAACTATTATCCTCTTGTGTCATCATCTACTTTTCACTCTCATAAAAGTACACTTTACACTGTACACTGATTTCAGAAGAGTGCTTAAGCCGAGACATTTCTGGGTGGATTTATTTATGTTGCTGGCAACTATTTTGTACTGAAACATTGACTAGCTAAGTAAAATGAGATTTTTTGCAGACAGATTGCGATCAGCAATATTCTACTGAAATTTCGCTCTGATGCCTAGATAAACCACTCAAATGCATATATTTTATATTGAAAATATTGTGCTTTGAGGTATTCCGTATTCAGCTGATTCTGCTTCGAAGGAAAAAAGGTTAAGAATCGAAAAGTTAAGTGAAGATCAACGAGATCGAAAAAGTCAAAAATTTATGAACATAAAAAACATTGTTTTTTCTTCTCAAGATCTAGAAAAGCGGCAAATTTAAGTTCTAGAAAAAAATTTGGGACTATATAGGTGCAAAAGATTTTTCAAAAACAGCGAGGATACTTTTAAAATGTTCGTAATTTCATTTTCTAAGCCTGTTACGATTCAGGCACTATTTTGAAATATTTTTTTTTTCAAATTCGTTATTAAATTTTTTTCATTTTTATGAGTATCGTAATTTACCAAAAAGAGTTCACCGTACTGAAAAAAGGCATATTTTCTTATATGAAAATATTTTTCCTTGGGAATTAACGAAATGCGAAGCTTATTCAATACAATTTTAATGAAGCCAACAAACAATATTATAAATAATAATTAAATAAAAAATAAAAAATTATTTAATTTTAATTTTTTTGTGTTCTGCTGTTTTTTTTTCTTTACTTATTGTGTAGAAAGGGTAAAGTAAGTAAGCGGTTGTCCCTCTCCCACATGCTGTCTTAGCAAAAGATGTTGCTTTTATACAATTAAATTCTCATATTTGAACATAAATCTTAAAAAAGGTTGAACTTAAAGTTTTTCATCGATGAGAAGAATACTCATCACTAGACATTTTTCAATGTTGTTCAAAATAGAATTCCATTATGAATTAAATTGTATGCATATTTTTTTTTATTAAATTATGTCAGAGACAATAGATCACTGAAATAATTAAATATAATGTAATTTGTTTTTAACATAAACTTGCAATAAATAAATAAATTTCCAGTTCATATTTGCTCAGTGTCGCGTCTATATGCAAACGAAAAATTTAAATTACTGAATTTGTATGTTTTGTAAAAATATTTTATTTTGCACGTTTGGAAAGCATACCATCGAAAATACAACTGTGGATTAGTATATTGAATAGCACTAGGTGGTTAGAAAAAAAATACAGGTAACCGCTATCAGAAAGAATGTCTTTTATGCATATGTACATAATTGCATATATCGTTAGTTCATATCCTGGCATTATCAAATTCTACAACAACAAAATTTTGTGGAATGAAAATAGTTCTTATATAAATACAGAACTTGTAAAAATTCCATTGTTAATAATAATATTAAGTATTCTGTGCAATTCTCTTCTCTGTTCGAGGACTTTAAATTTATTCTATCTATTGATATTAAATAGCAGGTTAGTTTCAAGAGATGGTTCCGGCTGGGCGAGAATTCGGCGTCGTGCGAGAAAATAACCTCGGAGCAGGTGCATCATAAATTGTAACAACATTGTATTCAAAATGGATAACGGTATGCTTCGCGCAAGAGCAAGTAGCTGGTCAACATTATTACCGTTCCAAAAAGGTGTTCTATTGAATAACAACTCTTTATGTGAGCTATACAAATATGAAAACGAGAATTATTCATTGCAATACGTGCTGATTATACAGAATGTTATGAGTATTTTTTCGACTCGTGGTCTAGATGATATGCTTAAAAACCCTGGTCCTATACAATTTAAGTACAGATTGAGGAAGTGCTACCAAAGTGGGTCGCTTAGATATTAGATGTAAATTGTTATATTAAGGATTTGTTTTCTTATACATAGAGAAATACAGAAAGTTTTCTCTTTCGAGGAAATGTGAAAACCGATGATACTGAATGGTTTAGTCACAGGAAATTCAATTGATTTCCTTAAAATTTTAGCTGAGGAAAATGAGGAGCACATTAACGTGTTATACGCGCATATTTTTTCCGTTTAAGAAGCTAATCTAATCTGCACAAATTTAATATGTCCTTGCTTGGAAGGAGAGTCAGTTTGAAAATATGACCAGTATATATACCGAAAGTTTCAATAATTGTATAAATTCCCCTAAAAATCACCGATTTCTCTTTCTTCCCTTCACATTCTCTTAAATTTCGAAAATAAAACGTTGAGCTAAGGCAGTGACAAAGTCTCTTTCTACTCTACTTACTTCACCTAGTTATTATTTCATCATGCTTTTTTATGTCCCAATTTTCAGTCAGTGTGTAAGCCTGAAACTAAGTTGGATTAAGCGCAAAACAAATGAAAGAGAGTAAGAGTCTAAGGATGTAGACTAAATTTTGTATTTTTAATTAAGCAAGAATATATTTTATCATTGAGAAAAAAACTTTCAAAAATATACTGCGCTCGAAAAGATATTATTACTCGCGGTATGTGGAAATCTACTGAAAGGGTAAAGCAAGAACCGCCACTCCAATACTAACTACATTAATATTATATTCTTTACCGGTTTATAGTTTTGTAGGCACTGCAAAATTATAAGAATGTTTATTATTAGCGTATCAACACGCAAGTATTTACTGGCAAAATATAAGAGAACATTTACTTTTCGCTAAAAATATTTTAATAGTAACCCAAAGTGTACAAAAGCCCAAAAGAAATAATATATTTTTTTAGAAAGTACCAGATTTGAAGCAGAATTTTAGAAAATATGCGACTTTTTGTACGTTTTCGTACTCCACTTTACTTGGTATAACAATAATAATTTACTAATTCAATTTCAATTAATGTAAGACTTTATTGATAAGTTCTCCTAAAAACCAATTTCCCTGTTTATACAGATATGCAACTTACTTAAATATAAACTTGCAGCTTTAATAGCGTGCACATGTGCAGATAAAAGCAAAAAAATTTAACCAAAAATTCCTTACTAACTCCAGCTGCTTATCAGTAATTGCAAGCACTGAGTGTTTGTGGTTAAATAAAATCGAACGCAACTAGAAATTTGACTGCAAATAGTCTTCTCAGCGCCATCGATGCATTAGTGTACAGTCACCTATGCAAAGAATATATACATACATATAAATATACTCAGATAAGTGCATCTGTGCATAAGTATGTAGCAATAGCTATATTTGAATATCCTCCGTACGTAGTCGAAGTATTCACATTTTATACATCCATATACATATGTTATACATATGTAAATATATACTCGTATATGCATTTATGAATAGCGTTTTAGAATTTTAATCAGTTTCACATTTTCATTCATGTGCGTATGTATGCATGTATATATATGTTAATGTTGCTACAACTAGGATATGCGTTTAAGTGCACACATGTTCAATACACAGGCATAAATGAGTCTGTATATTTAGATATTTGTTGCATGAGACTTGCTTATTACATATTCGTACTTCAACACATACATATTCATAGTGTTAAGCAATTCTATGTAGAATTCATTGTTTGGATATGTGGGAAGTGTTTATTTTTGTCGGTGTTATGTGCTATTAAAAGTTAAAAATCTAATTAGAAATTGCTTGCATTATGCCGAGGAGCAAGCTGTAGGCTATATATGCTTTATCAGATAATCAGCTTGTGAAATTAGCAAAGTTTTATGTGTGTTCGACTGACTTCTTTATGTATGTAAGAGCAGATTGAACATTTCATGCTTTTAGTATAGCGTCATTAAATTTAAAATACTTTTATTTGATAAGATAACAAATTTTCTAATTGTGGAGAAAATTACATTAGGGTGGTTTCCTTACCTCGTTCCATCGGCTACTTCCCATTTTGATGACCCTTTAATTTTCTGCCCCTTTCAAGTAGAACTCATTTTGACTTCATTTGGTTCAAAATGCTATTCTTTTTTTTTTCTTTTAGATGAACTCTATTTTTTCGGAGAATAATTTGAAAAGTTCAGTAACTTTTATGAACTTTTTTTTCTGTAAAATAAGCCATTTATTTTGAAGAAAGATATGTTGCAACTCGAAACATATGTACAAGAATATTCCAATTTTCTTATCCTTCCAAACAATAACTTTTTAAATGCACTCATTTAACCCTAACAGCCCTTTTGATGGGTTTTGAAACAATATTTGGTTGAAGAGCGCAAAGTCTAGACGAAATACAAGAAGAGTTTGCAGTTAGCAGCTCAATTTATGAATTTTTTAAGTGGTGAATACACACTTTCATGGCCGTGCATTGTAACGGTGGGAAACCACTTATTTCTTCGCAAGGAAGTCTGTCCAAAATTCGGAATAGTATTCGCTGGAAAACATTAAAGAAATCCGTGGCCTTGACTTTGTTGGGCGACATATCAACCTTTTCTCTCCCTAATGCATGTATATTCGGAGAACCCTTGGCCTTTATTAATTCTTGCTTTCTGTTGGTATGATGCGATGCATCCATGTTTCATTTACCGATGAAAACAGTCCAAAAGTTTGATCGGTTTGTGGGTGAACATTCGCATAATGCGAATAAGATGCCCACAGCCACTTCAACACGCTTTCATTTTTCGTTCATTCAAAATCATTTAATGAATTTTATAACGATTTCTGATATAATTTGATTCTTAGACATGTGAGGATACTGTTAAAAATTATATTTTTTTCTAAAAAAGTTTTTAAAAAAATTAAAAATTGTAAATTCGGTCAAGGTTGTTCAAGATTGAGCTATAATTAACATCGCAATACATATTTCTCTAAATTTATAATATAATTAATCAAAAATCCTTAAACCTAAAAATTAGTCCCGGAACAAAATTTTTGTATAAACCATTTTTTAAATAGGTGGCAACTCACAAGAAAAATATCTTTTATATATTAAGGAATTTTTTTCCGCAATTTAATTTTATTCATTTGACCAGTATGCTTTAATAAAAAACATTTAAATAAGGGGCAACTCTATTAGCAAATACTTCCTCCGGAATTTTTTTGGAAAATTTTTTTTTTTTAATTTGATAGGTAAATTGTATTACTTTATTTTAGTTTTATTTTTAATTTAAAATTAAACTCTTGACAACTCTTGCTAAAAATATTTTAAGGGGGTCCTCTGATATAATTGTGCAAAAATTACCTAATGTTTGATAATTTTTTTTTAAGACAAAATGTTTATTTAAGTTTCCTTTATATAATCGAAAATTTTTAGTGTCGGGTATCAAAAATGGGGCCCAAAATGGCGGCTCCAGCAAAAGGTGTTTTGAAAACCGACCTCATCTGCGGGAGGGATACAGGCGCAATTCATCATTTACAAGCAGAAAACCAAAACGATCTTGAAGATTACCAATTTGAATGAAACTTCGTTTATATTGGTTTTTCGGGTCGCTGAATACAAACTTGACGGCAAATTTGACAAATTCAGAATGATGGATCCAATATGGCGGACTAAAAAAGTGAAATATTCATTAATATCAATGAAACTTTGAATATAAGGATATTTAGTGTCGCTGAACACGAATTTAAGGTGAGATTTGAAAAATTGAAAATGTCCGATCCAATATGACAGCCAAAAAGTAATGTTGAATAATGTACTTGTATTTGAAATTTGATCAAAACAAATGTTACCTTGGATCGGTATAGTAACTTGTTTTGGAGCACGTGGCAAACTTGTTTCTGAGCGTCCGCCAACGCTCAGGACATAGGTCCGTTCAAAGCCATGTACCGACGGAAGTAATTTACGGATCGAAATTTTACCAACATATTCTAGACACTTTCAGCCCTCGATTTGTAAAATAAAATAAAAATCGATTTAAAAAAAAAATTGAGAGGACCCCCTTAAGCAATAATCAATGTTAAATTAATCAAATTGATGTCAATATTTTTATTTTATTGGTTTTACTAAAGTTTGTTGTTAAAATGCTTACACGGGTGCCAGAGTGTTATAATATATTTTCATGGTCTTCCTAACTCTTTTCAATTTGTTAAGTGTATTGTAATATGTTAATATTTTATTTAATAAATTCATTTTAAAAATTATAAAACTGTTTTAAATTTATTAACGGAAAAAATCAAAATTGAAATCATTCATTTCAAAAGTTTCACTTATATTTTTTTACTTATAATTTTATGTTAAAATGGAAAGTCTTCTAGATTTTTATTGTATACTTTTCAATTGATCTTTCGTATTCATAAAAGGAACAGGTGTCAAGTACTATTTTCAAAAATATTTACCTTTACTTTTTATTTACCTTCACTTTCATGACTATTTTTCCTGTAGTCTCGAAGCTTTAGGTGTGATACTTTCAAAAGATTATACTTTCTACAAGTTATATTTTGAATAAGAAATATTCAATTTATTGTCCAATAATTTATTCTAATAAATAAATAAAATAAATAAATAAATAAAATTAATAAAATCATTTTAATTCCCTGAAAAGTTATAAACTGACGAGACAGCAAGGAATTTTTTAAATTTTAATTTTAAACAGTTTTAATTTTTATACCAAATTCACCTAAGTTTTGTAGGATTCAGCTTCAGAAAAATTAAATTTTTATATCAAGTCAGGTGTGTGACTTTGCTAACATAAATAATTCGTCCTAAATGTAGGCAATGTTTTTGTCATATTTAAATAATAGGAATTATTTTACTCTCAAGTTGCCTAAATTTAGGGGGTTTTCTTTAAGCCTTTTCTTGTTGCTTGACAAGTTCAACACTTTCCTACATGGCATGAACTTTACATTATGAAAAATTCACTTTTCTACACTAAATTCAGGTCAACCCCATATGCATATTTACATATGGGTATGTTTGTATGTATATGTATGAATAATTTGCCTCTGCGTTTTGCATTCCCTACAACATTTACATATTCATAACCGGGATTAACTTATAATCACAATAATCAAGTGTCTGTATAACTGCTCAGCTTTTAATCTGCCTGATTGCTCATACGAGAATGAGAAAAAAAAATGCGAAAATGCATTTGCTCTCTGGTTCATACCTACTCATTTACCGTCAACTGTGGCTGTCAAGCATACACCACTGTACGCATGGAAAACTGTTCATGACCTACTTGGCTATTTACATACAAATATATATGTATATATGTATGTATGTTTGGTTGTATAGAAAATCTAGAAACCCAATTGTAGATCAAAATATTATTACAGTTACCGCATAAGGTTTTTAAAATGTATACACAAATGCAATTTGCACGTACAGCTTGCGACTTTTTAAGTACATATATTATGTATGTATATGTGTATAAGTATGTTATATATGTGAGTGTATAACTTTTGCCTTTGTCTCATTTGATTTGAAGCAAGCAGGAAGGAATGTATGGAAAGTTTTACGTTTTACTAATAGGAAATGCCACTCGCTCAAGCACACACACACACACACACACATGTGTATACACACCAGTGCTGAAAACTCTACAAACAAATATGGTCATGTGCACAGGAAGGACTACAAGGACTGAAATGAAAATGCATGTTGCTATTACACTTGACTGTAAGTCAAACAAAATTTATATTTACTATACAAAAAGAAATAAAACAGCATAAAACGACAACGACAACAACAACACTAGAATTACTTTTGCAAAATATCCATGGGATTGCGTTCCAAATCAGCAATATCACTCGAATGCATCAATTGACTTGGCAATCAGTTTGTGTTCACGCTCCACTCGTTACACATGACGAATAAAAATACATATTCAAGTGTATATGTTTGTGTGTGTGCGTGTTTGTAAACATTTTAATGCTTCTACAGCACATTGAGGCACTTATAAGGACTAGTAACTAAGAGTAGCTAATAGAAATTAATGTCAGGCAAAAAAATTTCCATTGAAACAAGAAAAAAAGAAAAAAAGAAAAAAGAAAAAATTCAAATAAAAAATTAACTTGCTGTTAGTCTCAATTAAGTGGATAATTCAGGTTAGAACACATCTAAATAAGGAAATGAGGGGAATTTCTAATTGATCTCAATTATTCTCTGTGTAAAATATATATATATATATATATATATATATATATATATATATATATATATATATATATATATACATATATGTAAAATTTCTGTTTAGCCTAAATATTTTTTTTTTAGAAAAATTGTTTTGTCACTACAATCTTGTGAAAACAATCTTGCAGACCTCAAAAATTGTCACTCCTTCAAGAAAAAAAGAAAATAAGAAAAAAGAAAAAATTCAAATAAAAAATTAACTTGCCCTTAGTCTCAATTAAGTGGATAATTCAGGTTAGAACACATCTAAGTAGGGAAATGAGGGGAATTTCTAATTGATCTCAATTATTCTCTGTGTAAAATATATATATATATATATATATATATATATATATATATATACATATATGTAAAATTTCTGTTTAGCCTAAATATTTTTTTTTTTTTAGAAAAATTGTTTTGTCACTACAATCTTGTGACAACAATCTTGCAGACCTCAAAAATTGTCACTCCTTCATATGTTTTCCCACTGGGTACTGTTATTCTCAACACACACATACTCAATTTGTATTTTGTAAGTAAAATTAAATTGCAATTGCAATGTTAATTATACGCCATGTTGAGCAAAGTAGCTGCCACAAATGATTACATTGACAATTGGGACACTTTAAATGTAAATCCAAAAGAAATCAAATTTAATATATTTTCCTTGTTGTAATTTATAGAACGTGAAATTGGTATGGTTATACATATGTTATTAAATTGGTTTATACTTGTAAATGTATGCGACTAATTAAGAATAACTCCAACTCTAACTCCGAACTTTCTTAATATTTTCGGAAAGCACACGCATTCCGCAAAAAACAACTGAATGAGTAAAAAATTAGTTAAAATTTTATTTTTATGCTCTCTTAGAGTTGTGAGGTCCTGTTGTAAGTTGATGCCCAAAAAAGTGGAAATAATTTGTTAAAAGTAAATTTTTAAGGAAAATGGAAATTTAAGAGCAAAATTATGAAATTTTAAGATAAATAATGTAGAAAATATATAAGCTCTCACTTAAGATCGGAAAGGATCATTTTGAGCTCGTCTAGAGAATTTGGTTTAAAAAAAATATAGTAATAATAAATTCGGAAGGCAGTTATAGGATTGAGTTAAGTTAGCTTGAAGTAGTTGACTCCTTGAGGGGCTTCATATAGAGACAATACTGGCTCTATAACTTAATTCCTGTGGTTTGCCCAGAAATAGCTTAGTTTGATTAATATTCCATCATTCTAATATTTCGCACATGCATTTAAAAGTTAAGCTGCTGCGACTTTTCCGGTATATGTAAATAACTCTCTCTCTTTCACTCAAATCTGTCGAATTTTGTGGTCTGAAGAAATGTATTCGCAGAGAGTTTTTCTTCGCTGTTTTAATAAGAAGAAACTCCTTACCGGAAATCATCGTATTTTGGTGGAAGTTTATATTGAATATGCTCCAGCTGAGTGAATGTTTCAAAAGTGCTTTTAACGATTTTAAAAGTGATGATTTTTGCCTGAAAAACTAAAAATGTCCAATTGGTATGCGGTACTCAATTTGGTGGTATCAGAAGAGCACGCTATACTATGAGCTTCTAAAACCGGGTGAAAACCTCATGAAATTTAAGAATAAAAAAAAACCTTCAGGAATCGGAATCAGACACTTGGCAACAAATTTCCATCATGACAACGCTCAGCTCCATTTTGCAATACCAGTTAAAAACAATTTGAGAAATAGCGCCTGTGAAACTTTGACTCACCTTTCTTACAGCAAAGACTTTTGACCCCTTCTGACTACGATTTGTTCCGGACAATATGGAGCCCTCTCACTGAAATACGGTTCAAATCAGAAGAGAGTATCAAAAATTTGCTTTATTCACTATTGGTCGCCAAGCCGCTATTTTTTTCGAATGCAATCTAAAAATTGTATTATAGTACATGTATTTCTTTAATAAACGTTCAAATTATGAATAAAAAACGCACAAATTATGTTATAAACCCAATACCACGGGTATAGTGTTACCAGAAACATTACATGAATCCAAAACCCTGTACTGCTACAATTTCTATTTTGCATCGAATTTGAAAGCAATTGCTGTACTTTTAGAAAAATTAATGTATGATTTTTGGCTTTTTGTATATTGCTGATTGAAATTCCATCTGCTTAGCAAGTATGAGCAACCACTGTCTATGGAACACCTGGCGAGGCCATATTTCTTATTAGCCGCATATTCACTGCATAATAAAAAATAGTTATACAAGCAGTCTGGAGTGTTCATAGCTTTGTCTTGCTCTTAAAAGATATCCTCCCTCTTTAACCATTTCGTCAGCTATCCCATATACCCTGGTACCCAATAAAGTTTAAATTGTTTTCTCTACGACTGCCTTTTGATATCTTCATAAAAATTGCATAAATATATATTCTACTTCTATGTAGGCTTGCTTCCCCCAGCGGCTTCGTCACCTTTTCTATCGTAAATATTTCGGCTTAGAAGATGCTGAAGTGACTTGGTTGTCTTGATGGCCTTCTTATTCGCAACACCTTACTAAGTCCTGCCCGTAAGTCCTGATCATCAATTGATTTGAAGCGTTAGCGACAGTGAGAAATACCCTGTTTTTAGCCACTCATTATTAGCCTTTCCAGATATGTTATTTTCCACAGCCTTTCAACTTCCTAGAACATCACAGAAGAGTACACGGTTAACAAACAAAATGAAAATAAGAGTTGATGAAGAGCCCCAAGTGCAACCAAAGGTGCTTTCACTTATATAAAGTGCTGATGTTGCCTTCATCCTGTGCTTCTTCACATTCAGAACCCATGGAAATTGGAATCTGACGACATTCCCAAGTACTTAGTGCTTAGTTTCGGCTGCTAATGGATCTACCCAATTTCGGTTTGATCCAGTTTGGAGCATTGTATTACGTTTTGAATATAACTTCATTCATCTTATCAGTGTTGACGCGAAATTTGCCAGGTTATTTATTGTTCTGAGTGTCTGATTCACCAGAGAGCTAAGGGCTACCGCTTACGATGACCGCAATATCTTCTGGATATATCATCTAGGCATAGAGAGGTGATAATACTCCAACCTGAGGGATGCCTCTCTACATATCTCAAGTCGTTACAGATAATACCCAATACGTTTAAATTGAATTATTTGAAGTAATATTAAAAATTAAGCATTTCAAAAATAATTTTCATTGAGATGTCTAATTACATATATGTAATGATTAAGAAAGCTTACCGTTTTAACCAAAGTCCTTATTGTGAATAAGTTGTAAAATAAGTATTGTCAAATTCAAATGTGGTGTGTTCGCATTGGCATGTGGTTATTAGTTCAGGTGTGGTGAATTACTAAATATTAAAAGTCTTATGATAAACTTTCCCTTTTAGCAACAAGTTTATTGATTTGTTTCATACTTCTAAGTAAGATGACATTTTTAACGATTCGTTGTGATCAAAAAAAAAAAATTATATTAAAAAAAATTAATTAAAAATAACAATGCAATTTTTTACACGTTAAATCCGATAGGTGGAAAGTTGTTATATTCAGAATTTTTTTTTATACATCGAATTTAACAAATTTAGAAGATCAAACTGATGAAATTATACTCTCATATTGATTACAACCAATATTTTAGACCTCCACTCTTCCCAACTCAGGCTCCAGCCACACATATTAACTATAAAAATCAAACCTGGGCTTGCACTAAATAAGCGAAACTAACTTGATTCGAATTTTCGCCACATTAACAAAATGATTTTATTTACTGTTAGGAGTCTAAAAGGGATTTAGTTTTTAATTAAAATTTGATTTAAATTTTAAAATATTTTTTACTGCAAACAATGGATAATTTTACAGCATATTTTAAGGCACAGAGAATAAAGTTAGTAAAAAATTTTCTTTTGAAAAAACTTTTTATTATACTTATAGAATAATTTTTTGTTGTATTGAAAATTCTACAAAATTTAATAATACTTGACATGAAAAAATAAAATAGTGCTTGGGAGGTCACTTGACTGCAAAATACAAAAATATTCCAGAAACACATACAAACGTATTTTTAATTCTAACAGTCTTGACAAAATTTAACAAATAATAAATAAATAATAAAAAAAATACAAACAATAAAAAATATATGTATAATCACCTACATACAGTATATGCATATGTCAGTTTTCGTCAAACTGAGTTGAGTGAGTGACAGCAAATATGTGCACATACACGAAATCTGCGCCCAAACTATCAACTTTGTTGCCACATCTAATAGCTGCAAATGTGTGCTGTCACTCATTAGAAAATAGCTGAGGAAGTCTGATATTCGCTGCTCTAATAGCAGCAAGCGCTTGATACTGATTGCCGACGACAAGAACAAACAAACAATGATGACAACAATGACGGAGCGGTAATAATAATAATAATAATAATAATAATGACAATGATAATAACAGTCACAATAGTCACACATACATATACATATGCATATAGGTATGTATTCAGTAGTGAACAGAAGAACAAAAAATCAAAAACAAAAAACAATAAAAATTTAAATAATAGCACTAAAACGACGAAACATAAAGAAAATTACACTAAAAAAAAACTTTTAGAAGGATAATAAAAAAAAACAGACAATGAATGAACCTCTAACAGTGATCAGTACGATGATGGTTATGGTGATTACTTAAAATGGTGTTGCTGCTGCTGCTGCTGCTGCTGCTGGAAAAGTGTCAGACGACAAGTTGACAAGCTGGCATTAAAACGCTGTTAGTGTCATAACAAATGTCTATCAACGCGTTAAAAAAATCGTTAAAATAAAAACG
The DNA here is from genome assembly GCA_030068015.2 of Neoceratitis asiatica. NCBI lineage: Eukaryota > Metazoa > Arthropoda > Insecta > Diptera > Tephritidae > Neoceratitis > Neoceratitis asiatica. The sequence goes on along the minus strand of CM061527.1, from coordinate 45,814,607 downwards.
AAAAAAAAAAATTTAAATAACATGAGAAATAAAAATATATTTTAAGGTTAATGAGCGGAAAGTCAGTATTTTAAGTAAGTTACATAGACTGTTGTATTATCAAATCCAAATTTGCAGTAGTAACTCACTAACAAAGACTGGTCAACGTCGCGTTCTACGTACTTACGACTGAGAAGAAACCTCCTCGCCCATATACAAGTACAAAGCACTCAGCTTTTGCTGTGCTCTTATTAATGAACTCCATATATACTTATATATATATATATAAATATATATATATATATATAAATATATATATATATATATAAATATATATTTGCACAAAGAGTCCACTTGTAAAACTATATAAAATAAATCTTTTTGTTTATTTTATATATTTTTTATATTTTTGCTTTATAGTTTTTGCGCTTGAGTCACTCATTCTACAAATTTGTCTCTGATTACAACACAGAGTTACCTACAAATGAATGAATGAATCATAGTTATTTATCTATTCTGTTCCTTTCAACCTTTTTCGTTGTTTACTTTTTAGTTTTTACTACAAAGCTAATGGTTTCATGTGCAGCGCTGTTTGAAGCGCTTGACAACAAGATACATACTAGTATATATATACATGTACATAACAGAAAAGTATAGATACACTAGTGACCATAGCTGCACTCATAACATTTGCTTACTTAAATTATGCAATAATTCTTTTTAAATAATATTTTGTTGTATTATATTTTATTTTATTTTACATAAAGAAGAATATAAATCTGCATACATAGAAGTAAGCCCTAACTCCTCGGCAATAATTGATCTCTATTGTCTTATATAGAGGTAAAGTAATTGAGTTAACGTGTCGTCCGAATTTGTCGAAGGGTTAGTAATTATGCGCCTTGTTAGACCAACTTGCAGAATTATAGTAAATTAATTCTAATATTTATTAAATTATTTTTTCTACATCAAATAAAGAATTTATTGTGTTTTTTTTTTATTTTATTGTATTTTACATTATGTTAATTTTTTTTTTTTGAATCACTTGATTTGTTTCATTTTAATTTATTTTTGTTCAATATTTATTTTTATTTAATTTATTTACTTTTCTCTTACTTTATTTTATTTTAATTTTGTTTTTTAATGTATCTTTTTAATTTTATTTTATTTTATTTAATTTTTTATTTTGTTTTATTTTATTTTATTTTATTTTATTTTTTTATTTTCATTTTTAGTATTATTTTTATTTTATTTTTGTTTTACTTTATTTTATATTATTTAATTTAATTTAATTTAATTTAATTTTAATTTTTTTAATTATTTTGTTATATTTATTATAATTCATTTATTTTATATTTTATTTTTTCATTTTATATATTTTACTATTTCCTCTTTTTATTGTTTTTGGTGTACTTTTAATTAATTTTTATTTAATTTTTTTAAATTTTAAATAAATTTTTATTTTAATTAATTAATTTTTTTCTTTACTTTTATTTTAATTTTAATTTAACTTTTTTTAGTTTGTCTGATTTCATTTTATTTTTCCTTTTTTTATTTTACTTTATTTTACTTTATTGTATTTTATTATATTATATTTTTCTTAATTTTTTTAATTTTTTTTTCTTTTATTTAATTTTATTTATTTTATTTTTATTTTATATTTTTATTATATTTAACTTAATTCTATATTATTTATTAATTTTGTTTTAATTTTATATTATTTAATTTTTTTACTTTATTTTTCTCATATTATTTCATTTTATTTCCTTTTTTTTAAGATTTGAGCTTATTCTAAATCGAAATTAATTAGTTTTATTTAGTTTATTTATTTCTTTAATTTTATTTTTTATTTAAATATATTTATTTTAATCTATTTTTTTATTTCATTTTTTTATTATATATTAATTTGTTTTATTTTATATTATTTGATTTTATTTAGCTTAATATATATATATATATATATATATATATATATATATTTACTGCTCACCCAAATTTTTACTGGATATGTAAAACGGTGTACATGAACCTTAGTGTAAGCTTGTTTGTATTTATATTTACCTTTGAGTTTATGTATAATTTGTTTTAACTCATAGAAAATCGTACTAAGCTTCTAACAGAAAAGGAGTGAAATAATAAAATTAAAGACAAATGATACAAAGTTGATAATAAATGAACGTGAAGGTACAGGTTAAATACAATGATTATGTTTTTTTAGCATCGGCCCATATACTCGTGCATCTATGTTTTGTGGCATGTAAATATATATGAGAGTACGTACCTTTAGCTTCTACTTTAGTTGTCAAAGTGCAGCACAAATGTATACAAATAATTTTTAAATAAATATTCATTGTAAGACGAATGACATAGCTGAGCACTGTTGTAGCAGTAAGTCAAAGCGAACGACAGGAAATGAATTTAACGAGGCGTATTGAAATGCATTTGAAAAAACTAGTTGTGAGATTTTGCGCAATAATAAATACAGGAAATTTCGAGATATTAAGGTAGTTGGAAATCTGTATATAATGAAAGGAAAATAAAAAAATTTCAAAAAAATTAAATATTACATTCTTTAACCTTAAAAATTATTGAAAGCCAATTATTTAATTCACTGAGGTACACAGGGTGCTATAAATATTCTTGTAATGCTCCCCTGAGTGTTCTCAGATAGCGGATGTGCATGTGTCGAAAACAAAACCACTTAACTGGCTGTTGTAATAGCAGTTACAGTTGTAGTTGTAGTAGAGGAGAATAACCCGTTCTTGGAAGCTGCAGTAAGTCTTTGCAGCTTTCTTCAAAATTTTCGGATATTTTCTATCTCTTCGGCTGTCAGGAATTATTTTTATATCAAGATATCGAGAGTACACACTGCGCCAGAAAGAATATTCATTTATAAGCTGTTTTTACTACTCAACGTAGCACGATTCTATTTAGTACAGATGAAAGTCGATTGCTTCCTCGGCGCCTGTAGACAGATAGAGAATAACAATTTTTATAGTACTTGGTATCGTCTTGCCTGTGAACTTGATGAATTTTTTTATGTTAAACACTTGTAAATCATATATTTAGTGAAATTTTATCGTAAGAACGACTTTTTCTCCTTTTGTTCTCCCTTTTTTATATTTTGTATTTTTAATTTTTTTTTTTTTTTTTGAAATTGCCCAGTTTAGTGACAAATCCTCGGAGATATAGAGTCTGTCCTAACAAAAACTTAACGAGAAATTGGTTTCTACTTTACACGGGCTATCCTCTTGCCTTTTTCGGTCTTGCCTTGCTAATTTTATCAGTCCAACTATGGCGTGTGCCCCTATGATTCTTAAACTATTTTGTAAATTCATTTTTCTAATTTCGGTCACTCATCATGGGTTTATTTCAGCCGTATAGAGGCGATTTATAATAAATTCTAGGTAGTTCCGATTGTTAGAAGAAACCCCAAGATGCTCGCCACAAATTGGAGGAGGAGCTCGCCCGAAAATCTCTGCAGGGGTTATAGAATTTTTTTTGCATATACTTCAATCTCCACGCCTACCGTCAGTAAATATCGCTCAGGGACATTTAAGTGCTACTTCACTAGCACACATGCTCACCCTCTTAGTGTGCTGAGTAGGAAGAGATGAGGAAAGAGATGATATATTTTCAAAATTACTTTTAAATAATCAAAGGCAGCAGCAGATAATTTCAAAATAATAATCTAAAATGAGCACAAGTAACACTTTTATCTATTTAATTTTAGATAATAAATTACAATAGTATATATGTATGTGTGTATCTATGTATAATAGCGCAGTCATTAGCAGAAAATGCATGGCGCAGTTGTGAGCATAAAATTGTCTACGCCTTAATTCATTCATTATTTAGAGCAGACACACACACACCCACACATCAAGGCATATAAAGGCAAATTTACTTGAAACGCCTGTTCATCGTGCAGCCAACGCATAATTTTCTTCATTAAACTACAGTTATATAGCGGCAACAAGGCACAGCAGAGTCACTCTCTCTCTTATGTAAGTTGGGCGCTTTATGCCTTTGCATGTCTTTAAGGCGCCAGAAGCGACTATAAATAATAACTAGGCCAACACACTGTAATGCATAGATACGAAGTTTCAACAGGAATATAACTAGCAAATTATAAGTATACACATATACATACATACTTATGCAATTATGTACTATATTTGTTTGTGTGTGTGCATATCGCATCAGTGCTACCTTCAAGGTAAATTAATTTTGAAAATTAATACACAAATGCAATATCACTAACAGCGGTTGTTGCTGGTACAGCTTCACCGACCACCAGGATATGCAGGATACATATATAACTGATAATAACACAACAAAAATCTGACTCTCAGTCAGGCAGTCGGAAAAGTAATTAGATATTAACCGTAGAGATTTATATATTTTTGTATGTGTGTGGATGTGCGCGTGTTTGAATTAAATGTTCTATTTTTATGTACGCATGTAACTATAACATCGGCGGCCGCGATAGCCGGGTAGTTAGTATTACGTATTGCCGTTTGGAAGGCCTGGGTTCGAGTTCAGGCTCGAGCAACATCCAAAATTATAGAAAATACATTTTTGTAACTGCAGTCGCTCCTCGGCAGGGAATGTCAATCGCTCTGAGTGTATTTCTGTTATGAAATAAAAGGCTCCTCATAAAAATCCATCGGCCGTTCGGAGGCGATTAAGAATAAACTGTAGATCCCTCCATTTGTTGGTGAAAACATCATAACGCAACACCACAAATTCGAGGAGGGCTCGGCCAAAAATCGCTTCAGCGGTAACAAAGCGCCATACATATACATATATATATATATATATATATAGGGTGATCCAAGTAGAGGTACTTTTTCAATAACCTTTCGTTGTCAGATAAGAAATGAGCCATGTCAAGCTTTCATGTTATTTTTTTTCAGTATTGTTTGGCATTTCATCGTGGAAAGAATTACGCCTGAACAACGTTTACAAATCATTTAACTTTATTATGCAAATTCATGCTCTGTGAGGAATGTGTTTCGCGCTTTTCGCTCAACTTATGCTTAATATAATCGGCTTACTGAGCGTATTATTCGTAACACCATCACCCATCTTGAGACCCAGCATTCATTATTGGATAATATTCGACCGAATAGACCAGGTCCATCACGCAGTGAAGAAAAATATAGCGGTCGTAGCGAGAGTGTACAGATTGTGTAAGAATTGAAGCCGATCGATCTTCCCAAGGGACACCGTTTCGCTCCATGGGCTCTTGAAGGGTTTGAGGCCAAATTTTGTTCAGTGATTAAGCCCATTCGTGGCTCAATGGATATTTAAACAAGCAAAATTGCCACATTTGGGACGAAAAGCACCCTGAAGAGATTCAAGAGCTGCCATTTTATCCAGAGAAAAACAACGGTTTCGTGTGGTTTGTGGACCGGTGGAATCATCCGTCCATATTTATTCAAAATGATGCCGGTGAGGACGTAACCGTCAATGGCGACCGTTATGGCACCATAATAAGCGACTATTTGATGCCTGAAATTGGAGCTCGTGATCTCCGCGGCATTTGGTTTCAACAAGACTATACCGCCTTCCACACATCGCATCAGTTAATGGATTAATGGACAGAACACTTCGGTGAGCAGATAATTTCACGTTTTGTAGGCGCGTCCATTGGCCACTAAGATCGTGTGATATCACACCATTAGACTTTTCCGCGTGGGGACATGTAAATTACAAAGTAAATGCGGACAATCCCCCTTCGATTCGTGCCTTGGAGAAAAACATTCATCACGCGTGTCATTCGCCAGTTAACAATCGAAATGCTCGAACAAGTCATCTAAAATTGGACCCAACGGATGGACCATCTGAGGCGTAGCCGTGGTCAATATTATTTCGATTGATAATAAACATTCTCTATTAAATTTGAATTCCTGTTTTTTTTTTTAAAGTAGGGAACCACGGAATGAATCACATGTTATATGTAACTATAAACGGAGGTGAATGTCGTTTGAAAAGTACAACTGACAGACGGCTTATGGCTCACACAGCTTCAAGTTAACTTATGAATGATATGTATGTATGAATGTATGTGCTTATGGGAAGTGGCAGCTTTGACAAATTGTTGGTGATTTTACTTTTAAAATGTTTGAACTAATTAGCAGATGATAGGAAATTTGCGAAAAGTGTCCATCAACGTAGAGATCTGGACAGATAAATTCAAATTATTGAGAAAAAGGATTTAATGTAATAAATAAACTTCATCACAAAAAAAAAAAAAAAATCATGTCTGGAGGAGGAGGTTAAGGAGCAAAACTTGTAGTTGCTTTTTATATATATAAAAGGCAGGGTACCTAAATCCGCAAACTTATTAATATAATTATCGAAATCAACACAATTTCTTGTGCTTATTTTTATTGATAATAAATATTGCTGTTATAAAACTCAATTTGAAAAAAAAAAATTTTATTTGTTTTTGATTGACTTTAAATATGAAATCAATTAACTACTTTTAATATCTCAATTTCTTTAGTGTATTACTTGTAGCGGTTGTATATATTTATACAATTTTTTGTTTGTTTAACTAGACCCTTAGGAAATGTTCGAAGACAAATAAATTGAATAAATACTCAAATGAAGAAATTAATATGCCTTTTCGACTTATTATTCTTCTTCTTATTGATATTATGTCCCGACATATAAAACAGTGCATATTGAATTTTTCACTAAGAAAAATGCTAGTAATGCTACTGTACTTACAAAATATTGAGTTTAATGAATTTAAGTTTGAAATTGCGTCGCAGAGTTAATTGTTCACACAAATTTAATTAAATTGCCTTTGTCAGCCATACAGTTTTTTGTTCGTTATTGGAAATTTTTCTGTGAACAAATTGGAGACATTTTCAACTTTAAATCAACTGCTACAATCGTATAAGAAAAATTTAAAGTTTTTTCAATTTATTGCTGTTTCAAATTAAATAAAACCTTAATTTCAATCTATCTTTCTTTTTTACTCTACTATAAGTATTTTTTGAAAATATATTGGTTATTAGAGCGCAGTTGTGAAACTAATGTCCTGCAATAATATTCATTTTACAGTTTCCAAAATAAACGTAAATGAACTGCATTTAAAATAATTTTATTCATAAAATTCTTTTTTTTTTATTATAAAATTTGAACTTTGGCATTATATGTGAGGCACTTCATCATTCAACAGACGGCCTCGTGGATTTTTGCAAACTTTGATCCAGTTAAGATAATTTTCGACCACTTTTTGGCACATATTAGGCGGTGTCTCAGTCATAACTTGACGAATTTTTGTTTTTCAAGTGTTTAAGAGCTAAAGGTTTGTTTGCATAAACACGATCTCGCGCGTAGCTCCACAAAAAATTCCAACGGTGTCAAATATCACGATCCCGGTGGGCCAATTGACTTCGCAAAGGTGAAAGAATAGGCGGTCGGAAAATTTTTCTCGCCCTTGTTGTTGGTATTTGGTACCATCTAGTTGGAACCACAAATCGTCCAGGTCCTGTTCGTAAACTGCAGGCCAAAAAAGAGTCGGTTATCGTACAACTCCGAATTTATAATGTTAGTCTCGCCGTTATCGTTTTCGAAGGAGTAAGGTCCAATCATCACCACCGTACCAAAGAACACATCAAACAGGTTGTTTTCTTAAGGTGTAATGTCTTGTCTTCAAATATTTGAGGATTATTGGAGTCCCAAATGCAACAATTTTGCCTATTTACATAGCCACCGAGTGAGAAATGTGCTCTGTCGATGAAGGAAGCTTTGTTGGAAAATTCGGGGTTTATTGCTTGTTCTTCAAACACCCAATCGACATAACTACGGCGTTATGAATGATCAATTGGCTTCAGTTGTTGTGTGAGCTGAAAGCCTTACATGGATGTAGGTGTTAATTCAAATGCAAAATATGGAAAAATGTGCCGTAAGAAAGTCCCAGCTCTTAAGAACGTCGAGAAATATCCGTTCTTCGGCTACACTTTCACTTACGGCAGCGATATTTGAGCTAGAGCGAGCACAACGACGATACACATGCCTTTCAATATCTGTCATAAATAAAAGAAAAAATGTTTGGTTTTACAGTTAAGTTTGACAGATATCTAAATATAGCCTTGTCATGTCGGTATTAATCTCACTCTAAATAAATCTTTGTTTTTCATAAATATACTCTAAAATAGTGTTTTTGCCAGCTAATTCTATGAACTAAGTTGTCTACAGATATCGGTTTAATTTTTGAAATGATCTCAAGTGGCTAATTAGGTACCTGTGTGAGCACAATTTACACGGTGTGATAATGAAGATTAGTATTTACAAATATCGCATCTGGCCTATTCGAATAGTATAGTTCACAGGCTGTCAGATTTATCGATACAAAAGTCGCGGTTACATTTAGAAAGTTTGTGTTTTTGTCGTAATTTTAAAGGTCTTTGTGGATGGGTTGAGTATTAACCATGCATTTAAGGCTTTTCAATCTGCTATAACTGATATTAAGGAACCCCTCGACACACTGCTTCGCTGGCTGCTTTTTATGAGACAACATATCAGTCAATATTTGCTGATATAGGTAAGCGGGTATTTCTACCATTGGCCTAAAATCACTTATGATGAGATTGCAATTAGAAAAGAATACACACTATCTCTCACAGAGGCGTGGACTTATTCTAAAATAAAAAAATTAAAAGAACAACGGGTACCTGCTCATCCTTTCATTGAAAGTCCAAGCTATCCAAAGTTATACCGCGCAAGATCAGGAAAAGTTCTTTGCATTTGAAGCTCTACGCTCTCGCACACGATGCGGGAACTCTACTTCGTCAGATTGGCAGAGAGCACTGTCAATGGTAGATGTTGTTTGAGGGGAGAGTTAAAATCATCTATCAGCTACCTTGGAATATTTAACGGATGTTAAATTTAGGAGAACTAGTGGTTTTGTAGGCCTTTTTCGCAAAAATTCTACCTCGTTTTTAAAACATATATTTGGAAACCTTTCCAAGGAATATGTAATCATAAAATAATCGGCTATCACGGCGCAATAACGGTGTTGTTGTTGTAACCACGGAAAATTCCCCCAATTGGTCTTCGGGGAATATTGCGCGAGTGACGGTCCCTGGCCGGATAAAAATTCTGGTCATTCCGGTATAAAGACCCGACTGTCACGGGAACTACTGGATTTTAGTCGCCTCTTACGACAGACATGTCTTACCACGAGTAAATTCTTGAACCCCTAACTCGCAGGAGAGCGCGATAACGGTCCCTATTGACGGTTACGTTCTCACCGGCATCAGGTTTGAAGAAATATGGACCGATGATTCTACCGGCCCACAAACCACACCGAACCGTTGTTTTTCTAGGTAAGATGACAGCTCTTGATTCTCTACCGGTTACTCTTCGTCCCAAATGCGGTAATTTTGTTTGTGTACATACCCAATGAGCCCGAAATGAGCCTCATCGCTGAACAAAATTTGGCTCAAAAACGTCGGATTTCCTCGGAACTTTTCAAAAGCCCATCGAGCGAAGCGATGTCGCTTGAGAAGGTCGAGTGGCTTCAATTCTTGCATAAGATATATATGGTACGCTTTTAATTTAATATTTACATGTAAAATGCGCCAAGTCGTTCTATACGCTAGTCCGAGTTGCTGCGAATGGCGCCGAATCGACTCTGCATGGTCTTCGTGTAAACTCTCGGCTACGGCCGCTATACTTTCTTCACTGCGTGCTGGACGTGGTCTATTCGGCCAAATATTATCCAATAATGAATGCCGCGTCTCACGATGGGTGATAGTGTTGCGAGTAGTACGCTCAGTGGGCCGATTATGTTGACTATAAGTTGAGCGAAGTTCGCGAAACACATTCTTTACAGTACGTGAATTTTCGCAATCAAGTTGAATGATTTGTAAAGGTTGTTCAAGCGTAAGGCTTTCCATGATGAAATGCCAAACAATACTAAACAAAAAAAAAAAAACATGACAGCTTGACACGATTCACACGTGATCTGTCAAAAAAAGTCTATTGAAAAAACTACCTCTACTTGGATCACCCATTATTATATTGAAATCGAAGATACATAAATATACAGCCAGAGATGTTTTTAACAGTTAAAGGAGGATAACGATTCTGGAATAAAATATAAAAATATGAATAATTATAATAGAATAACGGTGTATATTATAATTCTTTGAATATTTAATTGCTCTTTAACGCCACACCACTCCTCACGTTTTTTCTGTCTCAAGTCCATAGATTATGAATTTTATTTTCTTAATTTTTTTTTTGCATTTCTTTATGTTAATAATTTATTTAATTTGACATTTATTGCTTAACACTAATCGTGGAAAGTAGCAAGCCACAAGTGAATATTTGACAAGTGCCAAGTAATCACATGAATTTTCATTAACCAAACTCCACAGCCAACAACAACAACATCAACATTGGATATTGGCACAGCTGTGCTTAAGCGCAATTTAATGCTTCTCTTCCACCTCCACCTCCCCCAACGCGATAAGCAAGCTAGTTAAATATTAATTATATTATGTGGCGCGTGGCTTTTGACACTTTTCGGCTAATTGCAACAAATGAGTTGGCTAATGCCACAAAAACGTGTCGTCGTGCGGTTACACGACTGCCGATCACTCTGCTGAGTACATGAAATATGTTAAATATTTAAATGAATTAAATTTATTAAATTAATTAAATTGTCAATGCCGTATATTGTAGAGATTTTTTTTGTGTAAACCAGCTGTACACTCATATATTATTTATCTACTTGTTTATTTTGTGTGTGCAAAATGAAAACTCTCAAATTTAGTTGCGTAAATATTTTATGTAACGTTATGTAATGTACCATTATGTATGTAAATATGAAAATGTTTTTGTAAATATTATATATGTAATCAAAATTTATTTATATTTATACTTAAATAAAAAATAATAATATTTACTCACTTCTGGCATGCGTTGCTATGTGTATATATATGTATGTGCATTTATTAAGTAATTACAAGCATATTACTCATACGACATGTACGCCAATTAAGTTTATCAGCGCGAATTTTCCACTACGTAGGCAACGCTTTTGGCAATTGAAGGCACTAAAAAGGATCAAAACACACACAAACACATATTACACGGCCCCAAGAGTGGTGGAATGAGTACAACAAAAAAAAAAGGAAAAAGTTCGAAAAAAATGAATGAATGAATGAATGGCGCGCCATAAAAACGTAACGCAACGCCTAATTACAGCAATTAAACCAACATCATGAATGCAAATTATGCCATTAGCGCGCATAAAAAAGTCGACTATGGCGCTACAATAACAACAAGAACAGCAGCTAACAGCCAGCGTTTTCAAAGTCAACAAAATTACAGCAACAATCGCCGCCAACGATGAATGAGAGACTGCCTGGCTGGGGTGGGTTTGCTGGTTAGCTTGCTGGCTGATTTTTTTTTTCACCATGAGTTCTATGGCATGCCATTAAACTCTCAAACCATTTTACCACACAATATCACAGCCAATTCAAATTCTGACAAAAATTCAAATAAAAAGAAGAAGAATAGTGAAATAATCGACAAAGCAAGAGTCATAAAAACCTATGCACATTATATACATAAATATCTACCATTTAAATGTGTATATATGTATATGCACCATTCTACGTTTCACTTATTCCTTCACGAACTTTCCATGTACATATAAATATGTTTGTGTGTGTGTGCGTGTGTGTGTGTGTGTGTGGGTATTTTGTGTGCTCGTAAATAAATGCGCGTAAATCGCTCGAGTTAATCTGCTGCAAAGATAAGCGTCTTTAGCGGCGCAGTCGAGCTGCAAATGCATTAAGGTAAACTTTAGTGATACCTCAGAATTTTTTCGCCCGCCTCCCCCTTCCCGCCGCTTTCACTCTCTCTAACTCTCTCTCTCTCTCTCTCTCTCACACACACTATCTATCTCTCTCGCACACACACGCAGCCAGCTAGACAGGCCTATTGTGAATATGCCTTAAGTTCTTCTTCACGCTGACTTTTTGATTGTTTTCTCGGTTTTCTTAGAGCTTTCCTCACCAAATTTAGCCCACTTTTCGTCTTTTAGTGGTGAAGAGGCATGAGTTTCGCGTTAGACATTGCCATTTAGAATTTGTGTAGAATGTTGGCAAACTTTTCGTCCAAATGTTTGTGGTAAGTAAATAACAATAGCAATTAAATGCTGACAAGCAAAATAAAGTGCATTTGCGAAGGGAAAGGAAATTTGTGCAAAATAATTGGGAGAAATGAGTGTGCAGTTCAAAATGTATATGTTATGATGCTAAATTTGTTAACTTTGTCAGAACTCGATCCGTTTTCCGGGCACAAAAATTCGGCAAAGAGTTATTTATTTCAGTTTAAACACTAAAAAAGTTGAATTGTTTCACAACAATTTAAATTGGTAGACTCTACGTTCTCCTAAGAGACGGATATAACTCATAAAGAAAATTGGCAACGTTGCGTTGTTCAACGCGCTCTTTTTCAAAGCATACACTAGTTATGCTTTTATTTAAAAATAATTTACAGCTAATAAGCAGAAATAAAATATTTATTCCTCTATATTACAATCACTGTTACAACTGAGTCCTGAATATGGAAAATTGGCAACATAGCGCATTGTTGTGTCTGAAAAGCAATATGAAAATGCTGAGAAAAGCTTTTTTATTTATTTTTTTATTTAACTATATAGCTCAAAAAGTATTAGGACGAATCTAAGAAAATTGACAACGTAGCTCATTGCAGGTTTTCATGTCTCCTATTAAACGCAGACAATGATACCAATTGAAAAAGATTTTCAACATTGCTTTGTAAGTAAGGAAAATTGGCAACGTGGCTGAATGTAGTTTTTCATGTATGCAGAATGCAAAGAAGCCACAGAGAAAGGTACTTTAATTTCCTTACTAATAAAAAATAAAAATAAGAATGAAACCAAGCGAAGAAGATTGGCAACATTGGCATTGAGACATAAGTACTTTTCGACGTGAAAATTACAAGTTATTTTTCGAAGTTGAGCTACAAAAAAATAAATCTAAAAAATTTTGTAAATTTTTCGCAAAACCTTTTATTAACATTTTGGTTAAAAAAATTGGCAAAAGTGCTCTATGAAATTAAATTCATATAAGTAAAAAAAAAAAAATTAATGAAGCGCGAAGGACAGGCCGTTTTTTTCAACTTTAAGTTCATGAGACTTGTTTTCCCGCTGCTCAAATTTTTTTTCCTCTCACCTTACCAATTTTGTCACTTAAGAATTAATTAATTTTGCTACAATTACTGACTTCATTTGTTTAAATAATCTAATTTAGTTAATTGAGTGACTGTGTGAACACATGGAAAATTATTTGTTAATGAACATTATTTTTAATTTCAAAAATCTTGCATTTCATTTTAGAGATTTAGCGGATTTATACATTTCTGTAGAGATTTCTTCAGAAAAACCTCTATATACTCTGACCAAATCTGACTGGTTCTCTTAGAAAAAGAAATTATTCTAACTTTTTGCTATAAGAAAATATATTCCTGACAGTTTTTTTTATGAATTTAGAAATGTTTTTCCTAAAATATTAAAAATTTTATAAGATTGCAGATAATAATCAGCGAAAAAATTGGTAAAACTCTTACTAAAGAAAACAGACTGTATAAACGTGTTTCAAATGCAATTTTAATTAAATTTTACTTAATAAGCAAAAAATTGGCAACACAGTAATCAGAATTTTCTAAGTTGTAAAGTGTGTTTTCAATATATAAACCTTTTTTATTACATACAAATTACCACAAACCTTATTCAAGATATAAATGAAGCTGGTGATACAAATAGTGGAGAATTGGCAACAATACCAAAAAAATTGTATACCTCCGCCGAAAAATGGCATTGTTAATGTGTGTTGAAAATTATTAAACTTCTTTGATCTTGAAATTGAAATTGAATTGTCTTTATCTATATACCAATTACAAGAATTTCTTCCTCACAAAATGGGTAACAAGGCAACAAATAGTCGTAGTCGGAATTATATTATGAGCAATAGAAAATTAGCGGCACTGTCTCGCCAATCTACATGGCAGCTGATGATAACATTTTTTAAAGAATTGAACAATATTGAAATTGAAATATTTATATGAGAACAAAAGGAAATAAAAATATTTAAATACTAAAATAAATGAAAAAACCCTATTTAAAAAAAATCAAATCTTTTTATTCCATTACAAAGGGTAGGAAGGCAAGCATTCCTATGATTTTAAATCACACAGTTCACCTGATTTTCAAAAACTTGGCTAAAAGTCTAGTTAATCAGTAAATACTTTGTATTGCATTTTTTTTTTGCTCTGAAGATTTGCTGACTTCAAATCCACAGTTGGTTTAAAAACAAATACGTTTTGAGAACTGCAAAAATCTTTAGGTATTTAATTGATTTCAAACAAAATTTCACCATCAAGAGATTTTGGACCGTGCTTTTGAATCCACTTGGCCTATTTTGTGGGAAGGAAAATTTAAAAAATTTGAAATTAATTTTGAAGTAATGAAATTTTTTGCAGTATTTTTTATAAAATTATTTATGTTGAAAACGTATCTAATATTTGAATTTATTTCGAATAAATTTCAATCAAATCTTTTAGTAAAAAAAAATTATTTATTTATACAGAAAATAGAAAAAAAAACAAATTCTCTAGGCAATTTATTCATTATGTTTTTGTGTTTTTCACCTTTTAAATATTTCGTTACATTGCTTAAGGTAGAGAACTAGGATATATGTACAAATATATTGAAAATCCATCGCCATTAGCCAGTAACACAATTCTAACAAATTCAGATTTATACGAAGAAAAAATACATATATATACATATATAATGCGCACAGAAATTTTTTTGGAAACAATATATAGAAGCAACTGAAGGCTGTGAAGAATTTTTGAAAAAAAAAAACTTTTTTATTTTTATGCCTTCCACCTGAGTGATGCAATACAATGGACCGCAAAGAGTCCCAGAAAGTAACACAACTTTTTTCAACTACACAATAGCTAATTTTATTTCAAACTACAACAAAATTATCCGCAAACTCAATCAATCGTGAGAATTGTAACAATTTTTAGCAAATTCAATGAACTACCAACACTTCATGAAATTCTATTACGAATATAATGCATAGAGGTATTTGGTTGGTATCAATGAAATGGCAAGATGGTACTGGTACATACACACTGCTTAGTATGTATGTATGTATGTATATGAAAATACGTATATATGTAGCTGAGTGGCTGAGTGGACAAATACATAGAGACAATTGTATTGGTTGCTGAAACATTGTGAATAAATGCCTCATATACAAACACACAGTGAGATATATGTTGATATGCATGTATGTGCATATACTAACAACGTTGATTGCCACATTCGCAGTTGATTGAATTCGTAATGTAACCAAATTATTTTCACTTGACCACCTTTTCAATTTCCGTGCGAAAAAATATTCATTGTGCTATTACACGCTGCTCCATGAGCGAATGGCAACAGCAACTACACCTCGAGTAGATTTTTATTGCCTCTGGTGTGGAGGTGCTTTGTTTGTGCTGTGTGTTACATCTGCGGTTTCATAGTTGAGATATGTTGGGAATATACATATGTGTGTATGCATGTACGTATGTATGTATAAGTATGGTGTTAAATGTAATGAAATTTACCACACGAATAGACAATCGAATGCATTCGCTTGGAAATGTATTGAATTTGTTTACGCTTGTTAGATGGCATCTGCTTGGCAGTTCTCTCGATTTCAGTGAATTTTAGTTAAATTTAGTGCAAATGTATGTGGGTGAGTGCATTTCTGTTATGCGAGTATTTAAGCACAGAGAGAGTAATGACACGGTGCAATTCAGAAATGTATAAATATGGCAGTCGGCGGTTGGTTTTAATAATTAAATAATAAACTTGTAAAATTAAAAATATTGTGTAAATGAATAATTTTTAACACATTAATAGGATTTAAAATCGCTTTCTCATTTTTAGTCATAAAATGTAACTATAAAAAGAGGTAAAAACAAAATAATCCTCCAAAATTATTCTCAAAATAATTTCTTTTACAAAAAGACCCGTGTTCAAAAAAAAATATCCTCAAACAAAAGTGTTGGAATCAAATTTTAATATATCCAAATTTGACAACATAAAATTATTCACAATTTTTTTTTTTGCACAAAAAATTAGCAAAACAAATTTTTATTGAAAAAAAACTTTGTTAAACAAAAATTTTACCAAGTAAATTAAATGTCATGTGTCGTAAAGTTAACTCTAACAAAAAAATTTTTTAATAAATAGGTTGCCAAGCAAAATTTTTTTTTAAGAAAATGTTGCCAAACAAAAGTTTTGTTGAATTATGTTTCCAATTGAAAATTTTATTGAGGAAAATTTTTGTAAAAACCACTGACGCCAAGCAATTATTTTTTAGAAACAATTTAACAAAAAATTTTGGAAAAATATGTTGCCAACTAATTTTGATAAATTATGTTGAAAAAAATTTTTTTTAAATATGTTGCCAAAAAACGTTTCCAAAAAAAATTTTGTTGGAAAAAAATTTTGCCAAGGCATTCCTAAAAATTGATTCCAAAAAAAATTATGTTTAAAGAGAATGTTTCCCAAGAAAATTTTGTTGAAAAAAATGTTCCCAAACTAAAAATTTTGTTGAACAGGAATGTTGCCAAGCAAAGTTTTGATGAACATAAGTTTCCAAACAGATATTTAAAAGTATATATAGATATATATACAAATACAGTGGCGTATAAAAATCAACAAACACCGCCTATTTTCGTTGAATTGAAAGTCTAAAATTTTATTTTTATTATCACAAAAAACCAAAAAAAAAATTTTTTTTTAACATAAAATAGTGAAGCTATGACAAAAAAAGAGCGTAAATCCAACATTGACAAAAGTCCACAAACGGTACATACATAACTTATCTCAGCGCAAAAACTTTGGTTAATATCAGGTAACATGATCTTTTTAGTATTTAGTTGCTTCACCCTTTGCATCAATAACAGCTTGAAGCCGTTGTGGCATCGAATCTACTAAATTTGTCAATTCTGAGGGAGTAATTCTGTTCCAAGTTTCAATAAGACGTTCTATGAGTAATACTGAGTTGGAAATCCAATTTTTCACTCAAAAAACTCCAAGACATTTTCAATAACATTCAAATCTGGTCTCTAAGGCTGTGTGTGTGTGGCTTGGAGCATGATAAAGCCACCAATCCCTAACAATATGGGTCGTGTGCTTTGGATCGTTATTCTGTTGAAAGATCCAGCCTGCGCCAATCTACAAACTGTCCACCGATATTACCCTCAATAAAAGTCAACTTTCGAACTGCATATGGCGCAACCACTTCCCAAACCATTACGTTGCTCCCAACATGCTAAACTCTTGGTACTATATTTTTGGAGCAGTAAACTTAGGATCATCATTCACTTCCTTCAGAATGAAGCTGATGTCCCTTCGGGTGGCCAACTTGCGGCTTTTTTCCGCTGGATTTATTTCTTTTTAATTTTTTTTACAATGATCTGTACCTTAGGTGGACTTAAGATAAAAAATTTTAAAATTCCACCATCCGATTTCTGCTCTTTTCTGCGCTGAATAACCATGATTCTTACGTCAAAGGATCTTTGTTTTCGAGGAGCCATTGTTGATGCTCATGTGCTTAAACCGCAACAAAATTCAATACTAGCAAATTAGAAAACATAATTAGAAAAAAATAGCAAAAAACAGGTTCTTAACCGCCATAACAACACAGTGTATCGACATAAGTACTAGCAAACCCGTGATGTATGTAAACTTTTATGAAGGATATTTTTGCGTGTTTTCACCATAATTGTTTTATATTATGTTAGAGAATGAATTTGTTTTAATACATGTGATGATGTGTGTATACTTTTGTCCGCCATTGCATATATATATTTGGCTATTTGTAACCGGCGAAGTGATATTTAGCCGAGCTCCTCCTCCGACCGATGGAGCTTTTATTTCATGCCAGAAATACACTCGGAGGGTTTGACATTCCCAGATCGCAATTAGAAAAATTAATATTCCATAATTGTAGTACGCAATGCTAACCACTCGGCTACTGCGGCCTCTTTTTTCTTCCTGAAAAAAATGTTTTCAACAATAATTTTGCTAAGGAAAAATGTCGCTAAAAGGGTGCAAGAAAGTGTGAATGTAGAAATCTTTTCTTATAAATAAAGACGCTGAGAAAATATTTTTGTTGTTGTAAGTGTATGTGTTAGTTAACAAACTGGACCGCTGATATAAAATGTTGTTTATTAAAAAATGTTGCTAAACAGAAAAATCAGTTAAATAGAATGTTGTTAAACAAAGAAATCCGTTATCAAAGAGTATTTCCTGGAATAAAATATTACTGAACATAAAATATGGCTAAGCAAATCTATTGCTTAACAAAAAATATTGATTCGCATAAAAATCCCTTGTATGAGATACGAATTAGTAATTTATACCTTATATTCAAATCGACTTGATACTTAAAAAAAAAAAAATTTATTAAATCCTTAATTTTCAAAGCTTTCATTTGCGTGAGTGATGTATATCACTCTATGTGATTAATTTGAGCGAAATATACGAAGTATGAAAATGCATACATACACGACTGAAACATTAATAAGCTCATTTATTATTTAATTTAAAATATTTTTTGCGGTAAACCGTTAATTCCTTCTTTAAATATTCCCAATTATGACAGTTTGCTTCTTCCGAACATTTTCATTCACTACTGCCTGTCTGCTGTCAATTTTACTGCCACAGTTGTGATTGCTTTGTGTGTTTGTACGTAAGAACGACCCAGTAGATTTTCAGGTAACCGACGAGACCATTAAATACGCACACACACAGACACACAAATCGAAACAAACTACCATTGCATTATATTCTTATAATATGCATTTTACACTTAGCTTACATACATATGTATGTTAATATATAATTTTATTTTCCTTTAAAAATATTATATTCGCTCATATTTCTCTCGCTCACTGCACTCAGTCAGCATATCAGTAGCGCGGCAGGATATTAAAAGTTGCAACGACGCATTGTGAGAAATGAAATTGGCAATCGTGCGTGCATTTATATATTATATTATATATATTTATATATAAATATACAAATAAATGCATATGTGTACGCATCATTTTTACTTATTTTTCGAATCACATATATATAAACAGAAGTATGTCAGTATATATAAATGTTGCACAGCAAACACACAACAATTAATTTTTTTCATTTAAATTTATACTTTTATTCTTATTTGCAATTTATTTCGCTACTTCCCGTTAGTGATACGTAAAATTATGAATTTTAAGAAATTTTCAGCGGTTGGAATAATTACATTTGTATTTATTAATAGGCCAGTTCACTTGCTCATGTGCATATCTGCATGCATACGTATGTATACATATATGTGACATACAGCCAATTATTTAAATCTGATCGGTTATCTTATTACCGTATTGCTCTTTACAATTTACATGCAAATATAACATTGCAAAATTTCAACGTGGAATCTTCATTGCATGCGTAAGGAGAAAAAAACATCAATGCACGGAGTTTTTAAATATTTATTTTTTATTATACAACGGTGTTAAAATTGACGGAAGTTGGGTGTTTACTCGTTGAAGCCTCTCAATAAGAAGCTGAAATTCAGTCACAAAAGTGAAAGAATGAGGAATGAAAGGGAAGAATAAATTTTTCTGAAATTCTGAACATTTTAATATGCAATTTCGCATAAAAATATGCAAAATTATGGAAATACATTTGCCCAATATTAACCGACTTGCAATGTTTAATAATTTCCATTTAATCTTATATCATGTAATATTGAATATTATTTAATTTAATTTTAATTTATTTAATTTTACTGGATTTTATTTTCAGTTTCTTTTTATTCATTCCATTTCTTTTTTTTAAATATAATTTACTGTGTTTATTTTACATTTTATTTATTTGCATTTATGTTATTATAATTACATTTATTTATTTTATTTTATTTATTTATTTTCAATCTATTTTATTTAATTTTTTTAATTTTTATTATTATTATTCATTGTTTTTTTTCTTTTTAATTTTTTTTATCTTATATATTTTTTATATTATTTTATTTTATATAATTTATTTTATTTTTTATATATTATTAATTTTTTTACTTTATTTATATTTTTAAATTATTTTATTTTATTTTATTTAAATTTTTTTATTTTATTTTTTTATATTATTTTATTTTTATATTTTATTTTATTTTATCACTTTATTTAATTTAATTTCATTTTATTTTTTTCATTTTATTTCATTTTTTTATTTTATTTTATTTATTTCATTTTTTTATTTTATAATTGTTATTATATTTTTTATTATTTTATTTCATTTTATTCTCTTTATTTTATTTTATTTTATTTTATTTTATTTTAGTTTAGTTTACTTTATTTTTCTTTATTTAATTTAATTTTATTTTATATTATTTTATTTAATTTTATTTAATTTTATTTTATTTTATTTAATTTATATTATTTTATTTTATTTTGATTTATGTTATTTTATTTTAATTTATTATTTTTATTATTATTATTTTATATTATATTTCTTTAATTTATTATATTTAATTCATTTTTACGCCACTTTTCCATTATATTTCTTTAATTTTGTTGCATTTTATTTTATTTGATTTTAATTCATTTTACCTTAACTTATATTATTTTTTTTATCTTATTTTATTTTATTTTTTTTATTTTAATTTATTTTATTTTTTTAATTTTATTTTATTTTATTTTTTAAATTTTATTTAATTTTATTTTAATTTATTTTTTTATTTTATTTTTTTTTATTTTATTTTATTTTAGTTTATTTGGTTTTATGTAATTTTGTATTATTTTATTTTTATTTTATTTAATTTAATATTTTATGTTATTTTTATAATTTTTATATTTTATTTTTTTATATTTCTTTTATGTTTTATTTTTTTTTTTTTATTTTGTTTTATTTTATATTATTTTATTTATTTTGTTTTGTTTTATTTTATTTTATTTTATTTTTTTTAATTTAATTTTTTAAATTTTTTTTATTTTACTTTATTATATTTTATTTAATTTTATTTTATTTTTATTTTTTTTTTATATATTATTTAATTGAATGTTTAAAATTACTAAATTTTAGTTTATTTTATTTTTATATTATATTATATTAATTTATTTTAATTTATTTTTGTTTAGTTCAGTTTAGTTTATTTTATTTTATTTTATTTTTTATTATTTTATTTAATATAATTTATTTTATTTTATTTTATTTTGATTTATATATTTTATTTAATATTTTTTTTTTTATTATATTTTATTTTATTTACTTTTCTTTATATTATATTATTTTATTTTATTTTATTTTATTTTATTTAATTTTTTTTTTATTTTTTTCTATTTATTTAATTTTTTTATATGTTTTTAAATTTTTATTTTATTTTATTTTATTTTATTTTATTTTTTTTATTTTATTTTATTTTTTTTGTTTTATTTTATTTTATTTTATTTTATTTTATTTTATATCATTTCATTTTTTTCTTCTCCAATTTATCAGAATTTAATTTATTTTAATTTTATTATTTATATAATTTCATTTGCTTTAGTTGAATGCATTGTATTTTAATTTATTGCAATTAAATCTGTTAAGCTATTTTTTACTTTAATGAAATTTCACGAAAATATATTATTAAACAAAATTTTCACCTTTTTTTTAATTGCAGAAAGATTTATACGTGAGTAAAGTTGATCCGGGTTCGCCACGCGCCGAGCGTAAACTTTCAGTCGCGACCGCGCCATCGATGAAAACAAAGTGGCTGAAAGCATTTAGAAGCCTAAAGCCGGCTTCCGGTTCAGCACCAGCCGATAGGTGAGTCAAATAAAGCTATTGCTTCAGCATTTAATGTTAATAAGAGGAAAATATCACATAAAAGCATAAATGTTTAGGTTAGCATATGTATATATTTTACACAGGAAAATTGTCACACATACTAGTACTTAAGAAAGTGCAACAACCGTAAGTTAGGTTTAATATAAGAAACTATCGTTTATGAAATTTGAGAACTGTAATTAAATTTGTGTTTTTAATCAAAATTTCCTTCAACATTTATTTATATTTCACCTACGGTATGTTGATTTTTTACTATTAATTTTAAGTTATGCATAAGAATTAGTTACGTGTAGCCTTTAAGTTTAGTACAAGTATATATTTAAGCAATTTTTAAGTAAAGAAAATAAGTAATTTTAGTTATAAGCTCCACTTGTTTAATGTTATGTGGAAATAATTAGATACTATAGAGATATATATTAAATAGCTTCCGCAAATTAAAACATAATTTAAATTAATTTTATGGTTTATCATTATTAGCGAAATGCAATTAGGAACTGCCAATAATTCATGGTGAACGTAAGGTTTATAAGATTTGAGATGCACTACGGAGATATGTATCTGCATGTATGTTATGAACAAGCAATGAAAGAAAAGCAGATAGAAAATATGCGGGCACACCTCTCCCTATATCCACCACTCTTTATTTTTCTGCCTATCTCACCCTCTCTCTCTAACTCTGCGTAGCGCAGGCTAACAAGCACATGCTACTAAGAAAGATATATCTAATATATATAATTTAAAGTGGTAAAGTGGTAATGAAAAAAATGTACTGGCTCGCTTTCTATTTAGGAAACATTTATCGACTCAAGACTGTGGACATTAAACTGACTGTAAGAGTGGGAAGATCCGCCCAAAAACATTTCGAACAAATATATTGTAGAACAAAAATTTAGATAAACAAAACTTTAGTTAAATTAAATTGTTTCCAAGCTAAAAAAATTTTTTAACAAAAACTTTCCTTTCCTATTCCAAAAACTTTTCTTTACACAAAATTGGATCCAAACAAAAATTTCATTAAACAAAAATTTTCCCAAACAAACATATTGTTGAAAAAAAATGAAGCCAAATCAAAATTATGTTGAATAAAAATGATCTGAAAAAAAAAATTTTTTTAGCGAAAATGTTTCCAAAATGTGTTACAAACAAAAATTTCATTGAATAAAAATATTGAAATCTAAATTTTTTCACAAAAAAAAATTCTGCCAAGGAATGGCTTAAATTCAATGTTACAGAGACGCACAATTATTCAAAACTAAGAAGTTTCCAACACAAATGTGGGCAATAGTATTGTCAAATAAAAATACTGATAGACAGAAATATTTAGAAACAAGAATGTTGTTAGTTATGAGTTATGATCAGACGATAATGTCGCTGAAAAAAGTGCAAAAAGTGGTGCATATAGAAAATTTTTTCAAATTAAAAATGCAAGGACAAAAACACATAAAGTATACAAAAGTGAATCGAAGAATGTTCCTGCATTGTGTATTAAACATACACCCTCAAATCTTCCCTTTTATGTCTTAACCAACGTATTTTTCCACTCCAAACTTCCGTTTGTGTCTTTTGCACACACATTTCGTAACGCCTTCGTAACAAATTCGAAAATTTATTTCTCAAATCTAGAGGTTATACTTCAAAAAAATCCTATTTTTGACAAGACAATCTACCTGTCGCTTATATTTCCATACGCTAAAATATCAGTAGTCACCCTTATGCAATAGAATATGGTCTGAGAAGGTAATATAGTTAATATAGGTTTTCAAAATATCTTTGTGGGTCAGAAAACCTCAAATTTTCATCATATATAATTTTATATATATATCTATATATATCGACCAGAAAAATCAGCTTTTGCTTAAATTTGCTGAAATATATTTGTTAAGTTCACTTGCACATACTCGTATACTGAGAAAAGCTAAGAAAAAATTGCAAACTGCGGTCTGTCATTATTTGCAAACCACAAAGCAAAACCGAAGTAAAATATTATCTGACTGTTTTGAGTCTAAAAAGGTTAAAAGGTCAGAAGTAGGCCAAAGTTGCCAAACTGAAAGCAAAAAGAAAAAACCCACAAAAATATAGAAGAAATCAAAGATGCAGATACGAAAGCTGCCACACACAAACACCAAACAACTGCAAAGAAAACTTATTTGAATTTCATTTTTCAAAGTGATGCGCTGCAATGACAGTTGTGATTTTTTGTATTCCAAATATTTTTGTACTGCGGCAAAAGATAACACAGTAACCGCATTGAACTACTCATTAACTAAATGCAATATTTTGTAATATTTCTGGCGCACAAATAACTATATATACATATGTATATATACTCGCATTTAGATTCGCTTCATGTCGCTGTCTTGCGCCTCATTACGGCGATTGCCAGTCGTATGAGTGTTCGAAGGCATTGCTGACATACGTCAGAATGAAAGTGAAATGTAGTAAATTTTGCATAATAACAACAACAGCAACGCGAATTGAATAGAAAATGCTAAAAATAGTATTGACAACTAAAATTGTTGCAGCAAATATATTGTTGTAGCGGTCAAGGTGAATATTTCTCTATTTTTTCAAATTTCTTTTGGCATTTTTCTAAATTTACAAATATTTATACTTTTTTTTAAACAATTAAATTAATTATTTTTTATAGAAGGGGTTGCTTGAAGTCTCAAAATTTCTACATACGTCGCTGTTACTAAAGCCCATTCTGCAATTACATCGAGAAGGATAACAAGGGTTCATTTTTTATGATCCAGACTTTTTCTATTTTCGCGATTATTATCTTAAGTGCAATCTTAGTCGATCTGCCCCTTTTATAAGCATTCCGCGCCTTTGATATGCTGGCTGGCGACAGCGTGTTTCTAATGAGGGCGTCTTTAGATGGAGTGATTCGTATATATTCTTTCGAATAGGTGGGTTCTCCCTTGTCAGCCTTCGATATGAATACGACTCTCGCCTTTCTCCAAGGAACAGACACGTAGTTTAACCTTCTCGTTTATTCCCCTCAAATATGCTGTCAGCAGAACGTAAATATTTTTCTTCATAGCTCGAAAGATATCTCTGTGCCTGGAGGTTTAAACCATTCAAAACCATCTATATATATAATATATATATTTTCTATTCCATTATGATATCCGGAGGGACAATTTCGACGTGATCTTCTAATGATGTGAAGTCTATACTGTCTGCACTCCCAGAAAATTAGTATTGATTAGGTCTTTCAGTGAGTCCTAACTGCTTGCAATCTCTCTGCACAATTTTACGTAGTAACCTTGAAGTAATCCGGTTCTCGGATAACAATTTCCTTAACCTGGCTATCCAGGTTAGCTTTTCTAACTTACCGCTGATGCTCTCTTTAAATAAATAAATAATAACAAATACTTATAAATAATGCTTTTGGTTAGAGTGGCCACCTCTTTTTAAGTTGAACTTCTGATTTTTTTTATGCTAAAATACACATCAACAACACAATCAGTTATTTTATACATATGTATATAAATATCAGCTAAAAGTTGTTTTCAAAATCGATCGCTTGTTATTTATATTTCCTTTTAGACTTGCCATATATTTCATAAAATAATAAGATTTTTTTGTAAATTATTGATTTTTATCGAGATAAAATAAACAGATAACTTTACAAAAAAATTTGAGATTCCTGATATTTTTTGGCCAGAGTTACCATTTATTTGAAATTAAAACAAAAATCATTAGGTGAGTAATAAAATATATTCGAACCAAAAGGATTTATGGAAAGACATTCATGGAAACCTTAAATTGTACAAAAATTTGTAGAGTTGCCATTGAATTCAAAGTAAAACAAAACAGATCTGAGCAAAAATATAAATATTTTTTTACATTTTTTGATATTCATTAAAACAAAACAAATTGGGAGATATTTTTTCGTGTCAGAGTTGCCCTTTTTTAAAAATTAATCCATTATTTCGCAAGCATTGGGAAAGCATTGGGATTTTTTTATGAAATCTTGAGATTACGATCTCAATACATTAAGGAAAAATTGTACGTCAAACATTTTTTTTTAATACCGTTTTCACTGATTCAGCATGCCATATAAATAGGACAATCGGGACACGTATTGTGAAAAAAATGAATGTTAAAAATTATTGGAAAATCAATTTCGTTTGAAAACATGACCACAATCAGTTTCAGAAATAAAATTGTATTTGCTTGTTTTATACGATAAGATATGAAACAATCACAGCAAAGCCTTTTTTTCATATTTAGCACAAAAGGTTAAAGGTTTTTTTTACATCTTTGTCCTTGGCAATATCTCTGCTTGTCATTCATCATATAGTGAACAACATTGTTAAATCTGAGTTTTGAAGAGCCTGATGTCGGTTTACTTGCTTTGCCTTCCAATTTTTTCATCCAGGAAGAACAAACCTTTCTTCTAAAGTCTTGCAGAGGGATTGTCTCATCTTAATTTACGAGGTTGTGATTAATCCATACATTTATTAGGGGCATGTCTAAAGCATGGATGACTAGAGGTCAATACCATTTTTCACCTTTGAAGCGAATTGGATATTTAGAAATCAGCCAGTCATGTGTATCCACTCTTACTATAATTATTAAAAAGCCTTGGCTGATTGACAACTACTTTGGCCTTTTCTTTATTTGAGTACCTTTAGTTTTTATAAAAGGTTGAACGGTATCGAAATTAGACAAGAGACATACTACATTGCTGTCATGTCATTTCACGCATAATATTTCATTATTTTTTTTTATCGAAACGTTGATCTGAGTAACCTCGATCATTCTTCTTCATTTAATATTTCGTCATAGCAGGACATTTCTTAATTCTATTGTCTCTGACTATCACTGTAGCTCTGAACCTTTCAGATTTCAAATCAATAAACAGTTTCACGCTGCTAAATAAGTTGTCGAAGTTGACTATATGTGCGATAGGATCGGTATATACTGTAGGCTTTTTTAACATTATTGAATCCAAACCGTCACCAGTACTGTCAGTGATTTGGGTATCCTTGCCTGTAAATCTAACTCCACAGAGTGCCAAAAGTTTATATCCAAACCTTACTGGTTTAACTTTTATAAAGTATTTGACGACCATTTCATCAACAACTAAGTTAGCTTCAAAAAATCCAAACTTTCCGAATGATTGCTTAGCTTTATAGATAAATGGGAGAATTTCGAAAGCTTTGTCGGTATTATCAATTCTTGAGTTGTCATTGAAATGTAAAAATGATTTAATTTTATCAAAACGATTATGTGACATTACTAGTTCAATAAAGGGAATGTGTACATTATCATCTCGGCACCAATAAAGTCTACTTTGACGCAAGCGGTTAAATGAAGAGAAAAACAAAATTCCAATATATACTTTCAACTCATTTACAGTGAGATTGAAGTTCAAATCATTTTTATATCTTTTAGGATAACTTACTCTATCAGGCACAATAATTCTAGAATCTGATCTTCTGGTTTCTTTTTAGAATATTTGCACCACTAATTTTCCTTCCATCTCCGCAATCCTTTTTATCAAACATTGTGGTGGAGTATTAGACTCCGAAAGTATTTTAGAAAATATTGGATCACACTTAAGCCAAGTTACTGCCTTGTTTATACGATATCTGATTTGAGTAGGATGATCTTCCACAAGGTTATCATTTGCGCAGAACTCCCATATCGTCGTCAGGACCTTCTTCTAAGTCAGTCATTTCACTTCATCTGGGGGTATTTTGGAAACTTCAGGGCCATCCAACTCCTCATCACTATAATCGTTAGTATCTTGAAATGTATTTTCAATGCTTTTATATTCTTTTTTTTACTGGATCAATGGTCTATAATAATAATATATTAAAGAGCTACTTTTTAGTCGTGTCAATCTGTCATGTTAATTGTGTTCAGTATTGTTTGGCATTTTATTATGGAAAAACTTACTCCTGAAAAACGTTTGAAAATCATTCAACTTTTTTACGAAAATTCACGTTTTGTAAAGAATATGTTTCGCGCGCTTCGCTCAACTTACGGTCAACATTATCGACCTACTGAGCGTACTATTCGCAACACCATCACTCATCTTGGGACCCAGTGTTCATTATTGGATAATATTCAACCGAATAGACTACGTCCAGTACGCAGCGAAGAAAACATAGCGGCCGTAGCTGAGAGTGTACACAAAAACCGTGGAGAGTCGATGCGGCGCCGTTCGCAGTAACTCGTACTGACGTATAGAATGACTTGGCGCATTTTACGTCGAGATCTTAAATTGAGAGCGTACAGAATACAGTTTGTGCAAGAACTGAAGCCGCTCGATCTCCAAAGTGACATTGCTTCCTCTATGGACTTATGGGCTCTTGAAAAGGTCCAAGAATATCCGAAGAAAAATTTCTGCATTTTCGACAAAGTGGAATCTGAAGAAATTCAAGAACTGCCATTTCTTTTAGAAAAAATAACGGTTTGGTGTCGTTTGTAAGCCGGTGGAATCATCGGTCTATATTTCTTCAAAAATGATGCCGGTGGGAACGTAACTGTCAATGGCGACCGTTATCACGCCATGATAACCCACTATTTGATGCCTGAATTTGAATATTGAAATTGAATTGTGATCTCCGCGACATTTGGTTTCAACAAGATAGGGCCACTTTCCACACATCGCATCCATCAATGGATTTATTGAAAGAACACTTCGGTGAGCAGATAATTCCACGTTTTGGGAAGACCGATTGACCACCAAGATAGTGTGATATCAAAACCTTATCATTTTTCCTTTGGGGATATGTAAAGTCTAAAGTATATGCGGACAATCCAATTCCGCTTCGATTGCGGCCTGGAGCAAAACAGTACTCGTGTCATTCGCCAGTTACCAGTCGAAATGCTCGAACGAATCATCGAAAATTGGACTCACCGGATGGACCATCTGAGACGTAGCCGCGGTAGATATTTGAAAGAGATAATCTTCAGAAAATAAATGCCAAAAAATTTTCTTTCGAATGATAATAACATTCCACATTAAATTTAAATTCTCTGTGTTTCTCTTTTCTTCTTTAAAAAAGTAGGGAACCTCGAAATCACCCTTTATAATATTTCTAAACGAGTCAAATATAGTCAAACACAGGATCGTGTTTTTTTTAACACTTCAGTAGTATTTTTTTAATTTATAAATTTTGCTTTATATTTGCCACTGCGTTGAGTTGTGCAAAAGTTAACGTCGAAATAGACAACTCTGGCCCCAGCCGATGGGTAACTGTTGATGTCTACTTCCTTAGTATTGTTGTAGTTAGTTTTTGTCGCAGCAGCTGCACTCGACATGAAAGTTGCTCATATTTCACTGCAAGCGCAAATCAATGCTTTCATTGAGCGTTTTTTTTTTCTATCAACTACACTTTCATCTTTACATTCATACAAACAAACATTCATTTATAACTGCAACGATTTGTTAGCTTTTTAACGGTAACCTTTGCATTCACCCGCCTTCACCTACTATCGCGTTGATATGTGAGACACTCAGTAAATAAAGAAAGAAAAAAAGTAAATCACTAATGCTGGTCAACATATGCTGAAGTACACACTCGCACATATATATATGTATACATGCAAAGTGATTTTATAAGCTCTTCAAACAAATGAGCACATTTGGCATACTTTCAAGCGTTCAATATGCCCTCAGATACCGCAAGCGTTTATATACTCACTCATATGTACTTGTATGTTTGTGTAAGCTAACACACCGCTCACTTCTGCGCGCGACAACTGCCTGCGCTGACAGCGTTCATTTGCGGTAGCGTTGAAAAATAATAATTTTTCATTGAAAATTTTACATTTCAATGATTATATAAGCCAAAGCTGCTTTTAGTTGAGTAAATACAAGTGTACATATGACTGACATAAACATGTGTTACACGCTGCATACACACACATTTATATATGTAGATATTTTTTTACACTCTATGTTAGCTCACTGACTTTCCAGCTATCGATATGCCGACGCCATTTTTGCAATTTTTTCAAGGCCCAACATGTTGATGTGTAAGCGAAAAAATATGGTTTCAAATCAAAATAATGCATTTGTGTGTGTGTGTGCTTAAAAATATATATGATATATAGAATTTTACATATTTCTACATGATTTCTATTCGATTTTTGCATTTTGTTGCAGGTTTTAATTTTCCTATTTTTTTACTTTTTTAATTTTTTTTTTCAATTTCTCTGCTTTTTTCCAATTGCACTCTGCACTACCTTTGCATATTTCCTGTTATTACAAATCCCTGACGTTGCAGCGCAAAAGAACCGCAATCAGTGCAAGTGCTGCTCACTGCTCGCTGCTCATCGGCCCTTTGGGGAAATCATTTAGTGTAAAATGCATATGTAGTTGGTCTGATATGCAGTGGCATTGCTGCCAATTGCATTCCAGCATGTGTGTGTTTGAGTGTGTGTGTGAAGACTATGGTTGATGATTTTGCATGACTAAGTTTGAAAAACTTTTAGGCTGTAATTTTCACTTGGTAAACTACTAAAATATGTAACTGTTTGAATAATTTGCAATTTTTCCCATAGAGTAAACAGGATTTTCTCCAATCTGCTCCTTCTTCTCCTTCCCCTTCACCATATCTGTAATCGAAGTTCATTTTTAGTGAGTGTAGAGCACACACTGTGGAGGTAGTCGGTAGTTTAGTGGCAGGCATTTAGTATTGAAATGGAGACTAATAGTAAAGGAACCGATTTCCACACACATCTGTAAATACATATGTACGATTTAAAAGCGTTTAATCCATTTTCGAATAAGATTGTACCCATATACTAATATTAAATATTTTCAGTTTTTTTTCTTCTTTTTTGGCTTTTGGAAGCATTTTAAGATGTTTTATGCCTGTAAATATATTTTTACTAAATTACCAAATTAATCTAACGAGCCAAAAAACAAAAAAACAAAAATATTATTCTAAATTTTGGCTTTTTCGAATGGTTGTATGCTCGCTGAAAATGCTCCTGCTTATCTTTAAACAAAGAACTACAAAATTAAAAACTTGAAGATTCCAGTTTCTTGCGATCTGTAAAATAGCAAAACTTCTATGTTAAGCAACGAAGCAGCGAAATTCATATTAATATCTTAATATCATGGGAAAAAATTTCAAATTTTTGGTTAATGAGCTTAAAAAAAAATGCTTCATTTTAAGGTCGGTATGCAGCTCTAACGAAAACCAAAAACTCCATATAAAGAAGTGCAAAAAAATTTGTACGAAAAACTTTTTTACGAAGCAATACGCACTTCGAATGAAAAAATTTCTATTTTCTATTGTCTATTTATAATGTTTTTAAGCAAATACAGAAGCGCGGCAACATAGTTTTTCGAACGAAATGAATGGTCTCACATATGTTTCGCAACAAACAAGAAGAAGACTAATTTTCAAAAGTATGTAAGCAAGCTTATAAAGCAAGTTATGTAATACTTTTAATTTTTTCATCAATTCCTATACCTTTTATTTATTTTTGACTATGGGAAACATTAGTATACATAATCAGCGACAAATATTTAACGCCCTCTACTCATGTTTTTTCGTTTGTATATCTTCTTCCTATGTAAATAGCTGTTCACAATAGAAAATCAACCTGCCAAATTTCCGTGCCACGAAATATGTATATATATGTTTTTTTTGCTTTTTTTTTGCTTTTGTTGGTTGGCAAAAAAACCGAAAATTTTTGATTTTGCAATTTGGCATTTTCGTCTAAAATAACAATCAAATCTTACCTACTTTTAGATAACATTTTGTCCACTTCTATCATGAACAGAAAAAAATTAACGATAAAAAAAAACATTTTGATAATTTTCTGTTTGCAGGAGCACACGCCTGATAGAAATTATAAAGAAAAAGTCTAACTAAATTATGTTTTTACAGCCAAAAGCATGGAAAGTACTACGAAAATTCCATAAATTTAAAATCAACAATTCTTGAACTTTGCAAAACAAAAGGAGCTTAAAATTTAGAAATATCTTATACTATAATTTTCTGCACTATTGAAAGAAAATATTATTTAATTTAAAAAATTCCAATAACTTTAATATTTTACCTACAGTTTGTCCGCTTTTACACAAAAGAATATTAAGAATTAAAAATAAATGCTAGAAAGAAACCGATAAAAGTTCTGTTTGCCAATTTTTTTCGCCAGGGCAAAAATGTATACTACATTAACATAATAATAATAATTAAATAATAAAAATTAATAAATAATTTTTTAAATAAAAAAAACGTTAAAAAGTAAGAAATTTTCACTTTTAAAATTTTTCGCTAATTTAAAAATTTTCATATACTATAAAAAAATAACACTTTATGATAGCTTTTCTATAGAACTGATAAAATTTTAATGAAATATAGTAAATATATATTAAGAATGAAGTAGAATTGAATAAAAAAATAGATAAATACGCACACAAGCATACAAGTATATATAAAATGAATCCTTATTACTCTTGGTCACGGCATCACGTTTGAACGGCTAGACCGATTTATGACTTATTTTATATTTTTTAATTCCAGTAGAAGGTTTTTGTGAAGAAAAAAACCTTTTTCCGGAAAGTGAACGAGGGAAGGACTTTCCCAAAAAAATCTTATTTTTGTTGGAGTTGTTTGAAACATAGTACACAGGTAAATTTTTGCCTAAACCAACAAAAAAACACTTTTTCTTGCGGGAAGTGGACTGGATACTGATCAATCCTAATTTTTTTAGGTTACTTGATTTTCATTTATTTCCAGGAAGTGGACCACATATCGACCGTTATTAGACAAATATTTTTATGGTTCCATTTATGGAATTTTTGTGTAAAGCAAATGCCGGAAATGAAATAGGGAGCAAGTTCAATTTGCTTGAAATTTAATACGTTGTAGTATATTTTTGTTTGCATTAATATATATGTAAAATACTTTTTTCCCCAGAACAGGATTACAGATCAACTTGACGATACTAATAAGTATGATTTGGATAAAAATTTAGATCTTCCGAACTAGTAAGAGTTATTTTACTACCCTGTAGGAAAACCGATATAAACCAAATCTGAAGTTGATGCTTCTGATAAATTTAAGGTGGCAATTACAATGTGAAACTAAAAAATTCCTTTCAAAATTTAAAAAGAGTAAGCATTTAAAACAACAAAGCAAACAAAGTATGAAAATTTTGTAGATCTAAAAAAGCCTCAAACGAAGGGGATGTAAAAACCTAAATATCTAAGCAAAAATTACGGTTAGTTCAGAGCTATCACGTCTAATATTAAAAGTTAAGTTATATGGGGTTTTTGTAAGTTTGGATAGACTACTATGCATGTTACTAACAGAACATGTGGTACACTTGGCTACAAAGAGGTTATAAAGAAGAATACAATGTTTTTTTTTTTCAATATACAGCTAAATCTTTGTTTTAAAAAATGCCAGCAATTAAACCTCAAATGTCAAAGGTATACAAGAGCAAGTCAAATCGGCAGAAAACGCGAAGAGCGGAATGATGTTCCAGATGGGTATCATTTCTCAATGAAGATGATAAATCCAGTTACAGCTGTCGAAACTAACAAAAATATGCTATTATACATTTATCAGATTTAACAGGACAAAAGTGCGTGCTGAAGAATGCTTTCATCGCCAGAATACTATTAATGCTGACGGGAATATACAGAATGTAGATAGCAAAACTATTCTCCCAGCAATATTGTCAGTGATATACGCATGATTACTCTTAGGTTGATATGTCGTGTGTTCGTCATTATGGAACACCAGTTTTTTTTTACCATTCACATGCAAAGGTAAAGATATTCCGAATCCACGTTTTATCTTGAATCTCACAGACATGCCATTCGACCTGAAACGGTTACATTTTCCAGGGCGACTATGATTTTCAATGTCTATAAATAAATCTCAAAGGCAGCCGCTAATTACCTGTGACATTGATCTTGAAAATTCATGTTTTTCACATAGCTAGTCGCCAGTTCCCGTGTCGGAAGACGGGACTAAGTCGTTCCACTGCATTAGTCTACAATACCTTCAATGAGTTGTAACAACAACAAAAAATAAAAAATAAAATAAAAAAATATGACAACCGCTGCAGAGGAAATACATAAATATAGATATAAATTTAAACCAGCAAGGTATCAATATACTACATTTTACATTACAGAATTTGCACACACTCTCATTCGGTCTTCATTGCCACTACATACAAACAAAATGGCGTAAAGTTTC
Organism: Neoceratitis asiatica; assembly: GCA_030068015.2. Lineage (NCBI taxonomy): Eukaryota > Metazoa > Arthropoda > Insecta > Diptera > Tephritidae > Neoceratitis > Neoceratitis asiatica. The sequence continues at coordinate 45,780,482 of CM061527.1, read as the reverse complement.
AGGCTAAAATTCAAGCCAAAAGTTGACTAAATCACCTAAATGTGACATATAATATTATCCGCGCACGATTTAAGGTCAAGTGAATCGACCAATTTTGACGTAAATATACTCATATAGCGATGCTTGCCGCAGCTTATGTAGTTAGCGTGTTTAGTGGCGGATTGGCGCAAAATGTTACGTATACGACAGGTAAAACCCCAAGTGACAAATTGCGCTGCGGCGTGTCGTGCCACATGGCATGCATAAGTAAGCGAATAAGTGAGTGTATGACGGAGTGAGTGAGTGGGTGAGTGAGTGAGGGAGCGAGTGAGTTAGTGAGTGTATGACTAAATAAACGAATGAGTGAAGGTCTGTGATGCAGAGGTTGAGAATATCAAACGAGTTTGAGGCTTGAATATTTCATATTTATTTGTTTTGTGGAGTTAATTTGTATAACTGATGTGCTTATGGTGACTCACAATATAAAAGCAAAGTTATCAACACCCGGGTGTGTGGGCAAAAAGTTTTAGTTTAACTCAAAAAAGCAAGTCAGCGCAATATAGTAAAAAAAATCGTAATTTTTAATGAGTCTGAATATGCTAATTAATTTCCGAGACTGGAGCACTGCAAATCTATCTCATGTTATACATACAACATATATAACATTTAAAGCCAAGCATGAAACACAAGCACAACCCTAATGTTTGCTATCTAGATGATTAGAGGCTTGACACAGTACACGAAATTTACTCAAACCAACTTACTTGTGTATATCTAAACACACATACATATATACTCACACATAATACTGTTGCTGTTATCTGTTTACAAATAAATGTATGTTTACGAGCATGTGTGTGTATGTATATGTGTGTGACAAACAATAGGAGGTCAGCTAATAAAGCAACAACCATTGCAAGCCACTTAAGTATCATCAACTAATTGACTTACTTATGTACTTTCACTTTTAATAACAGCTTATTAGTTGAGTTGATTTGAATTGAATTGAGCCGGGTGGATGGATGTACATATACTCATATATATATGTTTAACTAAATTGTAAAATGCGTTTTGTATGTAGTAAGCAGATTTGCCGTTAAGCTTAATTAGCGTAAAAATAAAATGGAATAACATGTATTTTGCACAAACAAAAATACACTAAAATAAAGATTTTTCGATTTTACTGCTGTCTGAACGTATACGAGTGCTTTCTGTGTGGCGATTAATTCATGTTTAGCTGCTGAGTCTAATCAACATGTAAATAACAATTAAACTTGAGCAACGTCACATTATAATATTTTTTCGAGAATTGAATAAAAAATACTGATTTAGGTTAAGGGTAGCAAGAAGAGAAAAATAACGTGGGAAAGAGAGGTTGATAAATAAGTCAAAAAAGTGTTTATTTTAAATTTATTATAAACTTAAAACAAAAATGCAAAGTGTTTTAGTTTCGAATTCATCGAAGCATGATTTATAGCATTGAATGAACTTTAAAAATCTGAGGTAGTAAATTTTTATTAAAAATGATCATTATATTTATATATAAATATTCGGTATATAACATAGTTCGTACGATCTTTCAAAATTTTAACGTTTATTTGAAAGAATCATTGCCCAGCCATAAGTTGCCGTGGCTCTTTTTTATTTTTATTTTGCTGAATTTGGTTAAAACAATTGACTTTTTAAAGAATAATGCAGTTTAATTAAAATATTAGACTTCTTTTTTACACATGTTGCTGACATACATACATATTTGCATTGATATGCTTACAATATTTTGGAATTTGCATACTACGGCGCCTAAGTTATTGCCAGAGGTAGTCTGAAACTTAAAGTTTTTCAAAACAATATATATGTAAATATGAATGAATATCTCGAAGTAAGCCAAAAGCCACTTCTTTGCTCTACGCTTGACTAAAATAAGATTGTACTGAAAATAGCTCACAACCATATAGATGTAACCGAATTGTACTGTAACTCAAAATAGACTGTATACTAACAGGACGTAAAGAAGATTTACGAACGATCTTTATTTTTATCCGAATCCTGCCTGTTTTCTTCGATCTGTTCATCTGTTATTTCCTTCCAGAAAAAAAAGTATTGTATATGTTAATCTAGACAAAATTATACTAACGTAGTAAATTTAAAGCAAATCAAGCTTGCTGCCTACTCATATTTCGGCTTTATTTGTTTAGATGGTACCTTCGCACAAGAATTCAACAAAATCGAAAAATAAAATTATTTAACTCTAAAAAGTCGGTAGGTCGAACGCTTCCTGGAAAAAATTATTAATTCCAAGTAAAGTAAACCATAAATAAGATTTTTTTAGACAGATCGGTTCCAGAACCAAATAAATTTTTTGGGATAGACCGGTCACAGGTCCACTTCTCGGAAGAAAAGCTAATACTTACCTTAATATAGATAAAAGACTATATGTGTACCAAATTTCAAGCAAATCGTACAATAAGTAATATTTTTTGAAATAGATCGTTTCACTTCCAGAAAAACAACTCACAAATACACGCCCCGGGCTCCTATGAAGTATTCCTAAATTTTCAGGAGTAGTTTCGGAGTATATAATCTCTTTTATATATACGAAGTATGTTCAAAGGAAGGGGCGAATATTTTCTCACAGTTTTCTTTGATTACAATGATGTGGTGCATCATGAGTTCCTGCCAAAAGGTCGTACAGCTAGTAAGGAATAATACAAGGAATTTATGCAACTTTTGCGTGAAGCAATACGGCTCGAACGATCGGAATTGTGGAAAAACAAATCGTGGATTCTGCATCACGATAATGCACCACCTCATATATCAATACTTATTCGTGATTTTGTTTTTTGCCAAAAACAAAACCGTTATCATATCTCAACCACCGTATTCACCAGATTTGGCTCCCTATTCCCAAAACTAAAAAAAAACAATGAGCGGAAAGAGTGAAGAGAAGAATCAGCTGATGGCCATACCGAAAAGCGCATTTCAGAAGTGCTTCGAATATTGGAAAAAGCGTTGGCACAAGTGTATTATATCCGAGGGGAATTACTTTGAATGGGACAAAATGGATACTGATGAGTAAATAAGTACTTTAAAAAAAATTCTAAATTCACCTTTTCCTTTGAACACACCTCGTATAAAAGAAGTAAAAAAACTGGTAATATTTTCAAAGTATTACTCATCTGAAGATTTCTGCAAATTTTTGGAACTCATCCTAAAAGAACCGTGTCGTCTAGGCGGCTAAGAATGAATCAAGCCAATTTTCAGTAACCTGTTCTGGTTTGAACCATATTCCAATGAGTTATTGCGAGCTGTAGAGTGGGTGAGGCAAAACTTCCTAATAGCTGTTTTCCAAATATTTTTTAACCAATATTGCAACATGAGGAGGAGCATTGTTATTGTAGAAAATTATTGGCTCGTGTCTGGTCCTAAATTTCAAGCATTCTTCGGAAATCGCACATTAATTTGATGAGTTGTTGTCGACAGCAAGAGTCTTCATTGTGTAATTTAAGCATTTTTTATTTTATCAGAATACGATAGTAAGTTTTTTTTTTGCGCACGAGTATAGTTTATCCTATCTGCGGCCCGCAAGAAAAAACTACCGTTTGGGTACTCTCTTTATCGTCACCAGTTTTTGATAATTTTTTTAATATAGTATATTTTAAATTAAATTTTACTATTGAGTTATAGCATTTTAGAATATACTACACCTGTTCGTTTGAAAAAAATTTCTCAGACAAACCTTTCTTAAAATTAAATTCGGAAAGATCTCTGATTTCAAATTGAATGCCCCAAAAGATATAAAACTTATAATTTTATACGAAAGTGTGAGCTCTAGTGTCAGCAATTTTTTGTTAATTTTGCTTTTCTGAAGGTATAGTCAAAATGGTTAATACTCTAAAAATTTTATTCCGTTATGAACAAAATATATTTTTTTTTGGAATTTACAAAAAGCTGAATTTTAAATTATTTTTAATACATATCACTCCTAGCCGGTATTCTCCTTAGCAGACTCTTCAGTTTTTAAAATAACTAGTTACTTTATGTAAACTGATATCGGATTTATTGACAGCTTCCAACTAAGCAATTGTTTGTAAAAAAAATACATACAGCTGAAAGCCCTATCAGCTAATGCTCTTGTTAGTCTTAATTATAAGATTTTATATTTTATAATTAATTATAGTAAATAGAAAATAAATAAATAAATAATTACTTTTTGTTTAAAAAAATCCTATTGCTTTTGTGCAGATATACTTTAATGGAACCTACCCCACCTTTTACTTTTCATTTCTAAAATTCTATTTTTTATGCCAGTCGAAAATCTTGAAAACCGCTTTACACTTATTCAAGAGTTTTTTTTAACGCTTTCAGATCCGCATACTCTAAGTAAAGGCACCAATCCAATAGACATATACAGCAATTTATAGGTGTCGTTCAAGTGGCGTTGCAGTCAAATTTATTTTTATTTTTGTTTTTGATGAAGTAAAAATTTAAACCGCATAAATAAACTAGTATTTAACTAGTACGTAGCTGATGAATAAACGGACAATTGCCATTTCGCTATATAGCTGCATACTGGTAACATGGAAAAATGATGGAAGATAACAAATTTGTACACGAATCTATTTAGTACCAATCTATAATTAGCAACTAGTATATCCTGCTACAGAGCCCGTATAGTCAAATGCAAACAAATTTCGACTACAATGACATATAAACTCACCACAACCTAAAAATTTATCTGTAGTAGGTAGGACCAGTGATAAATCCTTGTTGTCTCAGGTTTATTCATAACTTAGTCGCACAAATTTGTTGGAGTTCCTTAATAACATGGATTGGCACTTTCTACTCGTGCAGGAAACAGCATCGAAGAAAAACCAACTATTTGTATTCATACAAAGAAGAGATTGTCATTGCTTGAATTTCATTTAATTTTCCAATTATAAATATGAAAATCTTTAAAATTTGTATTTTGTGATTGTAGTTTGCGCGAAACAGAGTGAAAGAGAGAGTTTCACCATTTTCAAAAGAAAATACATTTTTCTATTATTTTGATCCTTAAGCAGAAGCAAGCCTCATCTCACGTTTATGAATTCGCCTTGAAAAATTCTAAAATAATTTCGGATTAGTTTATGTGTGTTGCTCGATGACATTGCATATGCAATTTTTGTAAAAAAAAAACAATATTTTCTAAATAATTTATTTACTTATTAATATGTTAGTATTTTATAAAGACAGACTGACGAAAATGTTTTTAGCGTATGAAGTACAAATTTCAAATATTTAATGGCTAGCAAAAAAAGTTTTCAACAACATACTGACTCTGAGCGAAAAAAAAAACAAAGAGATCATCTAGATTTAGAAATTTCTTCACATTTGAATAAAATTAAGGATATAAAATAATATTTAGTATTTTATAAATTTTTATATCCATATTTCCATATATATATATTTATATAATGCATAAGTGAGTGTAAGTAAGTATCTTTATTCAAGTATGTATTTATAAAAAAATTAAATTTATATATATTGAGATTACACGTTATTCTTATGGCCTACTGACCACTAAAATCATTATGTAACAACAAAAATCACCTAACATTATGTATTACATATTATTCTACATCTGAAAACAAATATTTTTAACCATACATTCCGAACCACAATTAATTCAACACATCAATTAATCAATTTAAATTGTTATATAAATATTTTTATTTAACATTACTTTAATCAAATCGTCAATAATAATCGCATACAACAAATTAATATTTATAAAATATTTTCTCTCATGCGAAACCAAATTATTTCGAAACAATGAAACTAAAAAAAAAATTAAAAATTAAAAAAAATTCTATTCGGCCAATCGTTTATTGCAAATTCTAATCATCCAGTCAACCACCACGTCCAAATCAAATGTATCACGCCGTCTCAACTGTATTGACCTTAAGGTAAAGAGCAAAAAACAGTTATAAAATTTAAATAGTAAAAATTTTATTATTTCAATTGCATTAAGATTTTCGTCATGTAGCCAATGCTCCACTACTATTAGTTCTACATGAATTATGTATGGTAAAATTTTGAAATTTAGTTCCTCACAATACCTCTCCCACATACATATTTAAAATCGCACGCTTGTGTATGTATTTACGCTCCTAAATTGTGTTACTTTGAAAAATTGGTTGACAAGTCCCTCCATCATAGATTTCCCATAAATGTACTCATAATACTATACTCAAAATTATAAAAAAAAAAAAAATATGTATTGTCGAAAATTCCATTGTCTGTTGAGAGTAGCGAAATCTAAAAATCCAACAATACCTTTCCATTTCCAAAAAATTACTGGTAAATGTATATAGCTGCCTAGATGTATTGTTCTCATTTTCCCCCCAACAATATTTCTTAGCTTCGTTCACATGTACGTATGTATATAAACAATATATGTATATCTGTTTTTATGTTTGGCGGTTATAAGAAATATTTTCCCCCATATTAGAAAACAAAATTTTAAATTTCCCATATTTAATATCCTTCCTTAAATAATAATTTCTTGTTCTTCTTCCTACTTTTTCAAAAAGAAAATTTCTAAAATTCAATTTGCCATATCATTGAGTTCATTATTCAATTGTCTTTTCGTCTTGCCTTCTTACGAATCTCGACGAATTGTATATACATACATATATAGTCACACTATAACTGTAAATTAAACTCCAGTCACGTTTCTCCAACAAAATTACACTCTTAATTGAACACGTTCATGAATTTTCTCTGTGCATTTATTTCAAACACATTTCCACCAAATCATTTCATTTGTAAAGGAAAGTACATTCGATTTTCGAATGAAATTTTGTTAAAAACGATTAATTTTAAAATTAAATTAAAAAAGGGAAGATCTCTTTTTTCCAATTAAATTTGGACTTTTTCGCTAGATAGAAAAATTACTATTAAAGAAGACAAGTTATAAATATGAAATCTGTTGCGCACTTAAAAATAAATGCTCGAAACCAAAAATATTTAAAATTATTTCTTGCTTCAAATATACTTATATTTTATTCAAACAAATATATAAATTTTAATTGCGCTTACTTACTAAATAAACTTAGTTTTCTACTGCAGTGGCAAGTTCATTCCTTTATTTTTAACTTACATTAGACTGAAAATTTTCAAATAAAAATTTTTTGAGCGAAATTTGCTTTACGATTTCGTAGTGAATGAACCTCTTTTTTTTTAGCAAAATCTGCCTTAATTAACGAACCCTCTGCGTGTTTTTTCTTCGCTTTATTTTACCATGTTGAGTGCTCTGTTTTATTAATCTATTTAATTTTTTATTAAATTATTAAATTTTTTTATTTTATTCTATTTTATTCTATTCAGTATTTTATAATTGAATTTATCTACTTATTATTATTTTGCTATAATTTTTATAGTGTTTTTCTTATTTTAATTCATTTTGTATTATATTATATTTCATTTTATCTTATTTTATTTTATTGATTTTATTTTAATTTATTTAATTTTTTAAATTTCTTTAATATTTTATTTTTATTTTCTTTTTCTTTTTTATTTTGAATTATTTTGTTGTTTTATATTATTTTTTTAAATTTAATTTAACTTAATTTAATTTAATTTTAGTTAATAATATATTATTATTTATAAACTTAAATTTATTGATTATAATGTTTGAATTTATTTCATTTTATATATTTTATTTTTAATTAATTATGCGATTTAAATTTATTTTATTTTAGTTAATTTTATTTTTATTTTTATTTAATTTAATTTTATTCAATTTCACTTTATTTTATTTAGTTTTATTTAAAATAATTTTATATTATTTTATTTTATTTATATTCTAATTTTATTTACTTTATGTAATTTAATTTTCTTTTATTTTATATTATTTAGTTTTATTTTCTTTTATTTCATTACTTTTAAATTCATTTTAAAATAACTTATTTTAATTTAATTTAATTTAACTTAATTTAATTTAATTTTGGTTTATATTTTTTTATTTTATTTCATTTTATTTAAATTAATTTTTTTAATTTTGCTTATTTATTTTTGTTTTTAATTACATTTTTAGTTAAGTTTTTTAAGTGTTTTTCTTTATTTTAGCTTTTTATTTTAATTTTTTATATTAATTTATTTAATTTTTTATTTTTATTTTTTATAATTTATTTTTACTTTATTTTATTTTTATTTTTATTTTATTTTTTTATATTTATTTACATAGAAGACGTACTTCACGCAGACGAATAAACCTCGCTGAGAAAGAGGAAACCACCACCACAAGATGTTGCTACAGCTTTCAATGAGTCAGTATAAAGCAAACGCAAGGTACAAAGCAAGTAGATACATATCATTTGAATGATGTGTTAAGTACCATCTGTAGTTGCTGAAAGGATTACACTTGATATTCCATTCTACAAATCCAATGAGTAAAAAACTTTTACGATTGAAAAGTGCTGGAAAGTGAAAATCTTTCAAGAAGGTTATACATCTCTGTCTTAAAAGAATCACTCGTACATATTACAATGTAAATAAAGTGAGGTGCTGCGCATTCGCAAAGAAATATCCACTTCCCATCATTGTTATTATTATTATTATTATTTTTGAACACGTCACCTTTTCTACTACTTTTTGAAGCTTATAAATATTTATAAAAAATTTTTTGTCATACTTGCGATTTAGAGAAACATAAATATTTATAAAAACTTGGGATCTACTTAACAACTTTATGAAACTTCCAAGTAGAATTGAGACACCAAGGAATATAAAAAATATATATACAAATTTTTCTCTGCGATTTTGTTGGCAAAGATAAATATTGTAGACACCCATAGAACTCAGACAAACCGGAAACTTACAAAACTGCATGTAGGTATGTACATACATATAAACATGTGAATGCATAAATAAATTTATAAAAGAGGTTGAGCAAATTTCGGAGTATTGCGCCAGTTCCAAAAGACAAAGAGGCAAAGAGGCAAAGATAAATACTAAAAGTAAAGTAGCGCAGAGTTTGTGGCACTTAAAAGTTATGCGCAGCCGCTGTCGTTGTCATGTTGAGGCGAATATGAGTCGAGGGTATGTAAGAAATGCGCTTAAAAGTTATGATGGTAGGTGTATGAAGAAGCACTAGGGAAGTCAAGAAGCAAAAGTAAATCACGAATGTTTTCGCATTTTTGCAAAGAAGTACATATGACATATATATTAATTTCTTTATTTTATGCTTTTATACACCTATATAAATATGTATGCAAGTGTGTACACATATGCACTTATGTATGTGTTTAGATTTTTTTTGACGTTATGTTTGTCCAATGACAGGACATACATATGAGCATAAACGCAAATATACATATATTTGTAATTGTTTTTTTTTTTAGAAGAGTTAGTTCTTTCAAATATAAAAAAATACCTATTACCCAAGATCATGACTACCAATTAGATAATATAGATAGAGAAAAACTACTGAAAAGGTTTGCTTTTCAATGGCACTTAGTAACAACTTGGTGGTATTGTCCTACAGAAGACAAGGCTGCTGGAAAATCACATGGTAAATTTGTATTAAATCACTAAATTAGCTTAATGCACTTCGATGTTCGATCATCAAATGATCTGTTGCAGTTATCTACATACGTCGCATGCAAAATATTGGGAGCCTGATAGATAGTGCTCAAGCTACAATAAAAATTTTAAAAGTAATTGTAGCGTTCCACGTGACTGCTTTCAATTAGCCATTAAAATTTTGCTAGATCCCGTACTTAACCTATTTCATCAAAATTCCCAAAACAAAATTACAATTCAATTCTTTTATCATTTTATTTAAAAATTTAGTTCTTTTAAATTTCAAAAATTATTTTTTTTTTTTAATTTTTTTTATTTGCTTTTACTTTATTTTTTTTTATACTTTTAATTTATTTATTGTTTTATTTTATCTTTCTTTTCTTTCTTAAATTTTTTATTTTTATTTTATTTTTTAAATTAATTTTATTTTACTTCATTTTATTTTATATTATTTAATTTTTTTATTTTATTTTACTTTATTTAATTTAATTTAATTTAATTTAATTTCTTTTTATTTGATTTTATTATATTTTACTGCTTTAAACTTTATTTTTTTATATTATGTTTTATATTAATTTATTTTGTTTTATTTTATTTTATTCTATTTTTATTTAATTTAATTTTATTTATTTTATATTATATAATTTGATTTAATTTTAAATTATTTGAAGAATTATTTAATGCGGCCTGTAATTGTTTATGGTGATAAGTAAATGAGCTTTGTTCAAGGGCCTATTTTTTGAATTGTTTTATTTTTTTACTTATTTAATTTCATTTATTTTAAATATATTGTATTATTTTATTTTAATTTATATAATTTAATTTATTTTAATTTAATTGTATTTTAAATTATTTAAGTTTATTTCATTTAATTTAATTTAATTTTATTTATTTTATTTCATCATGTTTTATATTAGTTTATGTAATTTTATTTTATATTATTTTATTTTATTTTTTCTCATTTTAATTTATTTTGTTGTATTTACATTTTTAATGTATATTTTTTAATTTTTTTTTAAATTAAATTAATTTTATTTTATTTCATTTCATTTATTTTTTTATTCTTTATTGGTTTGTTTATAACATTTAAAATTAATTTAATTTAATTTAAATTTTTTGACTTTATCTTATTTTATTTACATATCTAAAATTATTCAATTTTTTTAATTTTTTTGTTGTTTTTTTTTTTTCTAATATTTTTTGCATTTTTTGTAATTTTTTTAAGTTTATTTTGGTTTCGTGTATGATATACAGTTTTTTGAATGAGCTCGTTTTAGCAAAAGGCAATTAAGTTTTAATTATCCAAGATTCAAAAAATTAACCACTGGAATGTCAGGCTTTTGATTAACCTAGGTTTAAAAGAAATGGATCTTCTTACCACAGCTTCATTAACATCAATTTTTTGGAATTCTCTGCCAACTTAATTTTTTTAAAACCTCAAAAGAATTATTTATTTCCCATATCTGCTTAAAAAATTATTTTTAAAACTCGCTTAATGTGCGAATTGTATTTCCAATAATTATTGTATGTCGCACTTCTACCCCAGTTCTTTAAGACATGCAAAAGAAATTTAAATAACTGCACTAAATGACAAGATTACATTCGCAACATAAATAAAGTACAAAACGCACAGATCCTTCTGGACATATTTGTATGCACACAAATATGTATGCAAATAGCAGAAAATATGCAAAACCATCAACCATTTCATCCTCTCCACCCTCCTATGTGTAGAAATATTTTAATAATATTCTCAAAAATGAAAACAAACAATGCTTAAGTCCTTCACATATATGTATAATGTGTTGTCCCATACAGTTAAGTTAGTAACTCTCTGTTTGTATGTATGCAAGTAGCCCTAAGATTATACAAAAATATGTTTATATATGTAATGTTTACCACTAGCAGTTATTTCTTATATATTTTTCAAATCCACTAACACATATTTACCAAACCTAATGGTTTTTTTTTTAATTTAAGTCTGTAAAAAATATTAATATATATATATTCGCTTAGAAAGACATTCCTTAAACCACATCCTCGATCTTACCATTTTCCTCTTAAATATTTTACCAAGCATTTTGTCAACTCTTATCGTATTGTATATATATACATACATATGAAGTTATATAATAAATATTTTTAGAAACAAAAATTTTTAGCTAAAAATCCTTCAAAATTTTAAATATTTCTACTTCTATTGAATTCTACTGTAGAAAGGTTTAATAAGGGCATACATGTTTATGTTCATACATATGTGTTAAAAATGTGTTATATGCAGTTGTGTGCATTATATTTTTCATTTTAGTATTTTTCAGGTATCAAAAAAATAAATGATGGTATTTGCTAACATACATTTTCAAAAATCCTTACATATAATCAACATTTCATGAAACATTTGTCATACATTTTATTAAAGCATATTTTTAAAATATATTTTGAGGCATAAAATATACAAATTTTTTATTCTTGAAAACGAAGAATTTTCTCCAAGAATTTTTTTCTTTAGAAAAACTTTTTTTCATTTTATTTATTTTTATTAATAAATTTTCGGAGCGCAACAAACGCAACCACAAATTTCTTTAAAATGCTTTCTTAACCTTTTCAATACAAATGGAATGTGATATTTTCAGTTAAAATACGAAAAAAACCCAAATTGTTCAATTACAAGACACACATGAATGACTGAATAAACGAACAAACAGTAAAATAGAAAGTAAAAGTTTGTTGTTTAAAAAGTACAGATACATTGGTGCACATATGTGTATTTGTTTTGTTGACAGTTTTACTACAAATAAAACCTAATGAATTTAAATGCCCATGCAATGCCTGAAAGCAATATAAATATTTAACCAAATAAACATACACACATATATTATAGAAGTTTTGGGTAAATAAATATTTGGAAAACGTACTCAAAACAGAACTAGTAAGTTTTAGGTTATGGTTGAAGTCTTTAAATTTTAATAAAAATAAATTTTTAATAAAAATAAATCTGTCAAATATTAAAAAATAACAGAAATTCAGTAGATTTGAATCATTTGTTCAGTTTCATTTCAAAAAATCTTTCATAATTTAACTATATCAATGAAGAAATGAGGCTTCAGAACTTTCATTTCGTTATCAAAAATTTCAGTTAAAAAAAAATGTTAAAAAACTTAAAATCTTGCTTTTTAATTAATTTTAAAATAATTAATTTTCCTTAGGTTTTTTGTGCTATAGTAAAAACTCTCACATGCAACTACTTTTCAAAACTACTCCAGAAATTACTAGTGCAGAACTACTTACCAAAAATCACTTCATCTCTCTGTATTACCTTTGGAACGCTTGTTTCAGTTTGATTCATATTTCGTTGTTTAAGTTGCAATTCAACTTGTAAACAATGCTAAACAAATATAAACAACAACAAGAAAAAAAATAAGTTACAATGGTAACAATGTTGATGAAAATAAACAAAACGTTTATAGAGAAATATATGCCGGCAAAATGGGCCAATGACCGACCGTACGCACACATGCACGCATATACAATCTCACAATAGTGTTCAGGAAAAAATATATACATAAAAATATAATAAATTAGAGTGTGTACCTAGGAATTTATCAAGGTTTGGCATTTTATAACCGCTTAAGTGATTTTCGGCTGATATCCTCCTCCAATTAGTGGTTTTAATGTTTGTATCAAGAAATAGAGGCACCTAGGTAGGATTTTTAGGCGAGATTTTTTTCATGTAAGAAATACTTTTGACTTTCCCTGCCGAAAGGTGGCACAATTAGAAAACAATTTCTTTAACCCTTCCGAATGTCACTACACAATGCTAACTATATATCGACCTTAAACAGAGAAGATACAAAAGTTTTTGATATCTAAAACGTCCCTTGCTTTTTATTTTAATTTAGTTTAATTTATTTTATTTTGTTTTATTTTATTTTATTTCATTTTGATTTATATTATTTTATATTATTTTATTTTATCTCATTTTGATTTATACTATTCCATTTTATTTTGTTTTATGTTATTTTATTTTTTATTTTATTTTTTTTTATTTTTTTTTATAAATTTATTTTATTTTATGGGTATTTCTTGTAATTGTTTTTGGTTATAAGTAATGAGCTGTATTCAAAGGCCTATTTTTGTTAGAAACATTATTCCTTTCATTGAATATTGTTATACAACAAAGAAAAAATGGTAGAAGTGACAGCTGTTTCGGAGATCACCATATCTCCTCATCAGACTCCTTTTGCTAGGGATCGGACCGACAGATTCTGGCATCACAGGCGAGTGCTCTACCATCTGGGCCAACGTCTGCCATGTAATCTGTTGTTGTATTATTAAATTTTTTACTAACCAACAACTATTATTTTATTTATTTATTTATTTATTTTTATTTTTTGATTTCGTTTTATTTATTTTTATTTTTATTTTTTTCTATATTTTTAATTTCACCACGGACAACACCGGAAAAAATAAAAAAATATGGGGTCCTTTATATGACCGCTAGTGTTTACTCGTTCGTATAAATTAACTTTGTACACAAAGGCACCAACTTCCAAACAAGGCAACAGCAATACGAACTATATATAAGCGATAGTTATTATTTTATTACACACCGACAACAACAAAATATAAAATTTTGTTGAGAAAAGCGAAAAAAAATTCTACAAAGAGTATAAAGAGATGGTTAAACAAAAACAGTAATAACAACTATAATTGACAACAATTACAATGATAATAATGAAAAAAAAAACAACAAATATATATTGCTGCATAAAGCAACAGCAACAACAACAAAACAACTGAAGAAAATTCATATTTACATATATGTATGCGCAATGGCGAATGTAAGAAATGCGTACAAAATTGATTACGTATACGCTCGGTTGCATCCAGCGTGAAAATGCCAACAAATTAAATTAACAACCAACCACACATATACGTACACAAAATAAACACATACACACTCTTATTAATATTTGCGTATATTATTACGATAAATATTTTATTTTACACATATCTGCGCACATGAAATATACTTGCATATATTTCGGTAAGCACGTGCTGAGCCTGAGCGGGTGCATACATACATATTTATATTTATGTGTATGTGTCGATATGGGAGAGTATTACAGCTAAATAAATAGTTATTGCTCAAATAAGTGGAAGTATATGAAAATAATTGGCAATGAAAATGAGTTGCTATTTTTCTGAGTTTTAAGCGAGAAAGTGAAATGAAAAAAAGTTTAAAACTTGTTTGCTGAATTGTGCAAATAGATATAAATAAGAGTATAAGAGAATGTTCGAATTGGAGGATTTCGGAAACAAAATCGATAACTATATGATAAAATTAATATAAATGGAAAATACCATAGTGAAAAGCATATATGTATGTACGTATGTTCAATTCAATAATTTTTCCGCTTTAAAACACCTGTTGAGCAATAAGGAAAAAAGCCAAATTTCTGCCATTTTATTAACGTTATTATTTATTATTTTACTTAAAATTATTCAAATTTATATTATTTCGTTTCATTTTTTTTTTTTTTTTAACTTATATATCTTTATATTTTTATTGTTTTTTTTCCATTTCAAAACTTTTATCTTATTGTTTTAATAAAATTAATAATTATTTTGATTTATTTTTTGATTTTAATTTTATTTAAATTTATTTCATTTCATTCTACTTTACTTTGCTTTATTTTATTTTATGTCATTTTATTTTACTTTATTTTATTTTATTTTATTTTATTTTACTTTATTTTATTTTATTTTATTTTATTTTATTTTTTTTTCCTTTTTTAGTCTCATTATCTTATATCAGTTTGTTTCATTTTATTTTATTCTATTTTATTTTAATTTATTTAAAATTAATTTTTTTTTACTTTATGTAATTTTATTTACTATAATTGCATTTAATTTAATTTAATTGGATTAAATTAAATTAAATTAAATTAAATTTAATTTAATTTAATTATTTTATTCTATTTTTTATTTTATTTTATTTTATTTTATTTTATTTTAGTTTAAATTATTTCATTTCAATTTAAATTATTTTATTTTTTTTATATTATTTTATTTAATTTTATTTTATTTTATTTTAATTTCTTTTATCTTTTTAAATTGATTTTTTTATTTTATTTCATTTTATTTTATCTTATTTTATTTTATTTTGTTTCACTTTGTTTTATTTCATTTTATTTTATTTTATTAGTCTCATTTTTTTACTTTATTTTTTGTTATATATATATATATATATATATATTTTATTTTATTTTTTTATTATATTTTATTTTATTTTTATTTTATTTTTATTTTTTTATTTATTTAATTTAAATTTTTTGTTTATTTTTGTTTGTTTTTTATTTCATTAATTTTTTATATTAATTTATTTATTTCATTTAATTTATTTTATTTTAGTCTAGTTATTTTATTTAATAATATTTTATAATTTTTTTTTTATTTTTTGTATTTAATGTTAGTTTTTTTGTTTTATTTTATTTTTTTTAATCTCGTTATTTTATTTTATTTTAAATTATTTTGTTTTGTTTTGCTTAATTTTATTTTTTTAATTTTATATTAATATGTTTTATTTTAATTTATATTATTTAATTTTACTTGATATTATTTTGTTTTATTAATTTTTTTTTAATTTTTTTTTAAATTTTTTTATAAAAAATAACTTATTTTATCAATAAATAATTCATTAATTAAGTGAATACCAATAGTAATGATTTTTCTAAAGCAGCGATTTAAGCAGAAGTTAACGTTATTAACATTTTCGGTTGAGAAATAAATACAACAACAAATTTTTTATTCTCTACATTAAATCACATTCCTTTACTTATATACATATAGGCAATCAATAATTGGATATTGTCCAATAAAATGACACGCGAACACCTGGATTACATATATGTAGAATGAATACAATAGGTGTATGTGTCACTTGGGTATCACTGGTGACGGAAACGCATTCACCAACGCGTTGGCCTTATTCGCTTACACGCTTATCGGAAAGAGTTCGACACCGCTGCTGTTGTGATGTTGTTGCTGCTGTTCATTGGTCGGTCATGTGCTGGTGTCGTTGTCGGTGGAAATGTGCTACATGTCCGATTTTTTATTTTTTATTTTATTTTTTTTTTTGGTTTTTCTCGTTTACTTTCATTTAATTTTTTGTTTTATTTTTGCTTTTATCCTCACATGCTGGCCAATTTGTCAGTTTAACAATTATCATTGCCAATGTTCCTCTTGCGTTTGTTGTAGTTGTTGTTGATTTTTTTTTTTTTTTTTTGCAGAAAAAGTTTCATATTGCATATTCTCTCTACCTCCCTTTTATTTTATCTGATTTTATTTTCTTATTTTGTATTTTTCGGTTTGGAATTTGTTATTGTTTACCATCATCATTGTGATATTGTATTGTGTAGTATGCTCTCCGTATTACTGTTTTTAATGCAATTTATGTCGTTTAGTTGTTATTTTCACTTTTTCGCGCTCATCCAACGTTCGTTTTAAAATCCTCATTAATTCTACAAGTTAATTGATCGATCGTCTGTGACAGACAGTTGCCGCAAACATGCAATCACTTACGTGGTTATGTAACCACTTCTATACACTCTTATTTACATTTATACGTACATACAAATAAATGAAAATTTCGCTGTCTCTACTTGTTTTTATACATATTGCTATTAACACACTTATATTTTGCGGACCAACATATTTTTAATTTAAAAAATATTTAATTACATAATTAAGGTGAAGATCGAGAAAAATGTTTTACATGAACATGCAAAAAAGTTTGAAGAAAAGTTTGTTTAGTTTTATTAAAATTTTCAGAAATTCATTACTCATTTTTATTATTTTTTCACATTAGCTTTTAGATCTACTCAGTCTCATTCCCATTTTCATTACATTGAAATCGCTGAAAAATTAATGTCAAACTGTGAACGTACTTGCCACCATTCGAAAATTTGTTAAATTTTAATTAATCGCATTCTTTTCCTCAACAATTTAGGCGCAATGGAGCCGGCGGTTCATCCTCACAACCGCTGCGTCCCAATGAGGATGGCAGTCATCATTTGCAGGAGTATACGTACAAAAAGATAACAGCGTGCGATGTTTGTTCACAAATACTTAGAGGTAAATCTAAGATTATTAGAATGAAATAAAATAAATTTAAGAATTTAAATTAAATAAAACAAAATAAAAATTATATAGTAAAATAAATGAAATATAATAAAATAATTAAAAACAAATAAAAATAAATAAAATAAATAAATTAAAATAAAATAATATCATACAAAATTAAAAAAAAAAACTTAATTAAACGAAATTAAATTTATTAAAGTGAAATAAACAAAATGTATAAAACAAAATCGAATAAAAATATTATAAATTAAAATTCAAAAATTAAATAGAACGAAATTGAAAAAAGCATAATGCAGAATAAATTAAAATAGTAGAAAGTTTTTTTTTGCGTGTGAGGAGAAGAAAAATGCCTTACACGTCATCATTGTGTCGTCACATCAATGGCATGTACCACTTGCAGGTCACTGAAAAACTCTCCTATATGGAACCGTCGTTTGGAACCGCTTTCGCATTTCCTCAGGGTGGCGTTCCACTTTTCTCGTAGTGAGATTACATGTCGTCACCTGCGTTCAGGTCCCGCTTTTTCTTACGTAGTACAATCTCTACGTAGTTTGATATATTTTTTCAGTTTGCTTCATTCTGGAGCATTCACGATGTTGTCCACATCCAGCGGACCTACCAGGTTCCCTAGTGCCTCTCGTTCTGCATGCCATCGTTCGCATGTAAAAAATGTGTGGTCTGAACTGTACTCGATAGCGTCATTGTATATGCAGGACGGCTCTTCTGCTTGACAATTTTGTGCAGGTATTTTCGGAAAATTCGGTGTCCGGATAACATCTGAGTGACAAATTAGTTCACATCCCCGAATTTTCTCTGTATCCAGAGTTTCACGTAATTAATTAGCCTGGCGGTCCATCTGCCACAATTTCCCTGTTCCCAGCGGCTTTGCCATCGATTGTAGGTATCCATTTTCAGACCGTCTCTTGCGTTTTCCCACATTCCTTGGTTCTTAAGGTCCGAAATTTTTTTCCTCTCTAGTGCCAGGAGTTCTATGGGTACACTTCCACTTATCACCAGAACGGCTTCACTTGACACCGTACGGTATGCTGAAGCTACTCTTAATGCTGCCGTACGATAGACTTTGGCTATAGTCTTGCGCCGGTTTTCTTTCTTTAATGTATCTACCCATAGTTCTGCACCGTAAAATAGAATACTTATTGTTACCGTCATCAGTAGTTTTATTTTCCCCTGTGTAGGTCCCTCGATATTGGACATCAGCCCGCTGAGTCGAGATGTTATTTTATAAACCTTTTCCGTGGCGTGTTGCATTTGTGCCCAATAAGTTAACCTTGGGTCCAATCTTATGCCTAAATAGTTTACGACCCTACGTTTCTTCAGGTTGCCGAATAAATTGTGCATATTTATTCCTAACGGGATGTGCTTCATTATTAGCAGTAACAGCTCGGTCTTTTCTGTTGCTGATTTGAGACCGCGTGAGTCAAGCCACATTTGGGTTCGTATCATGACCTGGTTTAATTTCCTTCGTGCGTCTTCTGTTTCGCGGGCGGTGATTACTGCTGCAATGTCATCCGCATATCCAACTATGTATGCATCATCAGACATCTGAGGCTTAATATGTCGTTGCAACTGACATTCCACAAGTCAGGGCCGAGTATCGAGCCCTATGCTGAGCCTGGTGTAATTCTGAGGTTGCGGGGACCGTCTGTTGTATGGTATAGGAGAAATCTGTCCTTTAGGTAGCTCCTTATGATTAAGTTGAGGTACTTGGGTATTTTGAACTTTTTCTCCAGAGCTGCGACAATGTTCTTCCATTGGAAGCATTTCGCACATCTAACGTCACTAATAGAACTACCTTCTTACTATTATGGCACCCTCGCTTAGCTAATTGCACACTTCTCGTGACGTTCTCAATGGCCCCTAATGTCGATTTCTTGGGTCTGAACCCATATTGTTTTGGTGATAGACCGCCAGCGCTAATTATGGCTGCTTCTAATCTGGGTATAGTCACCCTTTCGAGCAGTTTCCCAGCGGTGTCCAGCATGCAGAACGCCCGATATGCTGATGGGCTGTCGGAGTTACCCTTTCCCTTGCTAATCAATACGAGCGATTGTCTCTTCCAGATTTCTGATTATACACCGGCTTTTGGACAGGCATTAAATATGTCCAGTAGTACTTTGGCGGTATCTCTGTGGGAGCTCCTTCAACATTTAGTTCATCCATTATTCGTGCCAGCTTCGTGAGTCGGAAAGAAAACGTTTACGATTCGGTCCATTTTGAGGGCGCTCAGCCCAGGCGGAGCAGAAAGTAAAATGAAATAAACTAAAGTAAAAAAAATAAAATACAAATAAAATAGAATAAAATAAAATAAATTTTTCTTCATAAACAATAAAGCCAATTACATAAAGTAATATGCCAGTCAGATGTGAAATATACTCCGCTAAATTTAAGTGACACAGACAATGTGAAAAATATCCACATGAAATCGATCAACCAAACATAGACACAACTGCATTCAACGACTGGCTTAGCAGACCAGGAATATTTGCTGAAACCGAAGGTTTTATGTGCGCTGCACAGAACCAAGTGACTGCAACTACAAATTATAAATAAATTAAAATAAAACAAATTTAGTGAGATAAAACAGATTATTATACACTAAAATTATATAAAGTTGAATAAAAAAATTATTGAAATAAAATAAAACAAATTAAAAAATTAATACTAGGTAATTAAAATAAAATTAAATTAAATAACCTAACCTAACCTCAATGATAATCAAACTAAATTGCAATAAATAAATAATATAGAACAAAATCGAAAAATTAATTAAACATAATAATAAAATAATATGAAATAAAATAAAATTAGAACTATAACAAAAAAGTAAATTAATATGAAATAAATTATTAAAAGAAATGATAACAAAAATAACAATTATTTTATTTTTAAAAACTTAAAATTAAAAATAGTTGTTTTCTAAGCATAAAATGTATATAATTTCATTTGCATATTCTTATGCTTTCAGGCCACACACGTCAGGGATTACGCTGTCGCATTTGTAAATTAAATGCGCATGGCGATTGCGCATCACAACTGCCTCGCTGCCAGCCCAAGCAAAAGCTATTGCGTCGACAAAAGAGCACATCGGAGCTGGAGAATCGCGTCGATGTCGAGGAAGAAAGTAAGTTTTGAACGTTGCCAGTATTATTACAGCTTACTGTATATATATATGCTAAACACTAATAAGTTGCACTAATATCTGCTTAACCGTAGCGGGCTTGAACCAAAGGGTGGTCAAATAATGTTATAAATAAAATGAAATAGTTATATGCAGCAAAATTAAGTAAAAAAATAATAAGTTATAGCAAATAATAATAGTAAATAAAAGCAAAAGTGACGAGCTGGGCGGGTACAAATTTCCAACAGAAATATAAACACAACTAAATGAGATTTCTTCTTAACCCTTATTGCGCTCTGTTATTACAAAATTATTTTTGAAAATTATTAATTACTCGTTTTAATTAAAAATAAACAATTAGTTTATTATATTTTTAAGTTACATAAATTTATTTTATATGCGAAAACTATGTATGTTTGGTATATCTTTTAAGCGTTTCATATTATATTAGTGCAAAATCCTCATTTTTTTACGTTAAAGGTTTCATTATAAACTCTTATTATTACTTAGTTATATTTTTAAAATTTATAAAAAATTTAAATCGGCATTTTATTTATGAAAATCTGGTTTGTTACTAATTTTTATTTATAATAGAGTTGAATTTTTTTAGTATTAAAGCTAAATACATCCCCAGAATCTATAGAATTAATAGCTTTAAGTTACCCGAGCTCTTTTAGAAGAGTATATACTTACATCGTAAGTATGTAAATATACTTCTCTAACACACTGTGTCCTATGTAAATATTATTAGACTATTTAGATTAATGATTATATATAAGCTATTGAGCAGAACGGATTCGAAGCAGATTTCATGCTTGTACATATAGAGCTAGTGGCTGAAATAAATGCACTTGGTTCTATTAAACATAAAAAATATATTTCGAAAAATATTTTACCAATAAACTACGAGGTTTTCCATAAAATATTTTTTTGCTGAAAGAATAGAAAAAATAATAATTTTCACATTTCGGTTTATTATTTCAAAAAAAATTTTTTTTTTGAATATCTCAATGCACCAAAACTCATTTTGGTAATATAACATAGATATATTACTTCAAAAATGGGTATGTTTTTAATTATTATGTTAGTTTTATTTTTAAATTTCATATACAATTTTTGCAAAGTGAAAGCTCATTATTTGAAAATTAGCAAATACACACTTTTCAACGCCCAAAACTCATCTTTCTTTCCATTATGTTCAATAAACAAAACAAACAAAAAATTTCCGAAAATATTTTTTCAATTAAATAATAATTTATAATTTAGAAAAACAAAAAAAATTCAAAAAGTTTCCCTAAATATTTTGTGGCAAAAATTACTCGTTAAACATATATAACGAGTGAAAGGCATTAATTGTTAATAAAAAATAATCAAAAGTCACTTATATACAATATGAGTTGCAAACACAAAAAACCTATTCTCTCTATATTTACTTCACGTTTTTCAATTTATTTGTTTTTACAAATTTGCTCTGGCATTCATTTAAGAATTCTCAGTATCAATTTAAGCTTCACTCAGCAGCAAAATTATTTGGATATCTATTATGGACTTTCTTGACATCAAAGCGTGTTGAAGTGCTTAATTTTGCTAGCGAGCAATTCGTGTTTTTGCTTAGTTTTTGTTTAATTGCTTAAACTTCTAGGAATAAAATATTTAATTTGTTTCTAGCGAATCTTCATAACAGAAACGTTTTGAAATGAAATTTATTCATTTCGGTTTTGACGAATTGCAAAAAACTTTCTCTGATACTTTAATTGAATTTTCTCGTGGTGATGAGTAAAAAATCCTTTTGGTGGAATTTTTTCTTGTAAAAGGTAATTTTCACTCTTTCCATTCTCTGAGATTTTGGTACGTGTATGTCACCTCCAGATATTTCGCAATTTAACAGACTAGTGAGAAATATGCTCTCAACATCACTGGTCGCTAGAACACCTCCCTCAGTCAAACTTAAAATCAGTGAGATCCGATTGTTTTCGTCTAACGAGAAGAAAGAGTCGAATAAAAATATGATCGCGCTTTGCTGCATTGAAGTGCTATCTCTTAATTCGCTGTACTATGTCAATGTTGTCGTATATCTTTCTCCCGAACACTTTTGGCGACTATTCAACGGATGTTTTCGGAAATGTCTCCCAACTGACGAAAGCAATACAATCAACAAGATTATTGAGGCCGATGATGTCAATATTGTCGGTGAACACCGTTAATATGCTTTTATGGAATATTGGAAAGTTGGTAATACCTTTTTCTCCGTATATCGGGCTTTAGTCTTGCAGAAATTACGCTCGATAATCAAAAAGCTAATCCCATTAAAAATGGCCTATGCTGTGAAGTTTTCCTTTCTATGGCTTGGGCAGAGTACACTCAGTTCTCTACGTAGTACATGTTTTCCTCTGACAATAATCTGCAATGAGTGTGCTTAGTCAGTTGTTCACTAACCATATTTTAAAAGAAACCTTAGTAAGTCATAGGCTCCGGCCATCTTTTTATTCTTTAACTGTCAATTGCTATTTGAACTTCGTCATTGTCGGGTGAAGAAACGTCTAAGAAGAAATGGAAAACACCAGGAGAGAGAACCCAAATCGTCTTCCGTTATGTATTTAGATTCTCTCTCTCCTGGTGTTTTCCTTTTCTTCATGAACTCTATATAATATGGACTTCAGTCTTTGGTTTCTACAGGAGTATGTCTCTGTCTTGAAGTCTGCTATAGGTCGCTGTATTTTTTTTTTTATAGAATTTTCAAACATTACCTCTGTCGGCTAGCTTTTTAAGCTACTCCCGCATTTTGGTCCCTTTTTCTATTGCTCTCTGCATATGCGTCTTGCTTCTCCCTTCAACTCTTGGTAGCTTCCGCACTGCGTGTGTGGTTGTCGAGTTCAGCACTGCGAAGTTGGCAGTCCCTTTTTCTCCACTGCGGTGCGGCAATTCTCATTGTAATAGCTCCTTTTTCAACCTCACTCACCCTAAACTGCCATTGCACCTTACTTACATTTTTTATTCTGCATAAGAGGAGCTAATCAATTATGGTATCGAATATTTTCTGTCCATCAAATGAAAGAATAACAAACTTGTTCTGGTCTTATTCAAATGTTGAGTCGTTCGGTTTCGAGATTTTTGGTTCTTTTAAGACCTTAACTCTCCAACTCTGATAGAAACAAATTTGGGTGTCTGTCCAACAATTTGTAGTTTTATTGAAGATTCAGAGGCTTATTTGTCAGTTAGTAGGGGCACTACTTATTTAGATGCCCTAGAATGCTGTCCGCTGTTGTCATAAGCGGGAAACCTCTCTCCACTTAAGTGAGTTATTTCACTTACACACTGTCTTCAAACACTTTCTAGGAATTAATTGCCAGTTTTATTGTGATAAGTGCTTGCTAATTATATATAACCTCATTTTTCCTACAATCTATGCTTTTGCTGCTGAGTGGAACTCTCATGCCGAGTCTAATTGAAAATGAATCGAACTACAATCGAAATTATAAATTATTATTTACTCATGCACATTTTATTAAACAAAAGAACTCAAATCCACAATTACATTTTACAAGCAACAATGTTTACATATTGATGAGAAATACATATTCATTGCAACAATGGAAGAACTGTCAACCATTCCCGTCTCCCACCAAACATTTTCCCTTCAATATACATTGTCTTGTGTTGGCAATATTTATCGTTATAACGGCTCTACTCTTAGAATAACGACAAAGTGAAGGCGGCACAAATGCAAGTGGAAACAAAAGAAAGAAAGAAAAAAATTGGTGAAAAAATAATAAAATTTAAGAATCTTCGCTTTGTTACACTTTAAGTACACTTGGTAAGAAGAAAAACAAGTCATAAAAATTGAAGTGAATTTCTTTCATTGTTTACATAGCCACATGTTCTAAAAATGTAGAAAAAAAATATATGGAATAGAAGAAGAAACAAGAGTTAAATGAAAATCCAACATTTCAATTTTTCTTCCTCTTTTGTTTTTCTTTCACCGACCGAAGACAACTTTTCCTCAATTGCAATTTCATATTGCAAAATTATTTGTTTTGCCTCATACCGCCTTTCCTTCTCTAACTTCTCGAACATTTTCCTTCATTCATCCTTTGTATTTGCATTATAATTCTAAAAGTAGTATGAGGTGAAGAAGAAGAAGAGGAAGAATATCCCACTACAGTAAACACGTTCAAGTGCGGAATTGATTGCTGAGTATTTACCCATGTATTAAGTACAAAGCATATTGTTATTGTTATAGTTGTAAGACAAACTTGTTAGCATAGTTAGCATAGTGGGTGGGTGAGTGATTGAGTAAATGCACATGCGGGCTGCATGCAATCGGCAATGATGCGACGTAAAATTCATTTCCATTTAAATTTGTTTTTTTTTTCTACTTTTTCTTTGCTTTCTCTTTGATTCGCTTACTTTTGCTCGCTGTTTGATTTACTTTCGTTTAAGTGCAATTATAGAAATTGCATTGTTTATACACACATATATATAAATACCTGACTGCGATTGCGGAAGTAGTGAAAGACGTGGTTACCTAAACGAAGGGTATTTCAATGTGAACACTCGAAATTTATCGAATATATTTTTAAACAAATTAGCCCTCCAGAAATACCAAAAGAGTACCACAATGAGCAGGGATCACAATTGGACTTACGTTGTTCAGTACGCAACGAGAGATCTGACGATATGTGAGCGTATCTGATCTCACCATACGCTTACAGTATTTTCAAATGTCCGCTCAAAACAAATTTGACTCAGGAATAATTAAGATTTATATTTATCAGAGCATTTTTGTGATTACAACTGTATTAAGGAAGATTTTAGTGAACACAGAAACTTCTTTGAAATAAAAAACACACCAAGTGCCTCGGAATAATTTTTGACAATAAATTATTGAGCAAATCAGCGTAATAATGCTAAGTATTGCAGCGAAATCCACCATAAGACAGGTGACGTGAGATGAATTTTCTGCTAGAACCTCTAAGCATAACTCAATAAACAAGCCAATGGTAGACAAAACAGATCACATACCGTAAAGGCTTTATCTGGGGAAAAAGGTTATGAACCTCATTAAAAGATAGAGAGGGCCTGTATCAGCACTTGTGCCACGATAACATTGCTACACGGACGGATGAAAACCGGCTGATGAAGAGATGGAGTGGAATTTTTTGAGCAGAGCTAGATCGCAGGCAACCCTTCAAGCTTACATAATATTGCAATATTTTTCAAATGGGGATTATTGCAGGAAGATGAGCTGCTGTGCTGGCTTTCTTTCGATGCAGTCTTTACCTCCACAATTGTAGGGTATAGCCAAGTCCTTTCATAGACCTTCACAGTTTGGTGAAAAAAAAAATAATCACAGAGGCCAGATATAGGGAATGCGGTGGCTGCGGTACCAGGGCAGATGCTTTACTATCATGGTAAAAAGCCAATTTTTGTTCTTTCCGGGTTTTTTTGTGTTTTTGTTTTGTTTTGAAGAAACTACACATTTACTGGGTCCCTGGCCTCAAAAGCATTATGAAGAACATCAAAAGAGCTGTGAAGATTCCGAAGCGAAGTCTAGGCAATATGGAGGGCGCAACAAAACTTCGTAAACAAACTTTTCCCGTTTTATTGGTAAAAAAAAAGGTTCAAATCAAAATAGCTTTTTAAAGAAATGGCATTTAAGAGAACTATCTTCATGAAAAATTTTGCTTAAAATGTCAGCTTTCATACATGTGTGTCACGATCGATTTAGTGTTGCCCGAATTCGAAGTATCAACAACGGCTAGTGGCAAATAGATCAGTGTGTGATGGCATACCTTAACGACATACAATATCGTCAAGATCATGTAAAATGACAGTGAAGCAAAGCTTACACGGTCTCAACTGCATAACAGTGGCAGACCTAATGGCAGATATCACACGTGGCATCTGGGAACTTCGTTGTTCAAAGAACTAAAGGAAGTTTCAAAACTGGTAGTCAAAGCACTCTTAAAATTCGACCTGCGCGATGACTTCATTAGCTAGAACATTCATCTGGCCCTACAAAAGACCAGCAAAATTCAACAGGTTCAAAAACTCCAAAGTCCATGGACTGTTACTAAGAAACTGTAAGATCTAGACAAATTGAGTTTCTTTGTAAATAAAATGAAATCAACTCATAAGAAGACAGGTACCACAGTAAATATTGACTGACAGCGCCCATCTTCAGATATACTAAGAAGATCCTGGAACTAGAATGTTCATTCAAGTCAACGTTTCTTTGAAATGATGATGGAATGGAAGACTCTTACCATCATGTTATTTTAGATGCTTAGCCTCTCATTCTTAAAAAAAGAATCTCGATTTCTAACATGAAATCAGTTTAGACAAAAGATTTAGAGAGTCTGAAAAAGTTAGTAGAATTTCGAGGCGTAAAAAATAATGCAATAGAGTGTTGCTGCTTCCTTGACGATAATTCCAGAGAGAGTAAGAGGGGGAGAAGTTATATTGCACCGCACCTCATTGAAATAATTATGAAATTTCGACCTGAGAGATCGAGTGCTAAACAAGTGGCATATAAATTTCATTAATAAATTTTTCTTAATATTATTTGTCTTCACAGTAGATTTAAAAAATATTTCAAAGACCCACATTGAAAGCCCCTTTTCGTGAAAACCATGTCATAAAATCAAAGATCACACAACAACAACATTGATTCCATTCTTAACTTTTCCTTCATAAACTTTGATTGAGTTTTACTGCGTGACACTCATCGAATTGTCAATTGCCCGCATCCGTAAACACTTTCATTTTGTTTTTTACTTATATTCTACTTATGTACGCAACACTCAATACATACACTGGGGTTTATTTGTTGCCAGAAAGATGAGTGCTCAAAAGCTAGCTGTAAGCGTGTAAATGAATGAGCTGAACGCGCCGAGTGGACAAATCGTTTGTGTCAATCCGATTTGCTGTCGATTGATGCCACTGAGCGTGGCGTAGAACTGGCTAAGTTTGATGTAGAAAAAAGAAGAGAAAGTAGAAAAAGAAACAGAAAAGTACAAGAAGTTGAAGAAGCACTGAGGCAATACAACTTACAACGTTTATAGCTTTTGAGAGTCAATTTGAGTGAGAAAACGACAAATTTTGAAAATGAATCGATTTCTTGGTAAAAAATATTGAAATGATGTTTCTGAACTGCTGCAGGACAAGTAAATTTTAAAATGAAAATAGTAGAAAATCAGCAAGAAACTGTCTTTTAGCGTATAAATATAGGTAAAAAAATAGAATACTCGCACAAAACATATACGAAAAATACTAAAATATATACAAAAGCAAATTCATGATTTTTTTAAAATTATTTTTGCTTCATTGAAATAAATGATTATTGAATAATTTTAAATTTTATTTACTTAAAAAATAAATTAAACTTCATTTAATGCAGGTTCAATAACAAAAATGAATTTTCAAGTTGTTTAGTAGCTTTTGAGCTCAAAAACAAAAGGTGAATTTCAAATTTTTTAATTGTTGAAAACATTTTTTTGTTTATTTTAAACATTTTCTTACGAATTAAAAAAATTTAAATAAATAAAAATTCAAATAATTAGAGCTTTTTTAAAAAATAAAAATAAATTCTACTATGAATATTTAAAATATATGCTACTTTATATAAAAAATATAATTGAAATTATTAGTTAAATATTCAAAAAAAATTATAATTTTTAATAAAATTCTTTTAAAAAATTTGGAAAAAAATTTTTTAATAAAATTTTGAATACACCATAATTCATTAATCATCCTTAAGGTTAATATTTTCGGGAATGTATCGTAAAATATTGAAACTTAAAATTGGACTTCCAACATTTATTTATAAAAATTTCCAAAATTTTCTCTTATTAAATATTAAAAGGAATTAAATTTTTCTTTTCTTTCAACTTTGGAAAAAATTAATAGTAAATAATTTTAATTTTTGCTTCTTAAATTAAATATTTTAATTTTTCTTACAAGAATAGATATTTTATTAAATTTTTTTTGGAATTTTTCGAAAAATTATAAACTTTAAAATTTTCAAACTATAAATAGGCCTTTGAATACAGAAATATTAGTGATTTTTATAATAATTTAAAAATTTTATAAAATTTCCACAAAAAAAAAATTTTATTAATATTTTTATTTTGGAAAATTTATAACAGATTTAAAAGATTCTAATTAATTAATAATTGTTTTTAAAATGAAAAAATTTAATATAAACGTTTTTTCGAAAAAAAATTGAAAATTTCCCTTTATTACATTTAAGAATTAATCATAAAAAAATTCAAAATCTTAAATCATTTGAAAATGAAAATAAACAATTTAAAAATCAAAAATAGTAAACTTCCATTTAGATAAAAAAATGATTTAAATACTTTCTTTTAGAAAATCTAAAATTAATTAATTTAATCTAATTAATTTTCAAAGGAAATATAGTTTTTTTGTTTGTCGGTCAATATTTTTTGGCAGTTTTGAAAAATTGAAAGGTTTTGTAAGTTTTCAAAGAAAAAATATTTTTTTTCTTGGTAAATTTTTTTTTTTACAAGTTTTGTATTTTAAGTATTCCAATTTAGTGGTTATTCTTACACTTCATCTTAAAGATTTTCAGTTATTTAATTTAAAGTTTTCATAGCATACTTATATTTTTATGACTAATTTGATCTGCTCTTAAAAATATTCCGAGTAAAATTTTTCACCTTTTACATATTGGAAAAAGGACGATCCCAAATTAGCAAGCAAAAAATTGAAGAAAATCAAGCATCTGTTCTGTTACCTTTTTAACACTGAAATACCCACTTTATTTAACCTAAAATTATATAATGAAATTTTGTCTAAAACTATATTGCAACTACAAAAAAAAACTGAAAAACAAAATATTCAAATGTTCAAGGACCCGCTGAAGAAGGTATAAGGGCGCCAACGCCACCACCGCCACTAGCGCTACAATCAAAATCACAACAACACCAACAACAGCAACAGCATATAACATACGAAGAACAGGATGCTGTGCTGTCGTCGCCAAATGCAAATCAAACACTAGGAAATAGAAAATTTCGCCAAAAAGTGCCGTTCATCGATCGTATTGCGCAATTAGGTATACGAAAGATAATTCGAAAATTAGAGAAAGAAAAACTTAGATGAAAACAAAAATATTCAAAACTTTATTAGTGTATTGATAACGCTTACATAAATATATTTTTTAATTCATGACTGAACATATAAATATTCATATAAATGAAGCGTAATGATTTGCTTTGTTTTGTTTTGCGAAAATATGTAGGTGCTGCATACAAACAAACACTTACATAAATATAAATATAAATATAAAGGCGATTGGCTTGGTGAATGTGAAATTCACAAAAAAAAAACAAAGAAAAAATTTGAGCAACACTTAATTTAATTAAGGCTGAATATATACAAACACTTATCATATAGTTGGATATATATATGTAGTATTTACACGTCGACACGTAAATAATGCTAAATAAGCAAATTTTTTACAATACTTACTTATATATAATATAATATACATGCAATAATGTGCCTGCTTTAGTTGGATATATATATACATACATATATATTTGTATATATATATATGTGTACATGTATATTTATGTTTTAATTGTTTTATAATAATTTTAATGCATTTATTTTCAATAATCAACAACAACAAAATAATCGAAAAAATATTGTTCAAAATTATTTAAAATCTATTATGCCGTATATTCTAGATGGGCATAGCATGTCTAAATAATCGGAGAATAACGCTAGTAATTCATTCAAAATCATTTCGGATTTCATTTCATTATCATTTTATTATTAATACTTTTCAATTAAATAACGGTACTAATTATGTCTTACACATATGAACCGTATATTAATTTTTGATATTTTTCTTTTTTCCCATTTTTTTTTTTTCAAATGAAGTTAATATTTTCTACTAAATTGCGTATTTAATTTTATTTAATTTACTAAAATTATTAAATATTAATTTTTAATTACTTAACTACATCATTTTATCATACAATAAATCACAATTACAACAACACTGCCACTCAACATAAAACACGAATCAAGTAACACTTATCAAAGCACTTAGTTAGGTACCAGGTTTGTGTAGATGGTCCAAAGGTATTCATTTTTTTTATGTAGAGCTAGAACAAAGCGTTCCTTTCATTATCCGCTAGCATTAATTCATAACTTCATATTGTAGTAACTCATGTAGACTAAATGAGAGAGAAAAGATGAGAGCAGCAAATAGGGTTGAGGAAATGTAAGTACTCCCTTTGCCAACCGAACTGCCGAACTCCTAGTGTGCTCCCACAAAATTCCCTCACTAACTTACATATACGGTTCACAAGGAATTGTCGATAGATAAAAAATAATTTCAATTATCTGTGGATTAGAAAATAAACTATGATTAATATGTTTACAAAAAATGCATTTATATTTCTAAAAATAATTTTTTTTTTGTGATATAATTGAATCATTTAATTCATTGCATATTCGACAATAAAAGAATAATATTAATTTTACGGCTTGCAAAAAAAAATTACTGCAATAAAAACACGCAATAGTTATCATATATTTTGTTAAGTATCACATATTTATGACCAATATCCATTCAGCTCTTACCAAAGGGCATTCCTTAGAAGAACTTTATCAAAATTTATTCAATTAGTAATATAAATTTAGTGGTTATATACTAGTATTAATAATAAAATTTACTATATATTGTAGTTTTTCTCTTATTAAATAATTCTCTTCACATTAACAATAATAACAAATAAATTCGGAGAAAAGAAAATGTTCATAATAGCATATCCTAAGCATAAAATCATTAAGCCATTATTTTCATTACCAAGCGGAGTATTTGCAATGACTAAAAACATCGCATGATCCACGAAAAAAAAATTATATTTTATGTTTTAATTGAATACGAAAAAAATGTATCATTTTCTCCTCATTTTGCATTTATTTTTATATATTTATCACAAATGGCGAAAAAAACAATAAAATGTTCCATCAAACATCAACAAAACCCTATCGGCAATTGAAATCAAAACCGCTTGTATCATCGACTAACAAAATCACCATCTAACCGCTACCAATGCCTCACCAATGCCATACCAAAATTATTTACAAAATTCCAACTAAAAATCCAAATAACGCCTTTATCGATAAATATCCGCATTCCACCATGAATTGGCAACACAATCTTACGAACCGACATTTTCGAAAAAAAATCCGCTTCATCTATACAAACAAACAAAAATATAAAAAATTTTAGAATTTACTGACATTGATCAAGTCTATCGCGTACTTAAACAACAAAAACAACAACAAAAAATTGGTGAATTTAAGTCCGCGAATATTACAGCATCCACGACTGGAACCGGCGTCATTGCCGCCGGCGCCGATAAATCCGTCCAAGGTAGCAGTAAAACGGATGGACCCGATATACAGATAATGAATGTGCCCGATTATCCAGAGCGTACGGGCATTATTGGCGGTGCGGGTAGCAGTAGTAGTACGGGTGGTCTCTCGGCGATAGCAGCTACAGCAGTAGCGGCAGCACAGCGTGCAGGACGTGGCGTACGACCACCACCAGTGCCAGTGCCTATATTGGGTGTACAATTGCAGCAACAGGAATTGGCGCAGCAACGTAGCGGTGGATTGCCAGTGCCACCGCAAGATGTCTCGAGTAGTTCAGGTCCGCCATATTTAAAGTGTTGCACTTATAAATCTTAAATACATAACTATATACATACATATATGCGTTATTTTTCCTAGTTTTTGGAGTTGAGTGACTTAGTTTTAATTCATTTTCTTGTTTCGTTCAAAACCAATTTGTGCAGTGCCACACATATTTAAAAAAAATTTAAAAAAATTTGACTCGAATTTCTTATGCATTTCTCAATGCCTGAATTTCATGTCCCGATATGTCCTACACATATGAAAGCCACTTTTTTTGAAATGTGTTTAGCGTTTTACCCCTTCTCTTTCTCTCAATTAAATGACTTAAATAAAATTAGTTTTTAAATTTTGTCTCCGCTTGTCTCTTTTTCTTTTTCTCTCTCTCTCTCTCTGTCTATTTCTCTATTTTCTTTACGCCTTAGTTTGCTCGTTTTGTATTTGTGTAAATTTAAATTCAGTACTTACGCTTAACATTTGCCCTACCAATTGTCCTTTTCCGACGTTCTGTATATTACCCATACATATCTGATAATTTTTTCCTAAAAACATTTTCTACCAAATAGTTATTTTGTTCGTATTGACATTTGTGTGTTCCTCGAGTTATTCACCATGTTCAGCAACGCCATTATAATTCATTAGTTTCCTTCTATTTATATGTTTACAGTAGTTTTAATTAAAATATATAATTTTGTTCAAAAAAATATTTATTTTAACCTATAACTATGTTTTAAATAAGAGTAAACCACAGCAGAGTTTGCATATTAATGTTGAAAAGGCACTCAAACAAACTACTCAACATTTCAAATGTCAATTACGTCACTCTCTAAGCAAAAACCACAAACAAAAATATAATGCCTTAAAACCTCACTCAATATCCATTCACTCTCAATCACACAAAATTTTGCTCTCCTACAAAAACCTGTTCAACTTACTGCTTACGCAACACTTAAAACATGTTTTCAATGAATTGCATTGCTCACAGCCAATACCCAAACCTTTTAACATATATACGCTCTTGCACACTCTCACCACCATCTATCCAAGTTTCATACCTTATAACATACTCAGCATATCAACATAACCTAAAGTTTTCATACTTTTACTTTGGTTTTAATTATTTCTTTTAATTTCTTCTGAAACTTTTTGATATTTTCAATATATTATCTCGTATTACCATTTTATTATCTCAACTTAATATTTTATTAATACTTGGTTAATAGTGTATGCCGCTTAGTGCTTTATATGCATACAGTTATAACCAGCTAAGCATTGCCGTTTGATAAATTTTAACGAAAGAAAATCTTTATTTATAAAAATATATTTTTAAGCACTTTTCTGCGAATGTCTGTACGCTTAGAGGCTGCTTTTACTTTTAAAAATAACTACAAAAGTGTTAGAGAAATTGTAATTATATACATATATATACATATTTTTAAGCACTTTTCCTGCAAGTGAGTTTGCTTTAGCGATGGTGTCATGCCATCATTCTTCTGCTGCTTTTTAGTATTTATATTTATATCAATTATAAATAGACTTAACCGAAAATTAAATAACGAATCATTGAGTAGAGTATTGAATTATTGACTAACATTAAAATCATATTTTATACACAAATATTTTAATATAAAAATATTCTCTGTTATTTTCTTAGTAGGAAATGTAGCTGAATAGACCAGTAGGTAGATTTCTCTTTCTAGAGATATACAAATATAAATTTATAGAGTATTTATTTCAATATTTGATTTTTTATATATAATTTTTTATATTTATTTTTATTATACACAAATGTCTTTTTTTATTTAGATGAAAAAATCGGATACTATGTACAGAATTCCCACCTCTCAAAGCAATCAATAATTGCTACGAATATTACGTTCATTTGGTTTATATATTTTCCGAAGTTATTTATTTTCTCATTATTTCATATTTAATTTTCTTTAGGCAAAGGTTTATATATTGGTATGCAATAATACAAGAGAGGACTGAAAATTTTAATTAATCTGAGGATATGAAATATAT
Organism: Neoceratitis asiatica; assembly: GCA_030068015.2. Classification (NCBI taxonomy): domain Eukaryota; kingdom Metazoa; phylum Arthropoda; class Insecta; order Diptera; family Tephritidae; genus Neoceratitis; species Neoceratitis asiatica. The sequence goes on along the minus strand of CM061527.1, from coordinate 45,745,954 downwards.
TTATAGCGTCTTTTGCCAAAAATTACGAAAAACGCTGAAAATTGAACTGTCTATTTTATTGAAAAATATTACATTTATAAAATGATATCTTAAAACTGAGAAACGTATTTTTAGCATATATAGATAAAACAAACTCTTACCTTTTAGTTTTTTTCTCAGGGCTTTATATATGTTCAATAGTTCCCTTAATGGGTTAGAGGGGTTTCCTGGGTTAAAAAAAGGAAAATTAACTAATATATATATATATATATATATATATACAATCATATTTTATTTAAACAATTCACCGTATCAAAGATACATATTTAAACAGTACTTAGTGAAATTTTTATTCTAAAATTACGAAAACTCAGCTATTGGTACCTCATCTCCCTTGACGTCTCAAAATGAAATGCTCTCTCCGTGGATAGCATAACTCATTATTGGTTCATCTAAAATCAAAAAACCAAAAATATTTCGTTAGTACATCTCGTTTTTGGACGTAGGAAAAAACAAAGATTTAAAATTTGAGTTTTTAGCATACTTTTTGAACCAAAAAACACATTTTTTGGATTTAATTTTATCCATGTATTGGCTCGAAAAATGTAGTTATAAAAAATCCTTCGTTCAATAACTAGGTAATGTTTTTACAAAGTTGTATGCCAAATCTGAACAAAACCACTTTATAACTTCTCGAGAAATCCTGATCACCGACTTAAAAAATGGAGTTTGAGATAAAGTTTCAAATTGACACAGAGATGGCCTCTTGGACGGAACTTCCAAAATGTCTATCCCTGAGAATCCGATCGATTTGAAATTTTAGCAGAATATTTTAAACATATTTTACAATTTAATAAAGCAAAAAAAAATCGATTTTTTGTTTGTTAATTCTCAAGCCCACTTAACCCCTTAAAAATAGTCAAATTTTAAATAACTAAATAATATAAAACAAATTATGAAATTTTTTTATAAAGAAATTTCCAATTATTTTGGAAAGTGAAAAATATTAAAATTAATTTTGTATTTAGGGCTATTTATCGTAATAGAATAGGGCAGTCAAGGTTAGAGCATAAAAGAGCAACTTTTCACCAAACAGTAGAATAAGTCAGAGCAGCTCAGGGCAGAAGTCTCTTCAAACACTTTTCAAGCAACAACTTTCAAATGTACAAGTTTGCAATTTCCATTGGGAAATTTTTGGGATAAATATATATATTTTGGGATATTTTTATGTTGATTGTTAAATACTACTTTAAAATTTATAAAATTTATTTTCTTTGTCTGGTAAACGCTCTGTATACACATTTCTCTCTATTCCGTTTATTTATTGGGTCTGACAAAAAGAAAAATTGTATTTCTTGCGCTAAGTACTTATTCCCCCTCATTAGTGAAGTGACGCATTTTCACACTTTCGGACGACAAAGTGTAGCCAGAGTAGCCGCTACCACTTCATTCGCTTAACACTGTCAAAATTGCGGTATATGTCGTATAGCTCATCATTTCATCGTTTCCAGCCTCGAAAATTTCCAAGGCTGACACTTCGGACCGTAAAGAAGCACGGGGATTATGAGTGGCCTGTATAGTTTTTGTCTTTATTCGTCAAGTGAGGTCTTAATTTTTGCATTACCTACTCAGTTCGAAACAGCACCTGTTGGCAATAGTGATTCACGTTAGACTAAAAGGTTGGCATTGTTATTGATACCAGATAGACTTAAATGTTATGAATGCCAACAACGAAGTGGAAGCCAATAAACGAGGTCGCTGAATATTTGTTTTGTATTTCGTCTTGTCCACCTTCACTACTTTACGCATTCGCCGCGCTTTCCATTCAATGTGAAGAAAACAGAACTAACGGATTATTATTATTACGGAAGACCGTATTTTTACTCTTAGCTCGTTTTTTTCAGTATTAAGCTAAAGAAGCCGAAAGATAAAGAGTAACCTTGTATGATACTCGTATAAGTTTTGCGAAGAACTGAAAGTCAGACAGAACAGCGCAGAGGTCGCTCCTTTTAGTGCTATCTACGACTAAATCAAAAATTACAATACCAAAGATCAGAAAAAAAATTCCATCACCTCATAAATCGATTGATGCCGCATATTAGTAATTTTAGGTGATATTAGTAACTTATAGAAACTAAAAATAAAAGCTTGAGCACTTTAATAACTATTGTCACCGAAAATCAACGAAATCGGAAGACTATATCATTTAGCCCCATATAACTATATATATATACTTTGTTCAGATATGAGGTTTTTTGTAAAAAAAATCCGACAAAAAATGTCACTGAAGATCAACAAAATCAAAAAACTAATTCATATTGCCTCCCTGCGTTCAATTTTTCAGATATATCAATATATATATATATATATATATATATATATATATATATGTAAATGTTATGTGTACGCTTCAAAAACTCAAGGAGTAGCATTATATACAATCCGCATCAAGGATTGTTTTTTTTTTATCTATTATTAGCATCAATAACATATTAGCGGGTGGTGGACATGGGACTGACCTATTCAGGTAGCTTTTTGCTTAGCTTAGCATGAGCACTACTTTTCTCACCGGGAAGTAGACCATGGACCGACCTTTTCGAAATTTTATTAATGGTTTAATTTATGTGAATTATGATTTCCAGGCTGTGAACCGATTATATTTAGAAGATATGTCTAAATGTACCATGGATCAGGCAAAATTTGCTTGAGACATTTCTTTGCGGGAAAGGGATCACCGACAGACAGATAAATTGCTTAATTAGGACTTTAATGACCCTTTGCAATACTAATTATGATAAAATTGCTGAAAATACAAAAAGCCACAACAACGTATTGCCGGGTCAGCTAGTATATAGTTCTATATATATATTTGGTGCTTTGTAACCGCAGAAGCACTTTTTGAAAGGGGCTACCGCAATTAGAAAAATATATTTTCTATAATTTTGGATAATGCTGGGACGTGGACTCGAACCCAGACCTTCCGAACTGTAGTACGCAATGCTAACCACTCGTCTAATGCGATCACCGATTTTTTAAGTGCTCATAAAAGTTATAAAGACTGCGGCATAGCCAAAGACGGCCCTTCTTTCTTGTTTTAGCTCATTTTATGACTTTTGTTAAAAGCTCTTTTCATGTACTCTATTTTCAAAATAATTATGAACTAAAATTTTTCACTAATTAGTGAGTCATGCTAGCTTTAGGGACCTGTATTCTGGTAAGGGTATTTATTTCTTTTTAATTTTCTATATATTAAAAAATATATATCCTCCTCAGTCACATAAAAAATATATATCCTCCTCAGAAAAACATAAAATATTTTTTCTAAAGTTTTTTTGTTGTTTTCTGATAATGTTTTTTTTTTCAAGCATTACAGTTTCGCTCAATGCTAGGCTATCCTTCTTATAATTTTGCTAATTTTGCTCTATCCAGATTTTAGGTCAGCAGCTCATTATTGAAATGATAGAAAGATAAAAATTCCGAAAAGGGTTATAAGAACTAAGAATTCAACAACAAAAAATCTAAAAACCTATCCCAAATATTTGAAGAAGCTTAAAAATTTTATGTATGAAAATCCCATTGATTTCATAAGAGGTGTTTTCAAAGGAAAAGATGCATTTTGAATGTTTTTGAAAAGTACTTATTTATTCATCAATATCTATTTTGTCCTCTTCAAAGTAATATCCCTCGGGTATAATACACTTGTGCCAACGCTTTTTCCAATCCTCGAAGCACTTCCCAAATGCGCTTTTCGGTATGGCTCTTTCTTCGATTCTGACTTGATCGCATCAATTGTGGCAAAACGTATTACTTTCATTGGTTTCTTTAGTTTTGGGAATAGGAAAAAGTTACAGGGAGCTAACACTGGTGAATACGGCGGTTGGGATATGATTACGGTTTTGTTTTTAGCCAAAAAAAATAAGTATTGATGTGTGTGCTGGTGCATTATCGTGATACAGAATCCACGACTTGTTTTTCCAGAATTCCGATCGCTTGATTTTTATTACTTCGCGCAAACGTTGCATAACTTCCATGTCGTATTTCTTATTAACTGTACGATCTTTTGGCAGGAACTCATGATGCACCACGCCATTGTAATCAAAGAAAACAGTGAGCAAAACATTCACCTTTTCTTTTGAACATAACTCGTATTTCAGCAATTAATTTTGAATTTTCTGTTCAATAAGTCAATTAATTTTATTTGCTATCTTGTAACGGTATATATTGGTTAAGCTTGAAACCAGCTAATATAAGCGCAAAAAATCCATTGTATGATCCAAAAAGAAACTACCCAACTGCTTGTACGCACTGCGACTAATATGTGGTTAGTGTTGCCTACATTCAGGCGCATATGGTGTTGACTGCAGTCAGCCATCATCACATGTTGTTCAAGAACTTAACATAAAGTCACCCAGCTGATTAACGCACAGTCAACTTTGTAATTAAGTGCATTTTCATTGCATATGCACTAATATATGTGTAAAATTCATTAATTGGCTTCAAAATTTCGCTTGCAGCAATTAAGACGCTTTGCAGCATAAAAGAATAGCACAAAAGCTGAAAATACAAGAAAGAAACTCATTACGCTTTACACAATTTTGATGCAATTAATTTTTATGATCCCACAAAAACTAACTTAAAATTCACATATTAACTCTATTGTTTTGAATTAACTGGCTTTAGACTAGCTTTAAAGTGAGGGGGGGGGGAATCAAACGCCAACTAACAAGCGCTGATATTTAAGTGCAGAGCGAGCAGAGAAGTAGTTTACAACAGCTAAGTTGTATATATAAACATACATATCTTTTTGTATACATATATATGTATATCTATTTTACTTTTCTTTTTTTTTTTTTTTGCTGAGGAACTTTTTATTGACGCTCTGCTAAACGGAGGACTAGCATTCGAAGCTCCTACAAATTGCACAGCTTTAATAGATATGCTTCGCCAGCAAGCTAGTGCTAGTAAGAGTATTATAAAACTATCTAGTTGGTTACCTACATACGTATGCGTATATATGTAGTGCGTGTATATTTATGCCTATTGTGTGAAAGTAAAAGCGAAATAAGTCCAAAATGTTGCCGCCAGTGTTTATTTGTGGAAATTGCATTCAAGCAAATATACCTACATTCAAAAAAGATATATACTTACACATAAACATACAATATATTAGAACAACAACAACAAAATAGAAGCTCTGCTGTAACAGCTACAAAGTATTTTATTTTGCCCTGGCCACTGAAAGGGTTTGCAAAAAATAGCATAAAAGAGAAAATATAAATTCAAAGGAATTCAAAAAATAGGCATATAAGGAAGAGCTCAGTTCGGCTTTTTTCAGATTAAGAAAATACGACGACATTGTAGTGGAAGGCTTCACTCCGGAAGACTCAACGGCCATATAAACATTTACTTGGCTGTGGTTCAGTTAATAAGTAACCAAGGTTAAATAGGTTGAATCACGAGCTTCAATTTTAGTCATCAAATAGTCGATTATCGTGGCGCGATAACGATCGTTACTGACGGTTACGTTTTCACCGCCATCATTTTTGAAGAAATATGGATCGATGATTCCACCGGCGCACAAACCACACCAAACCGTTGTTTTTTCTAGATTAGATAGCAGATTTTGAATCTTTTCAGGTTTCTCTTCATCCCGAATGCGGAAATTTTGCTTGTTTACATACCCATTGAGCCAGAAACGGGCCTCATTACTGAACAAAATTTGGCTCGAAAACGTCGGATCTTCTTGGAGCATTTCAAGAGCCCATAGAGTGCAGCGATGTCACTTGAGAAGGTCAAGCGGCCTCAGTTCTTGCACAAGCTGTATCTTATATGCTTTTCATTTAAGATTTCGACATAAAATGCGCCAAGTCGTTCCATACGTCAGTCCGAGTTACTGCGAATAGAGCCGAATCAAGTCTCCATGGTCTTCGTGTATACTCTCAGCTACGGCCGCTATATTTTCTTCACTCCGTGCTGGACGTAGTATATTCGGTCAAATATTACACAATAATGAATGCCTGATCTCAAGATGAGTTATGATGTTGCGAATAGTACGCTCAGTAGGTCGATTGTGTTGACCATAAGTTGAGCGCGAAACACATTGACGTGACTCACGCGCGATCTGTCAAAAAAAAGCTATTGAAGAAATACTTGTACATGGATCATCTTTTATATTATTTTTTCCAACTCGTTTGGGGCGTAGAACTCCAGAGATAGATATACTTAATTGAGTGAAATACATATATACGTCTGGGTGACGAAATATGCCAACGCGTGGTGGGCCTTAATAGATATTCTTATCCTTTATGCTCTTCAAATCTTTCGATGAAAAAGTTTTCTACTCTAAATCTCTAAAACTTGTCACACCTTGAGAGAGTGGGCATAAAACAAACCTTGCAAGAGCCGATTCAAAAGAAAACTTTTCAGGATTTAATTGGAGGTTCAAATTTCACTATAATCAGATCGGCTTCCTTAACTACTAAACATTTGAAAAAAAAAAAAAGTATTTTTAAATAAAATATGCAGCACCAGAGTTGAGTTGAGTCATAAATCTGTGATGTTAATAACGACTTTTGTAATTTTTTTTCCATGGAACTTTACTAGCACTAGACGTCCAATAGGTGCCGCCACGTTAATCTCAAGTCTCTGAAATCAACAACCGATTTCCAAAGCCAAGAAAAAAGAACAACACACTTGGTGCAGCCTCCAATTTTCCTAAGCTACAACTTAGCATATTAGAACTTCACTACAGCCGTTTTGTTGTAGAATATATTGTAGAAAAGCTTTTGGGATTCATCCTCAAACTCATATAAAGTTATAAATGCCTCCGCCATAACCCGTTAATGAAAAATTGTGGCTGCAGAAACCTTTGAGAGCAACGTGTTCGCTAAACGCCACTTCTAGAACATAAGAATGATATGAAGATAAATATCTGGTCATATTCAGCTCGTATCAGGAATCAAATGGTAAAGACTAAATACCTTAGGAGATATCTCATAGCAAATTTAAGGCTCAGAGCGTAAGTTGTTTGTTTTGAGTCCTTATTTAGTCCTCAGCCTAGAGGTATTACAGATTTTTCCCACTCCAATTATCTACTAATAATTTTTTGTTACTGTTTTATGTTACCACAACCTTTAAGTGAACAATGTTAAACCACCACCTTGCACAGAATTATCCGCTATATAAAAAGTGTAGTCTAACCTTAGGCGTTTAAAGCGTGAAAATATTGCATTGATAGCGTATGTAAGTTTTGCGTGCGTTTTTATTACCATTTGCAACTATCTTTTTGGTGAACGACGCGACGCTGTTGTTGCATTAAATCTACAAGCAAAATGGAAGCTGTAAACTGCATAGAACGCCTACAAAATGCTGCGGTGCTCCACATGAAAAATGGTGTTGCTAATGCCTCGAAGCCTGCAAGCAGCCACAAATGAGGGAATGAGTGAGAAGATGTAAAGTATGTGTGTGTGATGCGCTTGAGCGGTAGTAATGTGGGCAACCCGATGACAGAAACGCCGCTGTGCAGCAGTGAAACGATTAATAGCCACGACTTTGTTGGTTCTGTTTAAAGCCTTCAATGTAGTTTATTTCCCATGCGTGGTCGGATGTTGGAAGTTGTGTGCATGTATTTGTCTTGTTTGGTGAATTTTTTAATTTTTTTTGCGGCAGGTTTGACTTTCTTTCAAATTTTTTATTTTTCTCTCTTTAAATTTTTTTATTTCTTCTTCACGCCTTACGTTATTTGTAGTCCCACGAACCTTTACTTTGGCATATTTATGCCTCCATGTGCAGCTTGCAGCATGAAGAAAATATTGCGTGGATGTGTGCCAAAAAAAAAGAAAATAAAAAAGGAATCACGTAAACGAAAATCGCTGTTGACCTCACAATTTGTCGCCATTACTCTCCAACGAATTATAGGCAGAGATAAAGTTGTCTTTACTTCTAGGAAGCTTAAGACATTCATTAGAGCTTATTGCTTTGTTGTGGGTGTAAAGTTTTTATTATTTTTATTTATTTTATGTCTACTGAGAAGCCAAATTTTGCCGTGACACCTTAACCTTGCCCAGAGCAACATGTAAAAAGATATTATTTTTTTAATTCGACCGGCTCTCAGCTGGGAATTTCGAAAGCATTGAATGTGCTGAGAGTGTGTTGACTTAAAACATGAACCTAGTCAAGTGCGTCCAAAAATATCTCAGCCAGCCGAGATTAACTCAGGCCTATATATATACAAAGCTCTATTGTGTGTACCGTGTACAGTTGGGTCACATATGCAATTTGGCTAACTGAACCAAGATCGTGTTCTTTTCCCAAGTAATAGTAGCTTTGAGGAACATAGAAATTGTATTCTCTTCTTCCTTGAAAGTTTAAAACACTTGTGCATATTTTTTGGTCTTGACCCTACTGGACTCTTTTGTTGGGATCATTGAGATCTGGTATCGATGTAATGACAACAATTCCATCCTAAAGTTCCCTTCTAAGCAAATAACGATAATTATTGAACTCATTCAACAGTTATTCAGCACTTCTCGTGCAACGGTTTTCTCAAAATTCGGCTATATTCGAACGAACTTTGCTGCTACCCTTTTGGTGGCCAAATTTTTCGAAAAACAATTTATGTTCATTCACATCAAGTCCACCTTCTGGGTCGTAATTTTTTTTTTTTTTTTTTTGATTCACATTACACTCACATTATGCTGCTCTCAAAAATTCAAGATTCTTTAAGCGCCTAAATATATATATTATTTTCTATCTTATTCTTCCTATTTTCGCCACTTAGCGTAGTTATAGTCACCAGCAGCTTCTCGATCGGCTTAAAGATCTTATTCTCGCTCTGTTTCTACAGACGGATACTTTCAAAGCTTGAGTGGTCTCATGCATCCAAACAATATGACCTAGCTAGCGTTGCCGCTTTCTCTTGATTCGCTGGGTTATTTCAACGTCATCATATATCTCGTATATCCAATCGTTGAATTGTCCATATTATTATAATTCAGGCCTTCGCACCATATATCAGGACGAGAGTATGATAAGTGCTCTCAGAGAGAACAAGTGCAAGTCGAGTAGAGAACTGCATATCACGTCGAACCTTCCTTGCGTTTGTTGACGGGGACGTTCTTTTCTGCACAGAGGCGGGTGCGTATCTTTGCTGCTACAAGAAGTGATCCGAGTAGATATTTAGCCCTCGTAACGTACACACGTCTAGAACGCTGGAGACATGTCTTCCGTCTATCACAACATGATCGATTTGGTTGCGCGTTTTTCGATCCGGGGTCAACTTGCTGTGGCTGGCTGTATTTTCTTGTGCTGGAATCTGGTACTACTTACAACCATATTTTGGGTCCCGGCGAAGTCGATCAGTTTCAGAAAGTTTGGAGATATTTCGTCATGGAGGCTAAATTTTCCATCTATTGTACCTTCTTTTTCCACCACGGCGTTGAAATCTCCTAGCACGACTTTAACATCATGGGGGGACGGGCAGCGCTCATAGGTTTGTCTTACGAGGACATCAACCAGCTGGGCAATGGCACCTTACCAATTAAGGGAGCGGACATTCTAGGTGCATGCCCTCAAATCGTGATCCTTTTAATGTTTGCAGGGGTCATTATCAAAAGGGGGTCTTTCATCCGTGAGATTTACCGATTTTTAATTCAGACAAGATTTTCATCTGCTGGGTCACAAATACTTCGCACTTCTACAGAATATTTGCCTTCTCGCTTTAGTTTGCTTCCAAAGCGATATTTATTTGCTACCCAGAGAATATCTTGTTTAAGACTGGAGTCGTGAGGTACTTGAACCATTTGTAAAAGAATCATTTCTGGCCAATCCCAGGCAATGGCCGTTAAAAAGTTTCCCCACTTGCGTGAACTTCTACACATGGCTTCATACCCCAATTCCCTAAACAGTCCAAAATAGCATTCGTTAGCAAGAGTGATTCTGCCTTGGATTTTAAAGTTGTTGGTGTTGCTGATGATACTAGTACAACTTCAAAGTTATGACTGTCACCAGTGAGGCTATTGGGCGGCAGGAGAAATTTCTTCTTGCCCTCGTTCACACCCAAACTCACTCGCTCGCTTCCTTTTCCAGTCTGAAGAAACTTCAGCATGCTGCGCAATCCTTCAGGTAGATAATATCAATATCATCAGCATGCCCCAGCAGTTGTACGTTCTCATAGAAAATCAATCCTTTTGTCAGCATTTATTTAAGAAATCACACGAAAGAGAGTCACCTGGCTTAAAATTTTGTTGAGAATCGAACATTGTGGAGGGGTTCAAACTCAGATATAGCGTCATTGAGGCAGCTCCTTTTAGTGCGAACGCTGTTCTAAAGTCGACGAAGTAGTGGTGTTTGTCAATCCTTTTCTTATGGCTCTTTCCCAGGACTTGGTGTCGTATGACTATCTGGTCAATGGTTGACCCACCTGAGCTGAGTTGATTCAGCCATATTTGTCTACCTTAACTGCCGAAACTTAGCTTAGAGTTGTATTTTTGTACTGTATTGATCATTTTTTGGAACCGGTTACTTCGGTCGACTATATCATGAGCTCTCTTACAACCGAAACCATTTCATGCTAATGTAAGGTATAGAAGCTTAGATGAATATTCGGATTTAGAGTCATAATATATCTCATAGAAACAACTTTTGGTTGCCCAGGTCCAAAGCCATGAATGGATACTTGTGTCGCTTTTAAAGTGATAAAGCGAAAAGCTGACAACCAGCTCTTGCATAAATAAATATTACTTATAAAGGATCTCACGGAAATAAAAAAATAAAATATTTTTTAAATCCTCATTAAGCAGAGAATTAAAAAAAAAATGTGAACACATTTTTATATCTTCAAAAAAAAATTTTTTCAAAGAATTTTGTCCATCTAATCTTGACAACGACAAATATACTCGTATGTGTATGTGAACTCTTGTTTTTCGAATAAAAAAACTTTCAATTATCAGTTACTCAATTAATATGAGCCACAATACTGTTATTAAATTTTTCAGCAAATACCCCATTATATATTTTCGAATACGAAATTGCACATCTTCGCATTCTTACAGTTACCTCAGTTGGCAGGAAATAAGTGCATGCGGAAGAGTTAAGTCACTTATTTGATTATTACTACTACTCGTACGTGCCATCATTACTGCAACGCTCGTTGCAAACCTCTACCTTTCTCTCTCGGTCACCCCTTCTTAACCCGAAGGTTATTTGGCAAAATTTACGGTGTTCCAACTACTTAAAGTAATGCCACAAAATATTTTTATCAGTAGCATTTTATTACCTACCTACCTTGCTGCCTGGCTGCGATTCGCGTGGTATTCACGGTTTATGTGGCATATTACAAGCCGCTACCTGCTGCTGATACTTACATAAAAATGCCCAAACATACCTGCACGGCCGGAAATGCCACGTCCACGTTAACAATGACGGCCTTATCAAAAGTTTTTACCGTTGCGACAGCGAAAGTTTTCTTGTTACAACGTTGTGTGGCAACCTCCTTCTGGGAATGGCAGTAAAGCAAAAGTTTACATTTGTTGCATTACCAATGGCTGGGCTCGGGCGCCCGTGTCGCTTGGCGTACTGCAGCTGGCCTTGCGCTGCATGTGCGCCATATCAGCGAACTTCATCGCTGTTGTTATTATACTTTTGCTCATTTGCTAACTAACTATTTGGCAGCGGCAGGTGTAAGTTTAATAATGATTGTGGAAATTATGGCAGTTTGCCGATAGCAGTTGCGATGAGCGTTAACTATTGGACAGCAATGCAATTTCCCGTTCTCCATTATTTTTTGTTGTTGTTGTTGCAAGCTTTCGTAATTTATTTTCGGCTGTAAAGTATGTCAGTATGTAAAAGTTGAATGTTTTAATAATAATAAATAAGTATTGTAGTAAAAGGGAAGTAGTAGAAGATTAATAGTAGAAATATTGTTGGCGGAGAGCGACTTTTTATCAATAAGGTAGACATTTTTGGTCCTGGTAGCAGTTTAAAAGTTGATTTTAAGTAATTGTAAAGCCCGAGAAGAAATTTTTGGTTTCGATGGTTTTGAATAGAAGACGAAATATTGTCTTTTTCACGTCCAGTCAAGAGAAACCCGATGATGTTCTATATCAGCAGCATAAGGCAGATGTAGAGGCATAGAGGCAGCCCTCTTTCGTGCTGTCTAAAAAAGGTTGAAAAAAAAAAGTTTGTTAGTTTGTCGTTCTTTTTCGCATATGTCAAAGATTTAGCGCATGGTGAATATTTGGTCGCTGGTGGATATTCCAAGTCTACAGACATACTGAAAAGGTTCAATCAGCCTACCGTCAAGACTTTACACACAATACACTCGATAAGATGTTCTATGCGATGTTGAGAAAGTTTAGCAAACAATAATTGACAAAAACTATGGTTTCCAGCTTCCTAAGGCTTAGATAGAACACACAAATGCCAGATTTCCACGCATCCGACAATATTTTCGAAAGAACCTGATACAAGCGTTTTAACACTTCCTTGTCGACATATTTGAATAGCTTAGCTTCCGCCGCTTTGTTAATTTTTGGGCGGACTTTTGCTATCCGGACTTCGTCATAGTCGGTCAAGGAAATGTCTATTACACCATTTTCCGTTAAGTATTTGGGTATACTCGCACCTGGTGCTTCCATTTCACAGCCATTCAACAGGCTGGAGAAGCAAATTCAGTGTCCAACATGAGTATCCTCCAGTCTTGATTAATCCCCTATATATTACCGCATTTTTTAATAGAGCCTTACCTCTGTCGAACAGGTTTTTAAGATCTCCATATACACTCATTTTGCCCTCTCGCTTTTTCTATCTGCAAATGACTCTAGCTTTCGTCCTCAGTTCTTGGTATTTTCTTTTTTCTTTCCATCCTTCGTAAGAGTTCTTATTGCGACCTCGTTGAAAACCAATAGTTTCTTCAGCAGCCTTACTTGAGTTCGAAATATCTTTTCGCAGCTCCCTTACACCAAATTATTGATCAGAGCGCCAAGAGGACAGGAGTACAAGTCGAGCACAAAGCCATTTCATTTAACCTTGGTTGTTCCTTTCTTGAAAAGCCTTCGTATATCTTGGCTGGGATAAGATAGTTATCCTAACATATATTATGACTCTTAGCGCAGTCTCTGCTACTCTAAACACAACACAAAATTTATCCTACTTTTATACCCGCTATAGAAGGATCCACTTTCGTATGTCCTTTTGCTGACTATTGAACGGCGGTAATGTCAACCATAATTTTTCAAGGGCATCAAATCGTGGCCTTTATCAAAGTGAAGTTTTTCTTTCAGTGTTTCCTCGCTTAGATCTGAGAAGCTTTAAAATGATTATGTCAAATTGGCTACTTTAAAACTTTCCCTCTTTTAACCTATCTGTACATAAGGCGGGTTTCTGCGCAACTGTAATCTACTTAAGGAAGGTCAGAGTTTGAGTTCTGGTCCGACTAATATCCAAAATTAAAAAAAACAAAATTCTTATTGTGGCCGCCCTCGACAAGAATTGTCCGAGTGTTTTTCCAACTTGATATAAAAAAATATCCTCGTAAAAGTCCACTCGTAGGCAACTTAGAATGAACTAAAGGACCCTCCATGTGTGAGAAAAACATTAACAACAACACACCACAAATTGGAAAAGAAGCTCGGCAGAAATCATTTCAGCAGTTAAAAAGCACAAATTATATTACAACTCTTTCTCACAGCTCCGTTTTTCCTTGAATTTCTGTACTAAAATTGATTTTCCGTAATTAAAAATTTAATAGATCCAAATGTGCCACATAATATACCACTCTGCACTTATGTATATGCAACCACATTTCAGGGATGCCGCCAACAATTCTAATCCATATCGATTACTCGAACCAACTTTCTTCACACATTTGCCAAATGAAATATATTCAATGAGCTTCCAGCCTATTACCTCGCTATGTGAGTATGTGTTCTATGTGTATGTTTGTGTGCCAAGTCCTTGTGCTAAGCGCATATGGCCGAGTTACTGCATAATATCACTTTATGTGCATTTGGCTGCCATTAACCCTAAAGAGTTATATGTTGTTGTTGTTGTTGTTATAGTCTTAACTTGTGTGTGTAGCTAACATTGCATTGGCATTGTGTGGCATGGTAGGCGACGGATAGAAGTTTTAGTACCATCTTTGACCATTATTTTGCCACAACGACAATTTTCAACGGCATACAGCTACAACAACAACTACGACAACACTAATAATAATAACAAGAATTCACGTGACAACAACCACAACAATAACAACAATATCAGCAACACCAAGAACAGTAACAGTAATAAGGTATAGCAGTAAAATGTTGATGGTCTAACCAAACCACAGCCTCGGAGCACATACAAACCCTACTTTGCGCTAAGTTCACAACAATACCAAGAACAACAACAACAATAATAGCAAAGAGCTACTCTAATAACTATAGCCATAACATTGGCTGGATGACGCCGACAATGGCATAACGGCGACTGACTGTAATTTTCCAGTCAAGTACGCTTCTGCTGCTGCCGTTGGTAGTACTTAGTAAGTAATAGCCGTACCCTTTTACCTAACTATGGCTCATTCATATTTCCTTACGCTGTATGCTCTGCACTGGTATAAGCTTAGAATTCTCCATTTTGTGGTTGGAACTGCCTTTACTGACACAAAAACGAACACCGACCGGCCGACACTCTCTACTACTTTCTATATTTATAGTTGGTTGGCTTTATGTTGTCTTTGTATTTCTTTTCTTTGTTAACGGTGCTGTTAAATTTTTCATTCTCGTAGTTGTTGACTTTGCTGCGTACATATAAATACATACACTACCGATCAGAAGGATATATTTTTATTTATTTAGAGTATTTTATATTATTTTAATTTAATTTTTATTTTATTTTATTTTACTTTAATTTAATTTTTATTTTATTTTTTTAATTATACTTTATTTTATTTCATTTTATTTTATATTATTTTTTATTTATTTTATTCTATTTTATTTTATTTAAATTTATATTAGTTTAACTTATTTTAATTTATTCTACCTTGGTTTACTTCATTTTATTTTATTTTATTTTATTTTATTTTATATTTTATTTTATTATATTATATTTTATTTTTTTATTTATTTTTATTATATTTCTTTATATTTCATATACATTTTATTTTATTTTATTTTATTTTTTCTACTTTATTTTGCTTCATTTTATTTTATTTTAATTTAGTTTACTTTATTGTATTTAAATTTTTTATTTTTTTATTTTTTTTTAATTTCTTTTAAATATTTTTTTTACAAATTTTTTAATTATTCTTCTTTATTAAATTATTTTAAATTTTATTATTTTTTTAATTGGTATTATTATTATTTTTTTTTTTTTTGTATTTATTTAATTTAATTAATTTTTATTTTATTTTATTTTAATTAATTTTTTTTTGTATATTTTTTTTTATTTAGTTTAATTTTTTTCATTTTATTATTATTTTTTTCTTATTCGAAAGAGAAGAAAAATCACTAAAACTATAAATTTTACTTTAAGTGTACATAT
Source organism: Neoceratitis asiatica (assembly GCA_030068015.2). NCBI lineage: Eukaryota > Metazoa > Arthropoda > Insecta > Diptera > Tephritidae > Neoceratitis > Neoceratitis asiatica. The sequence goes on along the minus strand of CM061527.1, from coordinate 45,730,450 downwards.
TTACTCTCGTGCCTTGTAGGTGCCGGTGTTAGCACTTTTCGCTGCACCCTTCCTCACTTGAGGGTACATACTCATTTTCTGGGGCGATTTTCGTTCACTACACATTATTTAGTTTCATTGAGTTCTGTGTATTGTGTTATGTAGCGAAAGGAATTTTAGGCGCTCTTCACTATTATGGCCATTTGTTGGTGCATTTGTACTTACACTTAATAATGCTACACTCCATTTTATGACGTACTTGCGTTGTACTTTCCCGACACTTTAGTGGCACTTTTGTATAAATTTCATATCCGCTCCTTAACATATACTTATACATACCCAGGTACTTATGTACACCTTGATATATACGTACATGCGCATGTGCAGTAATACTTAAAATGGTTATTATTTTGACTTAGTTTTATGTGCGAATATGCTGAAGTAAAAGAAAATTAATAAACAATGCATACAGCTGTGTATGTGCTGCATACATTGCTGTGTCGAAAATGAAAATGTTGCTTACATTGATCCTTTCATTAGTCAATTATTTTTAGTTGTTTATTGTCTGTTGTATAACAGAACATTTTTCTTATTATTATTTTCTGTTTCTGGACTTTTTTTTATTTGTAAATTTTCAACCGCCCAAGTTAAAACCTCTAAATTGGCATATGTATAAATGTAATGAATACTCATTTATGTCTCTTCCTTGACTGAAGAATGAATTGTGGAAATAGCTAATATCGCTATGTTCAATACGTCATTAAAGTCATCCGATTAGAAAAATTGTCAATGATTATAGACAAATATTAATTTCAATAACAGAAGGATAATTATTTTATAGCGTAATTTTATATCTGCTCATGTATAATGTTCAGTAAAGTTAATCGCAGAAAAAAAAATGTATAAGAACAAATATTATCGCTGAAATTTAAATATTTATTTTGGAATTACCTTTAATTTTTTATAATGGAAGGATAGAATAAAACCTTATATCCGATATAAGCTTAAAAATCAACTGTAAATAATTTTTTTGAATGTCGAACTTTTTGAATACAATGCAAAAAATATTAAATGCAATCGAAAGCTATATTTTCGAATTTCGAATTTTGCTTCTTCTATAAAACTGGAAAACTTGTAAAATTATTTATTTGCAAGACTTAGTTATTTAAAAAACACGATTATTTGATTAGCTTATTTGAGAATAGCGAATCTTATCCGTAAAATTAACACTTTCCCAAAACAGAATATTACAAATTTAGTAATTTATTTCATACGACGTTGTCATTGACGATTTGGTAACGATTTGCATGCAAATTTAGCGAATGACAATTTCGAAATAATTAAGTGCCTTTTTAGGCGTATAATTAAAGATTTAAATTTTTGCAGATGTGAGTCTTCGCTAGAAATTTAAAATAAGCCTATATGTAGGCAACGATTAGGTATTTATTCTGCTTGCTGCATTGCGGGCTGGCTAAAGCTACAAAAATGCGCCTGAGTTAGGCAACGTTAAATCTATTGCCTGTTCAATTGATTTTTTAAAACTCATATCAAATTCATCAAATCCAGTGTTTTTATGGCGGCAATATTTTTTGCTGTTCATGGTTTCTACTGTGAAATTTTATTTCTATAAATAATTTCAATTTAAGTGATGACGAAGAAGTGTTAGAGCCATTAAAATATATATTATTATTAGTCAATAATTTGCAGAGAGGATACAATTCTTGTTTTTTTTTTTTTTTTTTTTTTGAAATACAGATATTATATTGAAAGAATATTTTCCAATTTATGTCAAAAAGTTTTACAAACAAAGATAGAGGTAGGGAAACTTTTCGTTGGTAAAGAAACATATTTTCTATAAATATTATGTAAAAAGGGAAGTAAAATTCTGCCAAAACTAACTGTTTGTAATAAAAACACAATATTCTAACACATCAGTTTAAAGCATTGTATATTATATATTTTATAGACAGTTTCAAAACATTACATTATTAATTGAATGGAATGTATTTAGAGATTTTACTTTCTTTTCGATTTCAACTTTCAATAGATTTTTTACCTAGTAGAACAATGAATAGTATTTTTTATATAGCGAAAATTGTTAGATTAGTATGTTTCATATACAATATTAATATTGTTCTAAATATATATATAAAATATTTACATATACAATACAATATTTATCAGCATATTTAACAAATTTAGATAGTAGCTGCCTCAACTAGTGCTTTAGATGCATGATATTTTTATTATTTGAGTTTAATACTTACTTTAAAACCTCTGATATATTTAGCATATTTTTTTAATGCTGAGCCTTTAAACATTTATTGAAATTTTGTAATTTCTTAATTTTTTTATTTTTTTATTTATTTTTTTTTCAATACTTGATATTTTATTTAAAAAAATTAAGACTTGCGATTCCAATTTTTCTAATTATAATGAAATTCTAGTATTTCCTTAATTTTGAACTTATAATTTTGGTGATTTTTTTTTTAATATTTATTATTATCTTTTGCGTTAGATTTCAAATTTAATAAGTTAAAACTAAAAATAAAATTTTACATGATAGAAATAATAATGAAAGATTTTAGTACATATAACTAATAAATAAAAATGTAAAAGTATTGAAGAGGCAATATCAAAATTATCTTTTTAGGTAGAGGACAATATTCTAGAGCGAAATATTTTTTAAAGTTTTTATTTTTTTTTTAATTTTAAATGATTTTTTTCCTTAAACACCTTTGACATATTTTATTTTTTATTTTTATATAATTATTCATGTTTTGTCCCCCAAGCTTATATTTCTTCATTATTATTATTTCTTCATAAAAAAACATTTATTTTTAATCATATTTTCTAGCATATTTAACTCATTATGTAAAATAAGCGAAATAATTTTTTTTTATTGGTTTGTGAATTTATTTATTTTATTTTATTTTTTTGTGAAATTTCCTTCATTGAATTTTAAACGTTAAAACGAGGGAGTATACTTAAATTTCAATTCTTGGGTGTTAAGAAAAATGCAGTGCAAAAATGGTATGATTTTCTGATGTTGAAAAATAAAATGGTTAACTAAAGAGCCTTGGGATATGGCTTATGAGAAGGACTTATTATACACAAAAACATTTCTGAAATGCTGAAAATTTAATTTCTCATCCCTGATAAATTAAGTCAACTTTTGGAAGTAAAAATATATATTAAGTTAATAAATTAAAAATAAATCAAAATACATTTTGTAAAATATTTAAAATCCCCTTTAGCCCTAAGGTGTCACTAGTATACCCACCAATTCTGCACATATTTTTAGTGAACAAGAGTATCAAAAAATTTAAATTTTATAACCCAATAAACTCACCTATTTTCGCCGCACTTTCTTCCTTTCTTCATATTTTCTATATCTTACCAAATTAATCAATCAATCATCACGGTTACCAAAACTTAAAAAAAACACCACCACCGATCCTCAAATTTTTTATATATCACCTTCAAATTTTTTGCCACTTCCCAACAACAACAAAAACAAAATGTATACAAAAATCTAGACTATCGCTTATCTCTGGGCAATGCCGTGACCGGCGCCATGCAAATGCCACCGGCCCCCTCAATGGCGAGCATGCCAACCTCAGCGTATATCAGCGGTGGCATTGGCATTAACTACTACACGGCAACACAGGCAACAGCGACAGCATCAACATCAGCGTCGGCGGCAGCATTGCTCAAGAACAATGTACTGGCATATCAACAGCAACAGCAATTGTTACAGCAGCAACAACAACAACAACTGCCACAAACAATGGTTGGCAGCGCTATAGGCGTAACTGGATCGAAAATTGTCACATCAACACAACAAACAATACAAGCTGCGTCGCAACAACAAATTGCTGCCGATTCTGGCATACGTCGTCGTTTATTCGCTGGATTTCGTCCTCTTTCCGGTTTCGGACGTTTACGTTCGCGCTCGTCACAGCATCGTTCGATTTCATTGCCTGAAAGTAATTACAACAACAGCGTTCCAATAGTATTCGTATATACTCGTACATGCATATTCGATTTTTACATAAGCATTTTGAAACTTTTGCAACTTTTGAAACTGTCTCACTTGCATCACAAATGTTTTTCCGTATTTTTTTTTTTTAATTTTTGTATATTTAATAAAATCTTCTTTTTTTCGTATTTTGCCTACTTATGCCAGTACTTAAGTACCTAGTAAGTGCAAATTGTGTTTGCAGCAGCACTTCGCACTTCGACTGGTTTGATGGTTGTGGAAAGAAATAATATATTTATATATATTTTTTTTGCCGACTGCTTCACATGAGCGTTATGTATTTGCATTTATATTTGGCATGGTGTTTTTATATATATATATTTTTTTTAATATATGGAAGTATGGAAATATGTCAACATAATGTATGTGTGAAAATACAGCAACACCACACTCACACTCTTAGAATTTATCAGCTTTCTGGAGAAATATGAAATTTATTGACGGCACGTATAGTCTTATTTCTGCTATTATGGATTCTTAGGAATATAATCACACTAATCTATTCGATGCTTCCCTTTTTGTAAATATATAAATATGTGTATAGCTAATTTTTAAGAACTCTTGTGAGTTTGTGTGCAATTTAATTTCACTCGATTTGTTTATAAAGATCTGTTTTTAAGCACTATCGAATGAAAAATGGGAGTATTTACAAAAAACTGTAAATAAAAAGCTATTAAAATAATTAAGGGGTTAGGCTACTCTAGAGGGCCACAAAATACGCTTTTTTGAGATTTTTTTCGGGAAAACTATTAAATAAATATGATTTTTGAGAAAAGTCATTTATTATACATATAATTAACTGTTTATAGCTATTTTTTAGGAACAACTAATTTAAAAATGGCTGCCATACAGCGTTCTCCCTAAGATGTCTCCATTTTTCAGGGAACCACGGCCGGTCACACAACTTCTGTAATTTTTTTATTTTAATAAGTTATTGAACAGTTTCCGCCTTTAAATAATAATAGCTACAGAAGTACGTAGGATTTTTTAAATATATGCATCTTTGACAAAATGACGGGTATCTAAAGGAAAAAGTAAAAATTTTGCCTAAAAATAGGTTCGAAATTTGTTAATAAAAAAAAAACAATGTATGATAAAAAAAATCCTACATACTTCTGTAGATAATGTATTTCTGAAGATATTGTAAAAATTTCAAGTGAATCGATTATAAATTGTTTGAGTTATGTTTCCGGTCAACTTGAAAAAAGCAATTTCGAGATAAACGCGTTTAAAATTAGGAGTATGCCTTACTGCCTGAAACAGACGCTGCAACTCTGGAACGAAAATGTGGCATTTAAAAATTTTTACCTGTCATAATATATTTTCCGAAAATCCTTGAGTGGCCTAACCCCTTAACTCCTTTATATTCATTTTATATATATATTTATTATTATTTGTCATTTGCCAATAAATTTCAGATTTTTTACTCATTTGTTTATAAATTTTATTATTAAGATATCCAACTTAATTTTCAATATATTTATTTCTTACCATTCAGTCATTTCATTAGCGAATTATAATTTTTTTATTTTTTATCTAATCCTTTTTATCTAATATTTATTTTTATATATTTTATTTATTTATTTTATTATTTTATTTATTCATTTATTAATTTTTAGTTAGATTTATGTATTTATTTATCGATTTATTTTTTCATTTCATTAGTTTTTATTTATTTTTTATTGCATGTTATTTATATATTTATTTTATAGTCGTTTATATATTTATTTTTCATATGATTATCTATTTATAAATTTTTATTAATTTTTTTATATATAATATATTTAAATTTTAATATAACTTAAATTCGTAATATTTATCATTATATACATATACATTTTTTATTTACTGTCATTTGATATAAGAAAGTCTTACATATATTACAATTCTTATCAAATTTTGACTTCACTCTAATATAAATTTTTTTGATAGTAAAATATACGCAAGAAAATTGTAATTTTATCGTAATATAAAGCACAGAGGATACTCGAATTAAAGAAGAAAAGTCGCAGTTGCCACCTACTCTGAAAAAAAAATTATTATTATTATGTAATAAATAAAGTATTACGTAATAGGTGTTAAACTGAGGACTTCGTAGGATGTTCATGTTGTATGTGGGAAATAAGTTTCTAGTAGAGATGGCAAATGTTTAAAATTTAAAAATAATTACGTGACGAGCGAAATACCGCAAAATTGGTATCAAAGTAAAGATATTTAAGTGCTGTTATATAATATATATATGTATATATAATATATGTACATATAAAAATATTTCGAGGGGCGTCCTCCTTGATTTGTTCGATAATATACACATATTCTATTTACTAGTAATTATTATATTATTACAAATTAATTATTTCTTAAACAATATATTCAAATGCCAACCTAATCACCTGCTCTCTACATGTTTTTCATGAATTTTTTGTGAATATATAATAATAGAAAATATATAATTCCTAAACTTTTTAATTTTATTTAGTTTAACTCTCGCTATGTATTCAGGATTGTTTAAATTTTTAACTATTTAAATTGAAAACAAAAAGATATATATATGTAGGTGTATCACATGACAAGTTATTATTTTTGTCCTTTTTTAATTTTTCCCCTTACTTATCTATAAAAAATAATTATAATTAATAGTTTTTATAATATTTTGTAAAACCCTTCGGAAATAAATTAATAGCAATTATTTTTCATAGCTTTTCTATTGTACATTATTACTATTTTTTTATTGAATTTAAAAAATTAATATTATATAAAAAAAATTTCTTGTACAATTTTGTTTTAAAATACTTCATAAAAAATTGTAATTAAACTTTCTCATCTTTTTTCATCTTTCCTTTTTTATTATTATTTATCTTTTCTGATTTTTTATTATGTTTAATTTGTACTTTTTTGTAATTTTGGGTTTTATTAATTTGTTTTTTATCACATTAAAATGATATTTAAAATTTTAAAAAAGGAATAATATTTTTAAAAAATAGTTTCACAAATAATTTATAATAGACATTAATCATAGAATTTTTTACTTATATTTTTTTCTCTTATATTTTTTTAGATTTAGTTTTAAAATATATATATTTAATAATTCTGGAATATATTTACAACAGACATTTTTCATAGACCTTTTATTATTAATTATTTAAAAATATTTTTAGCTATTATTTGTAATATTTGTTTGTCGTTTTTTTAATTATATTTTTTGTTTAACCTTAAAATAAATTTAGTACAGATATTTTATTTATTTATTATTATTTTTATTTATTGCTTATCTAAAAAAGAGTCTTCAAATTTTTATGTTAATCCGTTCAACTTTCTGTTTTTATAAAAGTCATATAAATGTATGTATATATATAATTAGATAAATTTTCCCTTAAACTGTTTTTTTTTTTTTTTTTTTTTTGAAAAGAGGCGAAAAATTCAGAAGTTCCTTTACTAATAAAAACTCTCAAAAAGAAACTGAATATAAACTAATTTGAAGGACGGTATGCTAACATTTAAATAATGGCATTCATGTAAACATACGGGTACGTGCACAGTAGAGTACTTGATTCCACAGACCTTCATTTCTTTTTTTTTTATTATACTTATACATATATATACATACCTATGTTACTTTGCACATATTTTTTATATAAAAAAACATTTCAACATTTTCAAGTGAGCGGCTGGTTACCAGTATTATACCACGAACTTCTCTTAATTAAACTTAAAAAGAAAGAATCTAAATGTTAGAATCGTATAGACATACGCCTTTGCGTATTTGAATCATCAGATGAGCAAAGCACAGTGATAAAATATGCGAAAAAGTGTTGAGTGCAAAAATTTAAGCGAATAAAAAACAATTTTATACATAAGAAAACTAAGACTTCTATGAATGATGCTTTTAATTATTATTTTCTAATATAACTCATTTAATTATGCGAGATTTCAGTGTTATAAATGTGAAGGAGAGCACGTTCGCTTAGAGTGGCGCGCAAAGCATATACAGAAATATGAAATTAAAAAATTATATAATTACTTTTTATTAAGAATCAGTCTACTGAAAATAACTACACACAATCATATACACTTATTATTTTACCGTTATACTCTCGAAAAATATATATACATACGAGTATAGAATACGTTTTACTCGCTTTAAGTGGTTTACGCTGCGTATGAGTACTCCTTTTTAAAATAAATTAGTTGCAGCGAAGCATGCCCGTATATTCTTTTTACTATGACCGAATACATATATATATATATATATATATATATATATATATATATGTGTGTGTGTATAGTACATAGGTATACAGTATATGAAAAGCTTATATGCAAAAACAAAAATACAAAATAAAAAATAATGAAAAATAATGTGTGGCATAATATTTGAAAAGAATGAAAATTGTAGGTATGTACGCTTGTGTATGTAAATATGTCCGCTTTGAAAAGAATGAAAATTGTAGGTATGTACGCTTGTGTATGTAAATATGTCCGCTTGGTGCTGCATTTGGTACACGCTGGCTATAGTGGACAGTTTAAAAACAAAAACAATAAAGCACAGCAGGCGTTTGCACGCAACAAGCAACAGGCTTCAGTGTATGTGTATAATTCTTGGAAGGGAAGTCCAAATATACGAACTGCTTTAGCCCTAGACGGACCAGTAGTAGTGTTTTTCGTCACTAAATATAAGCCAGTCTTTTTTAACATTGAAAATTTTTCAGTCTTGAATATATATATGGTGTGAAATTGCAATTATAAAAGGTTTCTTTTTGCAAGCCTTATTTAAATTAGTTCACAAAGTAGCTATCATTGGACTAGTCCCTTTTATCATTAACAAGGTACATTAACCCCATTTACATACGCTACATTTATTAGTAAAGGTATCTAATTAAATGTTCGAAGCTAAAGGTAATTTGTATTTCGTCATTTCTATTGATACTGATTCAGTTTAAACTAGTAGTTAAACAAGTTAAATATCAAAAAATTTCTACTGCTGAAAATAAAAATTCTTATTAAACATATTCTTCTCTAATAATGCACTAAATAGAGTTTTTTATTTCTCATAAACTAGAAATTAAATTAAAAAACAAAGTCCTAATTGAAACTAGTTACAGAAGCGGCGACGTTTGAACTAGTCAAATTTATAGTAGTATAAAGTACCTCAAAGTTTACAATTTCACTGTTATTAAGTGAAGCAATTTCTGCAATTCTTAGCTACATATAGTTAGAAAGCATTTACCAAAGGTGTAGTTGCAGTCTAGTTAATAAATAACTGCAGCTTTAAAAATTAGAATTTCACAAAAAGGGGTTTTTCTCTTAATTTTGAGCAACCCCTACTTTTAATGTAAACACATACATATGTACCTCACAATATCTATGTACCTGCGTATATGTTTTGGTCATTCATGCTTGTTTACACTTTTAAAAGCATAGCAAGCTTTGCGGTCGGTAGTCGCGTGCGCCTTTTTCAAGTAGTAAAATTAAATTTGTTTGCTCATGTTTTACACGCATTGTGTGTGGAAGCAAGCCATTTCTTTTATGTATATTGTTTATAAGTGTAGGGGTGTGTGCATGTGTGCGTGTAGGTTTTTGGCGCTCGTCCTTGACATAATGTAAACAACGCATATAAAGTAACCACATTATAATTTATGATAAATAAAAGCTCTGAAATGTCGTTGGCGTTGCCGCCTGTTGTTGCATTGCCGCAAGTACTTGTGTTTTTTATTGTTATTGTATTTTTCGCATTTTCATTGCATTATTTCGTCAGTACTTTTTTATTAATGTTTATTTTTATTTTTATAAAGCTGTTTATGTGGATGCTATGATCGCATATTCATCACCTTCTGCTGTTTAACAGTATTCCTGCTGTGTTGTGGTTTACTTTTTCCTTTCTGATGTTAAATTTTTCAATATGGCCAGGATTTTATGCTTGAATTCATAACCTCAAGGGTTAAGTGTACGCTTTTGCTCTTACGCAGTTTTTTTACCGAGATGGCCCATATGCATACATAGGTGTATAAGTAATGAAAAAATTGTAGTAATAATGTCGGTGACGATTTCAATAAAAAAATTATGGAGTAACACAAATGTTGTTGTACACAAATGCATTAACATTCAAACAAAATATTGAAATTCATTTATTAAAAATTATTTAATAAAATAATCTTTTTTTATTGCACTCTGAGGTCTATTACTGAGCAATTTAGATTTGTTAGTAAAATATATACGAAGGGTTATACATTTAGCGGTTTCGAAAGTGCAGATATGTATTTTGACATGTTTTGTTTTAGTTTAAAGTCAGGCATTTATGAAAATGGATCGCCTTAAAATGGATTGGATTAGATAAACAACCGCACAACGCGCTAAAATTTTTGAAACCTCATACAGAAATGGCGGATTAAACGCGGCCGAGGCTCTGTTACATATAATCGTCCAACTACTCAAGCAATTGGTAAATTTTAATGAAATTTGGAGAGACTGGACCATGGCTACCGATATTGTAAGGTCTGTGCATCATCAGCTTGCTCGTTCTACATCAAATATCGCTGCTGTAAGTGAAGGTGTAGCCGAAGGCCCGAATGTGCCTATTTATCTACGCTCTCAAGAGCTGACCAATTGTGGCAAACCGCTTTCCTTTTTTCATTGGTTTCTTTAGTTTTGGGAATAGAAAAAGTCGCAGCGAGCCAAATCTGGTGAATACGTTGGTTGAGGCATGATTACAGTTTTGGTTTTGGCCAAAAAATCCCGAAAAAGCATTGATGTGTGAGCTGGTGAATTATCGTGATGCAGAATACATGATTTGTTTTTTTCACAATCAAAACCTTCACCCTTTCCTTTGAACATACCTCGTAAAAAAGGAGTTTCCTGAATAAAGTTATTTTAAGCGTATTTTACTTACATCTATTATGGAAAACGCAAATGGAGAACCCTGCACTTATAGAATAGTTTAAACAATTGCTGAACTATAAACTATAAATTGCTGAACTATGAACTATAAATCAAAAATAATCCTAAGCCCGTCAAGAAAGTGTATTTGAAATGTTAAGATCATAAAAGAACTTGATTCCCCAAATTCAGTATATCAAATTTACTTTAAGTAATTCTCCAACTAGTTATTTTATGTGATACATTCGCAGTAGCTACGCACTGGTCAATAATCTTTTTAATACTATTTACTTGAGCTTAATGTTAAGATTTTTACATATTCCTATAGGCTATAACTAGTTGCTAAACATATTACGTCGAATAATTTTATATTAATTTATTTTATATTATTTTTAAGTTTAATATTTTGTTTTTAATTTTTTTTATATATGCAAACACTTAATTCTTTCTTTTTTATTTTATTTTATTTTATTTTATTTTATTTTATTTTATTTTTTTATTTTATTGGGTTTTTTGTTTTGTTTTGATTTATTTTATTTTATTCAAATTTATTTTATCTAAATTTATTTACTTATTATTATTTTTTAATTTAACTTATTTTATTTTATTTTATTTTAGTTTATATTTTTTTAATTTAATTTTATTCTATTTGATTTTATTCTATTCTATTTTGTGAGTAAAACCGCCTGGCATTCAACATCCGCGAATAGCGAACATATTTAAAACTTTCTTAATTCAGTTAAAAATAGAAACATGAGAAATGTAAGTTAAGCGCAAGAAAAAGTATGGAGATTATGTGGCACGAGTTGCTAGCGGCAAAATAAAATTGGCTCAACATTTAAATTATAGGCTTGTCACTTCAAATGTATATATGTTTGTATATAATGTGTAATAAACTCATTTGTTCTTGAAAGTGGCTGGTTAATTTAATTTGAGTGCCATAATTAATTTTATTTAATGTCTCGTGGCTGAAGTCTGTGAACAATCTGCTGAAGTACAAAAAAATATTGTCGCTTTGTATGTATATTTGTTGTGATATTTCCACAAATTTAACTAAGCCACAATAAGAAACCTTGTTTTTTGGAATTTGCATGAGATATTTGACTAATTTATTTTATGGCTCAGCGCGTGGTTGCGAATCTAAAAGATGCTAAAAAAGTTGGTTTTAAAAAGAATTTAATTAAAAGTTAAAACCAATTTAAAATAAGTAAAAGGAAATACGTTAGAGAACAGGTTCTCTAAGAGTGATATAAGTATATGTACAACTAAGCGTTTGCTATAAAATTACCGCGTGAATTCGTATTTTTAACTCAAAATTTAAAAAGTTTGCGCACAGTTGAAAATTTTTAATATAAGTGATAACATTTTATGCTCTTTCATCCCAACCTCTTTTGTTTTTATGGATATTTGAATATTTTTTATGCTGAATTATTTTTATGTGTTTTTAATGCTTCGCCTACTTGCTTTCAAGCATTGTTTCTAGATTTCTGTTATTCACGCAGCCACACAGTTATTTCCTCTTCCGCAACTCGTTTCCTAAGTACTTCCGCAGTTATATATACATATACGAACCTCTTGCTATTTATTGTCACTTTTAGTTTTTTTTTTATGATGCAGAAACAAAAGTACTTTTTCGTGTACAAAAGAAATAATTATATATATGGAAAGCAACATTCATATACCAAAATATATAGACGACTTTATTAAGAATTAAAGTCCGCGCAAAAGAGAAACTTAAACCACACATTTATGTGCCTAACATAGTTTTTAAACCCGAATAAAAAGATTTGGTATCGAGGATTCTGTAATTTGGCCTACAGCAAGGTATAGTGACTTTTAATGGTCTGTTATTAATTCTTCTTTTTTGTTTAGAAGTACACTTAAAGGCAAAGGGCAGGTACCTTCTAACACTACACGCACATAATAGTTATCCTTTTAATGAATTATGCAAAAATTTAATTGATATTGTGACTTAGAAAATTTACAAAAATTTTGAAAATTGACTATTATAAATATTTGAAGCTAAATAGGTGCTATTTGCCCGGAAACTGGGGCGTAAGAGCAACATTTTGGCTGAGAAATTTTTGAGAGTAACATTTTAGGTGGGAGATTTTGAGAAAATCTTTTGAAAATAAATAAAATTATTTTAAAATTGTTATTATAAATTCCATCCGAATTTCTTGACGCCCAGCTATTTCTTCAGGTTCGGAAAAAAGAAATAGTTGCAATGGGCTGAATCTGGAGAACATGTTGTGTGGAGCAGCAGTTCGTATTCCAATTTATGAATTTTTGCCATGGTGACTAATACTACTTTTCCAGGCAATCGATCTGAATGTCAATGCCTCGTACATCCCAAAAAGCTGTGGCCATGACCTTGTGGGATGACAGATCCACACTGGCCTTCTTTGGTACACATTCAGCAGGGGAAACCACTGACTTGATTGTGCTTTGGCCTCTAACGTGATGTGCTGAATCCTTTTATGGTGAAGAAACGGTGCAAAAATTCGTTTGGATTTCGCTTTAACATCGCCAAACACTCCTTTCAAGTGTTACACGGTTGCACTTGTAGTCGCATAGCTTTTCTATGTCCAAATATTTATATGAAATGTGATGTATCCGCTCAGTTGAGATCCTTACGGCCTCAGCCGCCTCACGCATTTTTATTATCCAATAACTTGTACCACAACCGTTTCAGTAAACCAATACTTAACGATTAAAATTGATGGCCCAGGGGTGCTATAGTATTTATCAAATCTGCCTTTGATTTCAGTGATGGGTGTTTTATATAAAAAATAATGCTAAATTAGCACACGAAAATCACTTTATTTCGTATCTCTAAAATTTATGAAATCGTTTGCTTTCAATAGCTGTCAAACACAAACAAATGGCGCAGCTTGCCCAAAATTTTACAGCAGTCGATTAATCGATAACAGTTGAGCGGAGAAGTTGTGTCTCCGCTGCAAATTCAAAAAGTAACTGGCTTATCAAACAGCTCCGTATACAAGTATTTTAGTTTTAAAAAAATACACGTTATATATATTTTTTTGTAACTCACCTGTTAATATAATTTTTAATATTACTGATTTTAATTGTAAGAATTTTTATATTGCATTTCACATATATTTATTATTTTATTTATCTAAAAAAAATTTTTTCAACTATTCTGCTTACCCTAAGAAGCTTTCAAAGAGACTAAAAGTCTTTTTATCAACATCAAATACGTCCCGAGATGAAATATATGTGACATAGATAGCGCACATTTATGTTTGTATTTTTTATATGTACCCTCATAATAGCTATACTAACAAAAAATATATTGCGCACGCATGATCGCATTTATTTATTCTATTATTGCTATTTTTTTCAACACTATTTTAACTGAAACGTTTTTTTGTTCCAATTATTGTCAATATTATTTCGACGCCACTTTTCGCCTTGGGTGTATAAATGCATTTATTCTTTCTCGCTCATTAATTTTATTGCGTCTCCACCTATTTATTGTGCGGCATTGCTTGTTATTTCAACTGTAAAAGCTTATTTTGATTGACACTTTGGCTCTTTATGGTGTTAGTTGATGTCAGTGGCTTTACCGACTCCGATGAAAAAAGACAGAGTACTTGCCTTTTTTGTTTTTCTTGTGGCTATTTTATTGTTATAGACATTTTACACACATGATACAACAAGATTTGCAGAGTAGCCAAAATCTTGATAACTTTCGGAGACTGAACAGCGTTGATTTAATAAAGAAGTTATTTATGTATAAAAACTGTTAAACAATCAAATTGATATTGATAGCTGAGGCAATTTTTTATTGAACAAAACACCAAAATCAGAAATTTAGATTCACAGAACGTTTAAGTATATTTAGTACAACAAACACTAGAAATATCTCATTATTGAATGCATAACTATTCAGCCAGTAAAACATTTAATTTTTCGGTATTATTTCTTCTCAAAACATAAAGGAAATTCCATTATTTTGCAGCGTAGCTTACCATTCAGATTTTTCTCCGATTTTTAAACAGTATTTATTTAAACTCAAGCTATCCACTCAAAGCAGTGAGCGGAAAAGCAAAATTGAAGAATCGAAAAAAAAAAATTACCTCTCTAATTGCTCAAATTACCTATAAAAATTTGTTTTTAATTCAAATCTTTTGCAAAAAATAATAACTTCAAACTATATATTTATAGAGATATTAAAAATTAGTAAGAAATTATTTTTTTATAAAACACTGGTTAATATATTTATTTTAGTATTATATGAAAACTTAATTTAATCCGTTTTAAATTTATTTTCATTGCACTTTATTAAATTTTATCTCAAAAATTTTGACAGCAATTTCAGAAATACATTATCAACAGAAGTACGTAATATCTTTTTTATCTTGCATTGTTTTTTTTTTATTAACAAATTTCGAAAAAAATTTTAGGCCAAATTGTTACTTTTTCCGTTAGATATACGCCATTTTGCCAGAAATGCATATATTCAAAAAAATTGTACGTACTTCTGTAGCTATTGCTATTTAAAAAGGGAAAGCGTTCGACAACTTATTAAATTTAAAAAAATTACATGAGCTGTGTGTCCAGCCATGGTTCCCGAAAAAATGGAGACATTCTAGGGAGAACGCTGTATAGCCGCCATTTTTTAATTAATTTTTCTTAAAAGACAGTCATAAGCAGTTAATTATATGTATAATAAATGCCTTTTGTCAAAAATCAAATTTATTTAATAGTTTTCTCGAAAAATATCTCATAAAAGGCCCTCTAGAGTGCCTTATTTATTTTATAATTATTAATTTTTTGTTTTTTTCTCTAAAATTTGTATAAATATTTATAAATTTCTTTATTATTTTCATACTACTTTGTTTAATTAGCTGTTAATTTATTTATTATTATTTAATTTATTGATCTTTTTATTATTATCTTTTAATTAATTTATCCTATTTTTGTAGTCTATATATTTCTAATATTTTTGACATAAATTTTGTTAGTTGTTAAGCAAAATATTAAAATAAAATTATTTTTATGTTATTATAAAATAAAGTAAGCCTCATCATTCTTCTGTTTTTATCTAGATTGAATCTTACTTGATTGTTATAAATTATAAATAATTATATTTTGCCTTTTTTTAATCAATTATTTATTTTAATACGATTGTTATATGTTTACTTTGGAAATTAAAGCTACATTGCTTTAAAATGAAGAGCGTTTTAAAAATATATGAATTATAAATATATTAAGGATTTAAATATTAAGTTACTTAAACAAGTTGCCTTGAAGTTCAATAACAAAACCACATTTGAAAAATAATATAAATATACTAATAATAAAATCAATACTACTAACACCGCTGGAAAAGCTGAAACTAACAAATAAAATATCATGTAATAATCCAACCAAAATGAGCTATGTTAATCCTTCTCGCTGAAATTTAAATCAAAGTAAGAAAAGTTTGAGGGCCATGCTTTAACGAAGCCTACGAAACTACTAACAAACTGAACACCACTAACCCGATGAGCAAGAAGCAAGTACACCATGGACATGAATTTTTGAAAGAAAATTTCCTCTCTCTCTCTCTCACTCTCTCTCTCACTACAGTTACATGCATCAATTCAAGTCCAGCGGCGCGTTCACCTGGCGAACCGCTTATGCTCAATAGAAAAATATTTAAAAATAATCAAAGTGGCAGCAGCGAACAAGCGCCCACCGAATTCTCATTGTTAAGTGAAATTGCATGTGCAAGCCGAGTTGCTACGCCAACGCCAAGTGAATGTGGTGGCAATGTAAGCGGCTGCGCTGGTAAGAATTCTAACGCTGCTGCAGCCAAAACAAGCAAGAAACGTGTGCAATTGAAGTAAAATGTACAAAGGAAAAGAAGAGCAAGGGAAAAGTGAAGAAATGGAAACAAAACCAAAAACAAAAAGTATTAATTATTGGAGCATAATGAGGAAACGAGCGTATTTTGTAGGCCAGAATGTTCGGACAACTACAGAATTATTGTGGTATATGGAAGTAACAAACGTGTATGATACTCACTTGGTTGCGAGTATAATTAGCAAATCTAATTACTGCGATACACTAGTAACAGCATATTTTGTATTTTAATATTTAGGTTGTGAGAATTCGTACACAAACAGTACAAAGTATTAACTCTTACTTTGCAAGGAGGAAGCTGGAACTCTTTTTTATTTACTTGTCATAATTGTGTCATTTTGTCTTTAATTTTTTACTTAATATACTTATTTTTAAGTTAGTAACTATTTCAGCAGTACATTTGTACGTGTATGAGCCCAAGAAAATCCGCCCTATTTCTGCCGTTATTTAAATAAAGTAATTTTTTCACCGAAAATATTTTACTCAAATATAAAGCCTCAATTAAATGAAAATAAAAATTTGTTTAGTAAAATAATAACCAAAAAAATATATGGATTAAAAGCTTTTTTCATGAAAATTATGTATCATGGAATTTTGTGTTGCATTAAAAAAATTTTAGCTAATGCATTAGATATTTTTTTCAATTTACTTCCTCAGCTATTTGAAAAAGTCTACACGTTTCGAAAATTAATTTTAATCAAATACATAATGGCCATTTTCCATTTTTCGAATAACTTCATAATTCCAACAATTTTTTATCATCAATAGAGTTTTACAGAGACCGAAAGAAATGCTAGTCAGATACTGCAAGGTCAGAGCTAGCTATATATGGTGGGCGAAACAATATTGTCCAACCAAGCTTCGCCAATGTTTTTTGAGTGACCAGAATGGCATGAAATTTCCGGAATGGAATTGAGCAAAATAGTTTTGAGTCCGAAGTCCACTTATAGCATTCTCACCGTAAAACACATAAAATGTTTCGGCACCTTTATACAGCGCATTCATCTTTTTTATAAAGAAGAAGAGCAGCACATAACGTATTTCTTCGTATTCATTTCATATTGTAAAAAAAAATTTAATTAACCAATATTTTATTTCTGATTCCTTTGAAGTACCAATATGTAACATAAATAATCGAAATTAAGAATTTAATTTTCAAAATTGTAAATAATAAGCTTATGTGCGCTCAGTAAGAAATAAATTTCACTAAAAAACACAAAATAGTAAGTGGTCTCATTGTAACTAGTTATAAACTATTTGGTAGCCACTTTAAACTTAACGACTTTGAGATATTACACGAATTTTTATTCCTTAAATCCAGGCTGAGCATTTTTTTCAATTCAAATTAAACCTAAATTTGTTCTCCATTTTCCAATTCTTTAAGCTTTAAGCTTATTTAATAAATTTTTAAATACTGCAATCCTTCTCAAATAGATTTAAACCTTTAATGTAGCCCATGAAGAAAATGAAAAAGGATTTAAAACTTAAAAGAAATTTGGAAAATCTTAATTACAATTCAAAAGGGAAAGTAGTTTAGTTTTGATTTCGTTAGTTTTGCTCTAAAATTAAATTTTGAAATGAAAATCAATTTTATAAAAAAAAAAAAATTAAAAAAAAATACAAAAATAAAAAATTATAAAAATAGTACTTTCAGGTGCACATAGAGATGCAACAGTATAAATAAATTAATTTAATCTAGTAAAAAAATGGTCAAAAGTATTCGGCAGCCAGAAATCATGCCATTTTTTCTCAACGAAGAAGTTAACTTAAAATTAAAAATAAATAATTTAATATATGTTATTATACTGTATTAATACATTTAATTTTTTTTATATAGTTACAATTTAAAAAAAAAATGCATGTACTGATTATTTGTTACTTAAAATTAAGCATATATAGCTTATTGTATATTCATATATTGACGAGATTATTTTTTAGTAAAATTTATTATCAATTTATTATTTTTACGACTTTAATGGATTATTATAAATTCTTTCCCTTGGCAAACAGTAAAACACACTTAAATCTAATCTGATTTACATAATTATATATGTAAGAATATATGGAAAAATTAAATTTAGTACTTTTCCCATTATTATTATTAGTTGTTTGCTATGAACTTTTTTGCTTATATCTTGAATTTTGTAGGATTCATAAATTATTTGCCCAAAATCTATTATTTACAGTGATTTTGCAGAATTTATTACTATTTATTTTAATTGTATATTATTATGTCACTGTGTGTGCTTGTTTTGTATTTGTTAATTATTTAGTTGCACTTGTTATTAATTGTGTTTATGTTAAACTTTAGAAAAAAAGAAAATAAAAGAAACCAACTACAAACTTAATTAAATATTTCATTAATGTATTGTTTGGGCAAAAAAAAAACCAAAAAAAAATCATAACAAATATATAAAATAAAGTCATATTGAATACATCGTGCCAGTCTGTGTGTGAAAACAAATCTCTATTGTTCTATTTATGTGCTACTTTATTTATAAATGCTATTTTTCACTAATTTTTTTCGACAAATTGAATACCAATCTGTGCACTATTATTTTAAATAGCATATTTTGCAAAGATTTTTTATACACATTTAGCACCTTTTGTGTCAATACCAATGGAAAGAGTTAACTTTTGTGCTACGCAATTTTTTTCTTTTTTTTTTTGCAAACATATCTTATATTAACGCGAATTTGCGCAGGTATTACCCATACGCCATGACCGACAAAAACTATATCTTTCGGAAATGTTTAACTCACCAATCACCATGATGAGTTAATTCGGTATGTTTTATGTATATTTTTAACAGATTTATACTTAAATTAATTTTCAAATAGTAAAAAAAAGTATTTCTGCCATGTATTATCACAGTTAAGCAGCCTAGATAAAAAATAATCAAAAGTGATTGATATTTCTCCCATGAGATTAAGTAGATTATAATATTTTAAATAGCATGCGATTGAATTTTTTTAAATTAAATTTTCACCATCCTTAGTGATATATTTATATTTAAAGACTTAAATGGTTATTTTCGCTTCACTCAGCGATTATTTTATATATCAATTGATGCTTGGGGTGGATGCATTTAAAGCAAATTAATATGCAAAATATGCGGTATACAACGTTGCGGCAAAGTATAGTGAAAAGTAAAACATTTTTAACTTTCGGCATAAATACGCAGTATATTTTAAACAGGTTCAGATATTAAAATATTTACTTATTCAATTGTTGCTTAGATTAAGTATTTGTTTATTATTTTAATTATTTATTCGTGTCTGTACTTATTTAATATTCAATTATTAATTCATTTTATATTTGTATATATGTTTATGTTAGTACTTATTTAGTTATTTACATATTTATTTACAAATTAATTGAATATTTTTTATAAATTTATTTACTTAAATTCATTAATTTAACAACACGTTAATTAATTTATTTATTTACTCATATTAATACTGTTAACGTATTTATTACTTCACTTCTTTATTTAGTTATTTATGTATTTTCTAAATAATATTATTACCTTTTTCTAATAGATCGTATAATTATTTAGAAAGTGATTATTTTTCTAAAATTATCTGCTGACATATATATTTTTATCCTTTAGTTAATTATATTTTTATTCCCAATATATAGTTATTTTATTAGTTATATAAATTTTTCTCTAATTTAATTAATTTAAATATTAATAATATTTTACTATTTATTGAACTAGTTTATAAATTTTTTCTATTTTTATTACTTACTGTATAAATTTTTTTATTGGTTTTTTTTATTAATTTTTTATTTGTATATCTTTTTAGTGTAGTAACGTTCAATTGAAATATCCATGGCCTACAATAGTAAAACAATTTTTTGGCGTAAAATTCATTTTTTATTCAACATAATTCCCTTGACACACTGAATTTTAGCGTACCTCCAACCTTTCGATACCATTTATGTAGTACGATTTGTCTTTTCCTTCAAAATAGGCCGCAGTTTTGGCGATCGCTTTTTCAATTGACGTAAATCTCTTCTCAGCTTGCTTTTTTTTTTTTTTTGAGATCTGAGAATAGGTAATTGTCATTGGGAGCCAGGTCTCAAACTAAGGTGAATGTGTAAGTAATTCGAAGCCCAAATCATGAATTTTTAACACTGATTTCACTGACTTGTGATACGCCATGTTGCGTCCATTGTCTCAAAACGACGTAGAAACTTGGGCTTATTTCGCTTGAATATCTCCAAACACTGCTCCGAATCATCAACTGGGCGTGTTTTTTGGTCAAAAGTGAGCTCGTGCGGCACCCACTTTTCACAGACCTTTCTCATACCCAAATATTCGTTATGATATGATGTAAATGTTCAATTGATATCTTTACAGTGCCTTCATTCGATTTCAATTTTACGGTCACTAACATTTTTTTTTTTTGATTTTTTTGATGTCTTCTTCGGTAACAACCTCTTTTGAGCGTCCACTACGTTCACTGTCTTCGGTGCTCATTTCACCACATTTAAACTTAGCATACCAATCCTTGATGGCTGATTTACCTGTTGCAGTTTCCGTAAACTCGTCATCAAGCCAAGTTTTTGCTTCAACTGTATTTTTTGCCTTCAAAAAGCAATATCTTATCAACACACGAAAGTCCTTTTTATTCATTTTTTACGTAAAAAAAATTCGCACACATTTATTTATTTATTTATTTATTTATTTATGACAGTTTCTATACAAAATTATAAATAAGCGAAACAGTTTACTTATGTAGTGGCCGCTGAAGGAAATTGACAAATAGTTTAAGGTATTTTGAATTCCAAATAATTTCCAAAAATATGATGCAAGGGTAGGGAAATTTATTTAATTAATAATATATAATTTTATATATTACAAAATTATAAAGTTAAAATAAATTATAAAGTTAAAATAAATCAAAAATTTATAAAGAAAGTGTTTTACAGCAGAGATATATAAAATAACTCTACGTTGGTTGCAGATAAAATATTTTCCGATATACTTATATTATTCACAAGAATTTTCTTTATATAAACGATACTTCTTAATATATATGAGTATTGTAGCATTATTGAACAAAAAGAATTGAAATGAGCTCTTCTTAAAATTGCATTTTCCTTAAATTTTTGGGTTTTTTCTACAATTTTTTTTTAATTTTCTATTTTTGTTATACCTGTACTTTTCTTCTTATTCCATACCTGTACTTTTATTCTTATTCTTCCACAAATATACAGATTCCTTGCTTTTATTAGTATGTAGTAAAAACGCAATAAAAATAGCACGCTAGAGGCTAATAAAATGTATGTGTTAGTGCTAACATAGTCAAACCATCTACAACAACAGCACGAAATATCTATTAATATAAAGCACAAGAAGAAAAAATGCACCGAATTATGAATATAATAGCACATAGAAACTTAATGCAGCATAATTTGCATACATTTACGAAAAATTGTTTATGTTTCTGCACGTTTTTTTTGTTTTATATAATTCCAAAAAAAAACTTTGGAGGTTTTGAAAATATTTTTTTCTAACACATTTTACTTTGAAAAATTTCAAAACTACTACTTACCCACTGATTGGCTCAAATGCTTCGCGCCTTAAGTCACTCGAAATCTTTAAACTCAACTCTGATCTCTCTTTACGCTTCTTTTCAAATCAAATGAGATCCAAACACCAATAGATATAATTATATGTATGTGTAACTACAACATGTGTTTGTTGTTTTATGTCCTTACACTAACAAGCTCTGCTACTATTACTTACAAAAAAAAAAAAAAAAAAAAATCATTTATTTTGCCTACTGAATGTTTATTACTTAAAGGTTTTTTTTCTTTTGGAAAATCTTAAATTTATATTTGTAGCTATGTTTATACTATAGTTGTTCATATATTTGTATAACAGAAATATGTTTAACATATAGTTGCAGCAATAATGAATTAATGCATATTTTTTTCCAAAAATATTTTTCTCTTCAAACTTGTTCTATTTTTTGCGTTCAAAAAATTCAATAAAAAATATCAAAATCAATTCATCATCAAATGTTCATCATACGCCATGTTATACAAACAAACAAAAACAACCAAAATTCGAATATTCAAAATTTAAAAAAATCGTAAATACAAACAAACAAACACATCATCGCTAATGAATGGCTAATGTTTGTTATATGCACAACAACAACAACAACAATAACAACAATAAAAACGCAACTACTAAATTTTGCATCATAAATCTGACACATTCATATTCAATCACTCAACCAACCAAATGACCACCAACAACTATAACCAAAAATAAAAAATTACGAACAACAAAAACATCAACAAAAATTTTTACGTTTCACCAAAAACCAAAAACAATTAATGCGAACAACAACAAACAAACAGCGCCACACTCACCACGTCGTCAAAAGTTAAATTTACGCATGAAATCACTAAGCTTGGACTCACCGGAATCAACGGAACTGCACGGTCAAATGCGTCGGCGTCAGCAGCCGGTCATTGGTACAACAGCTGTTGTTGGTGGCGGCGGCGGCAGTGTATATTATCATGGCGGTTCCGGTGGACATTTGGAGCATAGTACACCGCCATCGAATAATAGCCGTTTGCATTGTAAGTAAACACCCACTCATATGGCACACAAACACGTACATAAGTACTCTGTAATATACAAACATGGGTACAACCACAAATTCTCCACTTGCCGTGCGCTTTTAAAACTTGATAACATGAAGAACATCATTTTTTTCGATAAGAGCTTTGAATAAAACCGCTATTTTAGGTTTAAATCAAAAAAACAATAAAAAATAAGATACACTTAGGAAAAGCAACAAAAAGAGTAAATTTCAATACAAAGTGATTAGTTATTGACTAAAGTTGGCAGAAAAAAACGTCACCTAATATTGGGCAATAATCATAAATATTCTGGGAAAAAAATTTCGATGACTCGCAGCTTGCTGATTTGGCCTCACAAACTACGTAATACAGGGGTACACCCCAGGACGTAAAGAATAGTTGTTTTGGAAGTCAGCGAAAAATTCTCAGACATCTTTAAAGGCCCTCCTCTTTTTGGTATTCTAGCCTGTGAGTAATGATGCCTTCACTAGTATTATGAGGAGTTCTAATATCTCACGTGCTATCACAGCTGAGAGTGGGGGTCTGTTTATTAGCATTACTTGGCTGAAATTGGCATCAGAACATTTGCCCATCGCGGAAATCCACCCTTATCTCTACCGAAACTGATTATCCATCCCAGTTATATCACGGAGATTCTGAACTCAGGAAACTCAATTAGCCGATGAAACACCATAAGCAAACTAAGTAGGAAGAACATTTAAGGTGATTCAAACTCTCCTCTGATGCTTTGGGCCACGTTCATATCACCCAAATTCACTCCCGACAAAAAACATTGATCAAGTGGGCAACTCATTCGGTGACCGCACCACGTCGAGCCTAAACGAGCTTGTGTGCTATTTTAATCTGATTTTCGCACAGCACCTTTTGACTGGCAAAACAAAATGGCTAGAAACCCGTTCTCAAACTGCTACGCTTCAGGTGTTCAAGCAGTTAATAGGAAGGAAAAGGCCTCCAAGGCATCCGAACAAATTTTACTAAGGCTAACCTCAATCTGTCTCTGACTAGGCTGACAGTACTCGATATGTGATAATAGGGTAAAGTGGTCCCGCTATTGCTGAAACTAGCTACTAATGTATCCAACAAAAAAGAAACATATCGGTCGATATTCCTCCTCTTCATAGTCAGTTAAGGCACTTGGGGCCTTATTGTTACCGTCTTTGACCCACCTTAGTCCACAAAACAGGACTTCTAAAAATTTAACAGCACTACCACCACACTTAATGTCATAAACGCCCGGATAACTCACGGTGTTAAACAAAATCGACCCAGAGCGCGAGATGTTCAGTAGCAGTGTACTTGTCAATCATGCCCTTCTACTATCAGAGATTGAGTACTTCTCATTACAGCCGAGGTTGAAGAGGTGAACCACGAATTACCTGTCTGGTTGACAGCGATCGGAAAAATCTCGTGGTCACAACTCCCAACACATGAAAATTAATTAAGTGCTCCCGGCTATTATTTAGCTCCTCTCCAGCCGATGACTACTTGAAACTACCATCTATCCAGGATATTCATAACTTTAGTTAAAAAAAAAACTGCTACCTTTCGTGCCCCTTCACTGCTTAACATATACAATTACAACCAGGGAAATACCAGCGACCTCTTCTTCACATTGGTGGATATGTACCGGCTCGATGTAAATGTAAAAGTCTGTGAGATTAAAATTCATTCTTTCAATAGCCAGAAGTTACTGGAAGTAACGTCTGGTGGTCTACATTCCTTCAATCCGCTTAAGAAGCCATTACACCAATGTAAAAGTTTGCAATAAATTTTTTGATCCGACCAGTCATAAATAGGTTTGCAGAAAAGCTCATGATACAAACTGCACATCAGTACTCTAATTTGAAAAGCAAAACTTAGTGTTGTGTAAACAGTATCTGCAGAGACCATCCTTGCAGACATCTTCACACAGCACATCTTCTTCCCACGGAAGGGTGTTCTTCACTTTACGGACTGTATTCAGCACCATATTCGAGAACCACTGGACTATACCAGCTGCCTGCAGACCCTAAATGGCATCCACTGCGAGTCTGTTAACACAGTTACTAAGTCTGTTTCTGTGAATGACTTTGTCGAAATTCAACCCAACCCTAAATATGTCATGCTCAAGACCGAACTCAATTATTTTGACGCTTTATCTCTACGGACATGGAAGCCTCTACTTTTATCAATTTACTGCGTCTGGGTTTAGGTGTATGCAGCACTTTCAATCGAAGTTTTTTAGCGCTTCTCCCGTCAGCTAAGACAGCAGTCTAAGATTCGTGGTGATACCAAATTTGGTTACACAAGCGCAACTCATTTACTTGCTACGAATGCTGCTTTGAAATCAACGAAAAGATGGTCTTCTTTGCCAATACTTCGTCGCAATATTTGAACACCTCAACCGGTAAGCCGTCAATTCTCGTCACTTTGTGTTATTCAAACGTCTTTATACTCCGTAGTATCGTCATCGATTGGGATTCGAACTCGCCATTCCCTGGTGTTCCACCATCAATGAAGTTTTGAGGCTGGAGAAGTGTTCCCTCGATAAACTCGCCACCAGTAGCCTGATCACATCTTTAGGTCCTACCTGAGTATGCTCCGGTCTTACCACTTACTGTGTGTCTATGGGCTAGCTTCTCAAGACTTTTACACTAACTCGGTATCTTCCCCATACAGCACAAATTGCAGGCGAACGCTTTTTCCTTTCCAACGCGGTCAGAAAATCGTCATAGTACCAGCTCCTCTTACGATCTAGCCATAGGAAGCTTGACAAGAAATTAATTCACAAATATTTCGAGCAAAACTGAAATAATTGTAATTTATTCATTAATAAATAACAGTCAGAATGTTTGAAATGATAACTTCAGTTCGTTGGTTATTGATTATTTAAAAAAAAAAAAAAACTACCCATACATACACATCTGTGATGTCGTTCATGTGTTCGAATTCATGACATACAATTTTATATGGCAAAAAAATCTGTAAATATTTTTTTTTCAAAAGCTGAATAGATTTGTGTTAAAAACAATTATAAAAATATTCATAAACACTTAAATAGTTAACGGTTTTCAAGTAATTCGTTCAAATTGTAGTTTGTATGTTAATAAAATATACATATTCGTACATATATATGAGATTATTATACAATTAGTTGTTAAAAAATAATAATATAGTAAAAGTTTGCATAAAATGTTTAAGCGTTCAGTTGTTGCGTTGTGTTACATAATCACATATAAATATAAAAATATAAAAAGCTTTGTTCTTCAACAAAAAAAAATTAAAATATTATTATTACTAAACGTTGAAGCTAGTAGTTTTATCAAATGTTACATATAAATATCAATTATTATTTAATTTATTTATATACATTTTTTTTAATCCCTCATTTGTATATTCACGAATTTCATTTTTTATTTGTATTTCAAATCAAATGCATACACATAACTGACTAATACACACACACTTAAACACTGCATACAATTCAAAATAAATTTGTTTTCACTCTTTTAGTAGAATTGGCTAACAGTATAACAATTAGTGTTTGTAAAAAAGGATATATTTTTTATTTATAATTTTTTTTTTAACCTTTAAACAAAAATTGTATTCATTTTGTTCATTTTCCCTTCTTTTTTCTATACTTTTATTATTTTATTTTCAACATTTCATTTCTATTTTCTATTTTTTCCTTTCTCTCTTTCCAACCGCAACATTTGCTGGCCGCACCAACACCGCACTACTCACACACAACTGCAATAATCAACACCCAAAAACAACGCTGCTGGCAAAAATACCTACATACATCAATAATCGCAACAATAATAACAAAAATAACAATAATAACAACATTAAAATACATATTCTACCATATATATATATATATATATATATATATATATATATATGTACATCCCAAATGCACTGCCATACACTTTCGTATGCATATATGTAAATGTGTACTGCTGTTGCACTTCTTGGCTGGCGCCCACACAACATTCATCGATGTTACCACCTGCCACCACATCGGCTACCACTTCACCAAAAAATACACACACTGCTCGTTCGTTTACATCGCCGTCCTTAAACCACTTTTCCACTTTTCCACATATCACACGCCACTACTACATGCCACATGCCACTCTGTCCCCTTCCTTCTTCCCCCACAATCACAACGCATTTGTAACAAATTTAATGCAGCATTCAAACGTGCTTTTACAGCGCCTTCCAGTCCCTCACATCAGGGTCGCAAATTGCTCTATGCCACGCGTGGCATGCGCGGCGGCAGTGTCGATCTGCCGGATGAGATGGAGAAATCACAATCGTCGGCGAGCACCTCACCGTGTCCCTCACCAGTAAGGCAATTTCAGGTATTTCGTTTTTAGTTCAATGCGTGCTGTTTTTCCGTTGTTGTTGATTGTCAATTAGTTTCTCTAGGTAAATTGATGATTAAATGTTGTGTAAGGGGGAATTCACGATTGTTGGGATTTGAAAAGCAAAAAAAATAAAATTTTCATACTTAAATTAAATTAAATTTGTACGCATTTTTTTCTTTTTTAATAATAAAAAATTATTCTTCTAAAGAAAAAAATAATCGCTCTAAAATAGCTTGCAACTTTGGCATATTAATTGAATTTCCAAACCATAGTGAAAACCCCTACTGCACTTACGTAGGTACATCATAAAAATGTATATGTTGTGCATGTATTTAGATTAGAATCTTATTTGTTAGAAAAATGAATATGATTTTATATACATATTTATGTTTTTTAACACTAAAATGTCAAATTTTTATAAATCGAAAATTTTGTTCTTCATTTATTCATTAAATAATATTTTTCTTAGAATTAAAATTTAATATGCACTTGGTTTTTAAATATTTCGTACAAAATTAAAATAACCAAAAACAAAACTATTGCAATTTTACAACGAATACTAATTGCTTAACTTCTTATAAAAATATTTAATTTTTCAATCTCTTTTTGCTATATAATTTATATATTTTTCCACAAACAGAAATCTCACCGTTTATTGCCAACGAATTTGTATGTCGTTTTATACAATTTCAAAGCACGTCACTCCGATGAATTGGACTTGAAAGCCGGTTATAAGGTAAGTGAGGTGTAACTAATGTATACATATGAAGGCATTTTAATATATATCTTGTCATATATGACTTTAAACATACGTTACGCTATGTCAAATCGACCTATTAGGTCACAGCTCTGTAATATCACATTATGGTCACAGGAGGTCAATGTGACCCCAGATATAAAGAATGGTGTTTTTTTTTTTAACTAACCGATTCTTATATATTACAATTATAAAAAAAATACTGAGGCATTGTTTAAGATCCCATAAAAGAGTTTCACTAGTTTTTTTGAGGCGAGTTGATTGTAAAAATGTTTTAAAGTGTTGTAAAATATCGGTGAACTAAAAAAATGGGGAAAAAGATTGTTTTTTTTTAAACCATAGTTCATAAGCAAAATTAGTTGTGACAAAGAACCTAACGGGATTTTATTTCCTAAACATGAAATTTTTCGAGAAAAATTATCTCGATGCTGCTCATTTAAAAAAATATATTTATTTTGAAGATTGAACGCGTAGAAATGATCGAAAAATAAACAGCTTCTATATCGAATAAAAAATCATTATAAATACGAAAAAAAAATATAATTACCTGGGGAAAATTTTTATGAAATTTTATTTTTGAAAAAAGAGTATGAAAATACAAAAAATATATGCCAGAATAATTGTTTTTATAAATTTCACTCGTAATCAACGCAGACGTACGCCCGGTGTTCATCGCACATTGAGCGTCCACAATATGGACAAACTTTTGTTGTTTTTTTATCCTTATTCCTTTCACACAGTTGACAGCGTTGGCCTCTGATTAAATATTGTCTCTCTGCAATAGGAGATGAATATTTTTTCAAGATCATCTTCCGCACCGAATACTCGTTCCCATACTCGCCATAGTGAGCCTCTTTTCTAGCTGCTGAAGTACTAATTCCAATGATAACTCACACAAATAATCCTGAGCAGTTAATTTTACATTTTTTCCGGCTCTCAGCTTTTGACATTAAAGGAGAATTCGTGCATTAACAGCAGCCTGGTATATGCTATCCCATAGAGCACCCAACGAAGCGTCCTCCTTGAAGTGGTAACAGAATGGCACAATTTGTTGAAACAATCTGTACCACCTTTCGTTGTATTGTAATGCAATAATACGTCACGTTTACAGTCAACAGTTTTCGTGGAATTTGCGTACGAAGAAGCTAAAAGTACGATCTTGTTTTTTTTTTTTTGGAGTGTGAGACATCAGCATTATGTTAGTAGATGAAAAACCAAATTTTGTTCCCGGTGGATCTGGGCTAGACACATTCGTTTCAGCGAGGATTTCACGCTTATTCTTACGAATAGTTCCTGTTATAGTAGTACTTATTGGTTCACTTTGCATACGCTCAATGGCAGAAAAGGAAGTGGACCAATTATCACATGAAACAGTCCGATTTTTATTATGGATCGGAACCGTTACCTGCCGCAAAAAGTATGCTGAAATGGAACCATATCGATTTGGAAGTGTCATTTTCCCTAGGTATGGAATTCCATGAATCTGAAATATAAACAACCAAATAAAAAATAAAAAATTAATGTCGGTAAAAAACCAGTCTAAAAATTATATTTTCAAAATAACTAGATTTTAAATGGGATGATCTTCAAGCCGTACTTATCAGGCTTCGATTTGATGTAAATTCGAAAACTTTCGATTTAGATGAATTTTGGCCAAAATTATTTTTATCAATGCAAAAAATCTCCGAAAATGGTCCTCAACTCACTCGCTGACTGTCAAAAGTGATATGAGAATCGAAATACCCTTACAGTTCGTTTGATGAATATGAAATATATCGTCTACTCCACGTTCACTTCCAAGCCTATTCACCTCGCTCATTATTCTGTCTACAGAGTGCAGAACGTCCTGAAGAAACTCACCCCACTTTATGGGGATTGCGCAAAGCTCCGATCCACAGGCATGCATTCATTCGACCGAATTTGTCAGTTTTTCGACGCTATATCTGAAGAGCTCAGTGTCTAATCCATTGCCTTCCGCCGCCGCTTTTTTTTTTTTTTTTTTGCCTCTATTTCCCTTCACTGCAAGCATTGATTTATCGACATCCGGTTGTAAATTTTTTATTAGTCTCCACAAGTAGATGTTCTTGTTCATGTGGTGTTATCCCAGTATGCTCCGAGTGTGACGTGCGTGGTATAACGCGGTTGCATTAGATAATGGAGGCGGCGCCAAATAATTAACATTACGAAATCGCAAAAGACAACTACAGGCATGGCTTGCGGCCTACACGTAAGTATATACCAGGGCAAGTGGAATAGAAATATAGAAAGATAATTGCCAGTCGAGGTAAAAAGTGTTGGTGAAGATAAAAAGTAGTGTTGTAGTTAAGGTCAATCGAAGCCAACAAATACTTTTGAATTCGTAAACACTTTGTTTAGACCCCTTCTCGGGTGCACCCCAAAAATGCTTCTTCTTTTTTGTCTTCCTTTATGTGATATACGCATTCGTCAAATATAGTTGCTTATAATTTGTTGTTGCTCTGCTCCCATATTGAAAGATAAGTCACCGGAGTTTATTTTCGAATGCTCGAGTATTACTTCTGTCCAGCTCCTAATGCTCTTCTTACTCTCCCAATTCTAGCTCTGCCTTTTTTTTTATTTTTTTATTGGAGCTTGTTTTCATGTGGCATGTTCAAAGCCCGGCGCACAACCTATGTGCACAAATAGGTGTAAACTCAAGGTACACTCAGGCTGCTTTCTTCACAAGCAACGTACGCTTGCAGTCGCATCTCAATCGAACATTCGTTGCAGTAAGACTCCACTGAACCCTTAAAGCGAATATATCGGTGTGGGGCTGTACTAGAAACCTTTCTTTCTGAGGTCACACAATGCTCCACATGGGTTGGGTAATGCATTTCGCAGAAATTTTCCTCTATTAATATTATATATGTATAATTGGGGTGGATTTAATTTCAACAGTGGTGTTCCATTTCAACAGTATTTTAAATATAAACATTAATATATATTTTCAAGATAAGCATGTACTCTATTATCGTAAATTGCAATATTTTTCATGAATAAAATGAAATCACAGAAAGTTACTTTAAAAGCTTCAATATTCATAAAAAGCACGCTACATACTTAAATATCACATTTTTATACTTTTAATACTGCAAAAATTCCTATGCAAAAAATCAATATATGTGAACTTAGTGATTTCGAAAGTGCAGGGCTGCATTTTGAGATCTGTCAAACTTAACTGTCAAATCAAACATGTTTTGATGCTTTTTCAGATCACTGATCAATAGCATTAATTAGTTTTTCAAGCTGTGTCAGACCATATTTCGTTTTTGGGAAAACTGGAAAAATTACAACAACAGTCTGAGTGATAGAAGTTATAGCTATTTCGGAAACTACCACGTTTCCTCATCAGACTTGTTTTCAGACACATATGTTTGAATTGGATTCCAATTTGTTTTCTTTTAGTTAAAAGTCAACCACTTATGAAAATATATCGCTTAACACCGCACAATGCGTAAAAATCGTTAAAACCTATTAGAAGTATCGTGATTCAAACTTGCTCAAGTTTCTTGCTTTAAGAGGAGATTATGGTGCACATAATGGTCCAACTACTCAAGCACTTGGTAAAATTTTAAAGAAATTTGAAGAGACTTGATCGGTTACAGATATTGTGCATCATCGGTTTGCTCGTTCTACAACATCTTCAAATAGCCGCTACTCTAAGTGAAAGTGTAGCCGAATACCCGAATGTGTCTATTCTCGACGTTTTGAAGAGCTGAACATTACGACCTAAATTGCACTTAAACTTGACGTTGATCCATATAAAGTCCAGCTCACACAACAACCAGTTGACCATTAACAACGCTGTAGTTACGTTGATTGGCTGCAACAAGCAATGTACCGCGTTTTTTCCAACAAAATTTTCATAAGCGACGAAGCACATTTCTCACTCGGTGGATATGCAAATAGGAAAAAGTGTCGCATATGGAGCTCCGAGAATCCTCAAATAAATGAAGAGAGGCCATTAAACCAAAAAAAAAAAAAACTCACTGTTAGTGTGCGTTCTTTCGTCCGGAGAAGTGATTGGACCTTATTTCTTTGAAATCGATAACGGCGAGACTGTCTCTGTGAATTCATAGTTTTATGGTCGTATGATAACCGACTTTTTTTGGCCTGCAATTGAAGAAGACAACTTGGACAATATATGGTTCCAACAAGATGGTGCGACATGCCAGACAATATAAGAGAAATTTCCTGGTCGCGTTACCTCTCGTCTTGGCAATGTCAATTGGCTACCGAGTTCGTGCGATTAGACACCGTTGGACTTTTGTTTTTTGAGGCTACACGAAACACCGTGTTTATGCGAATAAACTTTTAACTCTTGAGCATTTGAAGACCAAAGTCGTCAAGTTATGGCTGAGATACCACCCAATATGTGCCAAAAAGTGGTCGAAAGTTACCTCAAACGGATTGAAGTTTGCGGAAATTCACGAGGCGGTAATTTTAATGATGTAGTGTATCACGTACACATAATGCCAAGGTTCAAACCTTATAATAATAAAAAAACGAATTTTATGAAAAAAATGATTTTAATTAAAATACGGCAAAATGGATAACCCTGCAATTCACATGAGCTTATCAACCATTAAATAAATCTCTACATAAATATGGGGAAAAAATATCGAAAAGTAATTAATACTTTATAAATTGTGGCTTAAGCGATAAGTCACTGCAACATATTAATTTTAAATACTCGTACAACACACACACATTTACACTGGAGTGGTCGTTAAAAAGCAAATTCATGCGAATATTTGTATATAAAAATATATGAAATTTTCATATGCATATAAATCTGCTCACATATAATAATTAAAATTTATAGAGACTTAAAAACATATTTTATGCCTTAAATAAATAAATTCAGCAATATTTTTTTATTTATTCATATTTGTATTTGGTGAGGAAATAAAAGTGAATGAAAGTGATGCTATGAAATTCCATGCATTTAATTATTTATTTTCGCATTGAGACAGTTGTTTGTGTGAATATTACCTATGTTTAAATTTGTAATAAAAATATTGCTTTTATTTATTTTTGTGGCTAAACGAGCAACTTTGGATGTTGGTAAAAGAGTAGGAAAACATTGATGCTACACATCGAAGTAGAATTCCTGAATTCGTATTAATTACTCTATTGATAGCAATTTGAGTTCAAAATTAGTTAAACTTTAACTCTTATGAAATGAAATACAAAAATTAAAATTTATTTATCTAAATCAATTATATTTTATGCGTTAACCAAACTATTTTTTCCAGCAATTGAAAATATCACATGTATTTTGTTTGCTTATTTTAACAATAAAATTTCATTTTTGTTACTAGACAGTTAAGCCTAGCTATTGATATATCGATATGATGACACAAAGAAGTGAAAATAAATTGCATATACCTACGCCAATGTAGTAGTAATAAAAATAATTTTAATAACTTGACTAAGGGAAGTCGTTTATATATTATTACACTGACATAAAAAGTCAAAAAGCAGTAAATATATTTGTATTTTGAAGTTAAATTATCTGAAAAGTTCCGTGGGGAATGTAATTATGTAAATAAAAATAGATACTAATAGTAACTTATATATTTGTAGAGATTTTTTTAAACCCCTTCAAAAGTCTCATGATGGTAAGTCCAGCCTCTCTGCTTTCCTTTTAGCATGACTTTCTTTTATTCCATGGCGGCCATATTACCCAAGTCACATTACAACAATTGAAACTCTTCCATCGTGAGCTAACACCTGCGATGAATAACTCTCCTGTAGTGACCTCATAAGTGGTGAGGGGTATGGCGAGACTTTTTCATGATGGCGAATGTGGAGGGAAAGTGGACTTAATCGCAAGCTCGTCCACCATTTAATTACCCGCTACTGCTACTATGTCCTAAAAGCCATAACAGGTTTACATATAACTGCTTCTTCTTCTTTGGCTTACGTGATTTTAGCCGCAACAACAATAGCGCTCCACTCGTACCCTCTTTGCGGTTTGGCGGCAGTTGGAAATACCAAGTGAGACCAGGTCGCTCTCCACCTGATCCTTCTAACGGAGTGAAGATCTTCCTCTTCCTCTACTTCCACCAGCGGATACTCCATCGAATACTTTCAAAGCTGGAGCGCTTTCATCCATTCGAATGACATTCGAAGCCAGCGTAGCTGCTGTATCTTGATTCTCTGAACTATGTCAATGTCGTCGAGCAGCTCGTACAGCTCCTTCCTTCGGCTGTGGTATTCGCCGTTGCCAACGCGCAAAGGAGTTTCGAGTTGTTAACTAACGAATTTTGTCGTTTGCACTAACGATTGGATGATTTCGTAACTCAATTATAACGATTGCTGTTAGCTGACATTTCCTTTTTATTACAATAGAGAAAAGGTGGCACCATAGCTTAACAAAACATCAAAATATGCTAAAAGTAGAAGGAGGAACGAAAAAATCAAAAAAATTCGTGAGGCAATTATTTAATAAATGAGTTTCAATGGATTACAAAGTTTCCACTTTCCAAAGCACGCTGCATGACTCTACGCACTGTTGATGAGCGCCAAATAAATAAATCGTGTCGTGCCGCTTAGTATTAAGCTTTTATCGCCAAAATCTTGAGATTACGATCACATATCTATACACAAAATACATATATTGAAATATGTTATTCTGAAATTTAAAAAAAAAGAAATTCTATTACCATTTGCACATTGATGGAATGGTATCCATAGTGGTTCACATAGGCTTCTTCATGATTTCTGGGGCTAATGATTGGCACATAAATGGCAACCGATAGCCCCAGTAGTGCCTCCAAAAAAAAAGTGAGTTTGATGAAGCGAAATTTTCCTTTGCAGCTTGCCGTTCTATTTAAGTCATAAGAAACCTAACCTTTTCGAAAGACATTTAACGGCTGATTGCATCTGTTACTCTGTGTATACAGCGGCTTACGGACGATGGGCTCATGGCTATCCCCCACTACTCTCCAACAGGACGTTGATAGCATTCAGTTTCGAAGAATCGTAAGACGGTTAGAAATTTCATGCAATTTAATAAAGTTAAAAATTGAAAAACACATGAAAGTTACATTATTTACCTGTTTTTTCTGTAGATATCGTCGTTGTCCTCATGCTTTTTAGTTGGTTATCAACTAAATTTGTGGTTAATCGATATAACTTTCGAAATTCTGCTTCACTCAAATTAAAAGGATTATCAACTTCTCGCAACAAACTTCTATCCACTGATGAAGAGTGCGTTATTTTCTCATCTTGTGATAAAATATATGCCAAATACTAAAAATACATTTTTTTTATTTATTTTCTGTTGTTGCTTTTTTTGGTAGTTTTCCGATTTGTATTTTATTTCAACTTTTATGCTATTTATTGTAACCTAAATAACATATGAAACCTTTTGTCGATGGCACTAATAACTCGAAAATTTCGAATCGTTAAAATTGTCGCTAAGTATTTTTAAGGATCCAAAAATCATTATAATATTGCACTGAATGCCACAACTGGTCCGATCAAACTAAAAAATATAGAAAATTAATTTTTCAAACTGCATTCGCTCCTCCGCAGGGAATGTCAATCCTTCCGTGTATATCTCTGACATGAAATAAAGGTCTCTCATAAAAATCCATTTTTTGCCCACAGTATCTTTAACATAAACTTCAAAAGTTCACCCGGCTACTTTAAGCAGAAATGACGTCAGTCTCATTGGTCTGAAATTTTTACGTTTACCGTGACATACCTTTCCACATTTGAAAATAAAAACAAACGCTCTTCAGAGACTGATGTAACTGAATATGAACAAAATCCTCTGGTTCCACACTGCTTACACATTGCCCCGCAAAATATCTCCGAGAGTGATTCTTTGCCTTCCTTAGGGCTTCTTTATAATCTTTTAAGAATTGCTTATGCTTGACCCAAAGCTTCGCTTGATAGGAAACAGTAATCGTATGAAAAGCTTTTTTGTGGGATTTTCTCGGGCAATGAAAATCTGGATGTGACCATGTTGACAAAATATCTATCGACTCGGGGAATATGTTTATATCTTTTTATATCTTTTTGAAAAATACCATTAATTTGCGAAGTATTTTCCCCAATTTAGGACATATTCATAGAGCTGCGACATTTTAAACTTTTAAGATAATATCTAGAAATTCGGGGTATAGATATCATACTTTTGTGAAAGATTTAATACAAAACTTAAAAAAAAAATACTTCAGAAAGGATTGCTCGAAACTTCAGTTTGCATATTTCGAAAAGCAGATATACTTAGAACAAATACTTACAGGTTGGGATTTTGAAAATCTCAGAATAATCAACAAGTCTTTCGCCGAAGTCGTACTCGTTAATAATATTTATAGAACTATAAGCTAGACACACTATCAATTTTTTTTTTTTTTTTTTTTTTTTGAATTGGGTTAGCCTATTTTTCTTAACCTATTTTTGGTTAACCTAGCTTTCTAGTCGGACTTATCGATAAAAAGTGGATTCTTTTTCTTAATTTGCTTTTGGTAAAATTTTTAACTGCACTCTAGTCAGCACACCGGAAAGCCTATTCAGCGAATAAATATCATTTTCTAAAAAATATTATCTTTTTACTGTCGGCGTATTTGTCCGCCAAAAATCGGAACTGACAGCGGAAAATGTGAGTTAAAAACAAGGGAGACAACAGTAAAATATTACAATGCAACAGAGGTATTGCACAACAACAACAACAACAAAACCAGCACCCACAACAAGCCAAGAACCAAAACAACACTAACAACAAGCCAAAAACAACACAAAATAATGGCGGATGCAGCATAATAAGACAAATCGATGAACAAGAGACTGCGAGCAATCGCTTGAAGGCTAGACAAATACGAAATTCCGCAAGCAAACAAACGAATAAACGACAAGCAAATAACAAATTAATAAAGAGCAATAGAGCGTAGTGGAGCATGCAGAAAATCGTGCCCAGAGAAATAGAAATGCAAAGGAAAATGCTTTTGGTGGCGTTACTTAGTACCAAAGCGATTTTATTACCTTGACGGATAATTGCGTCAGCTGGCGCACTGGCTTGAGTAGTTGTTGTTCGCAGCAGGCATTTTTGATTAGAATTGAAAGCACGTCAATTTGATTGGCTGGTAATAAAAGCGTCAGATTATACAACGGCTCACTCTACACAAGCTCAGATAATATTTTTCTATGGAACTAAGCATACTAAGGAGATATTTACGAGGGCATCTAACAAACTTCATTGAACAAAGGGTATAAGTTAAGAGTGGAAACACCGATTTGTCCCTTTTTCCTTTTCGCCCGTTTATAAACAGGGACTCTTGCTTCAATACGGACGACCGCTCGCAGCCACACCTGTGGAGAATATATTCATATATAAATATATAAAATTGGAGCTTTGTAAATGCTGAAGTCATTTTTGGACGAGCTCTGTCTTCAGATTGTGAAGTTCTTTTGATGTGTTTTTTTAACAAATGAAGAGATCGAACGACTATATGTCAGACTCAGTAATTAGACTTCAGTGAACTCTCTAACTAAATATGCCGGAATGGTTCTACCCAAGCTTCCATTATTTTAGTCGTAATTCAAAGCTAAAGCTGGAATGGTAACCGTATCTTGCACAAAGGTAGCTCAAATTTACATTGGGCTCATCGTAAAAGTCTAAGAAGAAATCGATTGCGACCATCACTGCATATCCAGCAGTAAGACTACAATCCATCTCCGACAGTGGTGTTAATAGAAAATTTTATGAAGAGGCTTCTAGAAAGTTTCCAGTTCGGAACATACTTTTGTAAGAACAAGAAAGGCGATAATTTAACTTCTGCAGCCTGCTTAGCTGCAATGGTGAAGAAAACACACGAAATGGCGAACCCAAACTCCAAACAGTGACGATGATAGCGACGCTTCAAGCACCGACTATGAAGAAGTTCGTATTAAATAAGATCGCGGTCCATTTAAGTTCACGCCGCTACCAAAAATAAAGTAAGCACAATCTTGGAACAATTTGCGACTGGTAATAAAGCATGGCTTACTTGGCCCCTGAGGTGAACTTGAGAACTTAAAATTGTGTTCTTTTTTATTCGCTCTTTATTCTACAAACTTCTGAACCATCCCACATGTGTACTGGCATTACCCTTTTATTGTACACTCGATTGATAGCAACGCCAGCGTATCGAACACTCCGCTGAATGCTTCTGATCAAAACCAAAACAATTTACGCTTCCGTTGGAAGCTGAATCCTTTACTGCTTTGTTTATTAACCTTTGACTATATTTAGTTGTGTGCATCTGTGTATGTATATATAAATATATATACATTTAGGTGTGCTTTAAGTGCCCCAATCACTAAGCTTCAGTCATCTAGTGGTTTGCATTGATATTGCAGGTGCCAATGGCAGCTTTGTTTTTGTTTTCGTTGTTAATTTGAAATGCAGTTTTCCTCTTTGTAACATTGGGTTGAGAGTGAGAGGGAGATAGAGGAGAGAGAGGTGGTGAAAGAATGATAGATCGAGAAGGGGGTAGAGAAGAATTCGCGCTACGATTTGATGTGCGTGCGGTGTTTAGCAAAAAGTGCTCTTGTTAGCTGACTGCCTGACTGGCATTGACTGGAGTTCAGGGTTTTAAAAAATAATAAAATTTCTCAAGGTTTTTCATTAATTAATGGAAGTGTAAAAAGTGATTGATAAAAACACATGAATGTATATAGAAAAACATGTTTACGTAAAAATTTACGTTTATAGTAGAAGTGAAGAGAGAGAATGTGTTTTTTATACCTTTAATGTGCACTAAATGGTAGATGCACCGAAATTTATACCGATCGTATTAGAATCACGAGCTGAATTGATTTAGCCATGTTCTTCTGTCCATATGTCTGACTGTCTGTCTATTTGAACGCAAACTCTCAATTTTTGAGATATTTCAACCAAACTTGGTTGAGAGATACACCTGTACGTTTACAACCGATTTTTCAGATTTGAAAATTTTGGTCATAAATCCGTCAAAAAAGTACTTAACAACGTGACATACATAATGAATTACATACTGATACTGAAAATCATCGACATATTACGAATATGACATATAGCTCCCATGCACCGATATTTCCAGATGTGAGGTTTTGATCGAAACTCAGTCAAAAAAGCATTTAGGAGCATGAAATTTGGTATTATCCACCCACATTATGAGTTGCATATAGGTAGTGAAAATCATCGAAATCGGGCTGCTATATCATATAGCCTCCATATAACCGATTTGTTCCGATATGAGGTTTTGGATCAAGGTTCCGCCAAAAAAAAATTTCAGAGCGTGAAATTGTGCATTCTACAGACATAAATTCAAGTTGATATTGACACTGAAAGTTATCAAAATCGAATTTTGCAAATTGCAATCAATTTGATATGTTCATAAAAGGTATAAAAACAGCATAGAGGACAGCAATTTTTTTCTTGTTTTTTTTTTTTTTTTGCCAATCTCTTTTCTCTAAAGGGTATAACATTTAGATAGGTAAGTGTCTTCTTCCACGCAGCTGAAATGAGTCTTTTTTTTAATTTCAATTTTTTTAACAATTAAACACTAACCTAATAAATAAAAAGTAAAAATTTATTAAAATAAATTTTTAATATATCTTTTATTATCCAAAGTTATGAAATAAATCTATAATAAATGCTAACAATAAAAAGGAACTTAATTTTGAACAAAATTATACAAGGTTTTCCAATAGGGATGATATGATTTCCAAGTGTCCTTTTTGCCATTTTTAATATGTCATGATCTGTCATCACGGCAAGATACATGAAAGAACAACGTTTACAAATTATTCAATATTATTATCAAAATAATCGTTCTGCAATTGCAACTTTTCGTGCGCTTTTGCCACTTTATGGTCATAATAAAATGTACTCGCTATTCATCGAATTGTTGAAAATTTCGAGCGTGTCTTTATTTGCATAATTTTCAAGTGTCAGTAAGACAAAGGACCGGTCGAAGTGATGAAAATATTGAACCCGTTAAGGCAAGTGTTGCTGAAGACCTCAATTTGTCGATTCCAAGACGCTCTCAAGAATCGGGACTATTTCAAAGCACAACCTGGCGGATTTTTAAAAATAATTTGGGCTCGCACCCGTACAAAATTGTTCTCACTCAAGAACTGAAGCCATTGGACCACCATAAACGTCGAGAATTTGCTGATTTTGCCTTGGAACAACTTGAAAACGGTAACGATTTTTTTTTTAGAAAATCATCTTCTCCGATGAGGCTCACTTTCAAACACAAAGCTGTTAATTTTGCTGCGAAAAAAATCCACAAATTATTCATGAACAACCATTACATTCACCTAAATTGTATTAAACAGTTTGGTGTGGTTTTTGGTCTGGTGGAATCATCGGTCCCTACTTCTTTAGAAATGAAGCTGGTAGCACCGTTTCTGTGAATGGAGAGCGGTATAGATCGACGATAACCAAATTTTTATGCCCACAATTGGAAGAAGTTGATCTTAGCAACATCTGATTCCAAAAAGACAGGTCTACGTGTCACACAGCATGTGCAACAACCGAATTATTGTGAGAAAGAATTGGAGATTCGATTATTTTAAGAAATCGTTACATTGAATGGCCTCCAAGAAGTTGGGATTTAACACCATTAGGCATCTTCTGGTGGGTCATTTGAAGTCTTTGGTCTTTAGCAATAAACCACACTTTCTTCAAGCTTTTAAAGTCAATAATGAACGTGCTGTTCATGACATACGACTTGATTTAGTGGAAAAAGTGCTCCAAAATTGGGTTCATCGAATTCGTTCCTGCAGAAGAAGTCGTGGAGGTCATTTGAATAATATTATATTCAGAACTTAATTGTATCGATTTTCT
Source organism: Neoceratitis asiatica (assembly GCA_030068015.2). Classification (NCBI taxonomy): domain Eukaryota; kingdom Metazoa; phylum Arthropoda; class Insecta; order Diptera; family Tephritidae; genus Neoceratitis; species Neoceratitis asiatica. The sequence continues at coordinate 45,689,093 of CM061527.1, read as the reverse complement.
TCACATAAATAAAAAACATTTGAATTTCCTCAACAATTAGTGTGTGTGTTTTTAAAAGGAATCATATAACTCTTATTGGGAAACCCTATATTTCTGCATTATTATTTGCTCATTATGTGCAAATAAGAATTAAAATAGTTAAATCTACTACCTCAGGCAATCTAGTGTATAAGTAATGTTAACATATTTTTGAAATAACAAAAAATCGTTGAGATAAAGAGATTTTAATAATATGCGCACCAAGCCAAAGAGAGGGAAGGATAGATAGAGAGAGAGAATTTTGACAGCAAAAAATTGCTATAAAAAAAACAAATTATTTGAAAAAATATCCTCTGTTTACATATAATCAACTGTGTTTTAAATATTTCTTTATAATAAAATAAAAAAACAAAAAGAAAAACATAGTGTATGGTACTCAAATTTAAATTAGTTTATTCGTTTGAAATGAAAAAAATATATCCATAAATATGGAAATTAAACTAAAATTATTTACAAAGTTTAACAAAGTTTTAAAAATGTACCTTTTTAAAGAAACACAGAAAATTCAAATTTATTTGGCATTTATTTTTTTTTTAAAGATTATCTCTTTAAAATGTTGGCCGCGACTACGTCTCAGATGACCCATCCGTTGATTCCAATTTTCGATGACTCGTTCGAGAATTCCGACGGGTAACAGGCGAATGACATGTTATGCTCTAAGGCATGACTCGAAGCGGGATTGTCCGCCTAGACTTTAGACTTTACATATCCCCACAGGAAAAAGTCTAACGGTGTGATATCACACCGATGTGTGGGAAGTGGCGCCGTCTTGTTGAAACCATATGTCGCAGAGATTACGAGCTTCAATTTCAGGCATCATATAGTCGGTTATCATGGCGCGATAACGGTCTCCATTGGCAGTTACGTTCTCATCGCCATCATTTTTGAATAAATATGGACCGATGATTCCACCGGCCCACAAACCACACCAAGCCGCTGTTTTTTCTGTATGAAATGGCTGCTCTTGAATCTCTCAAATGCGGCAATTTAACTTGTTTATATACCCATTGAGGAAGAAATGGGCCTCATCGCTGAACAAAATTTGGCTCGAAAACGTGGGATCTCCTTGGAACTTTTCAAGAGCGCATAGAGCGAAGCGATGTCGCTTGTGAAGGTCGAGCGGCTTCAGTTCTTGCACAAGCTGTATTTTTTACGCTTTCAATTTAAGATCTCGATTTAAAATGCACCAAGTCGTTCCATTCTTTGCGTACTCTCTCAGCTACGGCCGCTATATTTTCTTCAATGCGTGCTGGACGTGGTCTTTGCGTACTCTCTCAGCTACGGCCGCTATATTTTCTTCAATGCGTGCTGGACGTGGTCTATTTGGTCGAATATTATCCGATAATGAGTGCTGGAGTCTCAAGTTGAGCGAAGCGCGCGAAATACATTCCTTACAAAGCGTGAATTTTCGTAATAAAGTTGGATGATTTGTAAACGTTGTTCAGGCATAAGTCTTTCCATGATGAAGTTCCAAACAATACAGAACAAAAATAACATAACAGCTTGACACATCTCACGCGTGATCTGTCAAAACAAGGCTATTGAAAAAAGTACCTTTACTTGGATCACCCTTTATTCTAAAAGAAAGTGATGTTTGTTACTACATTTAAAACTCAAAAACGACTAAACCGGTTTCGATGATTCGCGCTAATTTCGGTCGGTCACCGGCCAAGCAATATTAATCCAAAAAAATTTCCGGAAAATAGATCAGGGCTACACATATTTGAAATAATCATATCTTTGGTTCATTTTTCTTCAAATTCGGTGTGTAGACAGCTTTACTTTAATATGAACACAACTTTTTCTCACGGAAAGTGGACCCGAGACGTTCTGTTCCAAACATATATATTTCTGATTTGAAAAATTTTTAAATTCTTACATAGGTAGCCTTTTGCCTAAATTAATACAAGGAGCACTACTTTTTGAAGGGAGGGGGTTTAGAAAGGACCTTTGCGAGCGCTCTTTTTTTTTTTTTCATTTTGAACTTAAATTTTTATTACTTTCAATGAGCAACTTCATCTGTGATTTATGGAGGGCTGCTATATGATAAATGAAAACTCCCACAGAAGACATTGCATTGAGATCCGCTGTTTGGGTTGCCGAAATCATAACTCCATTCAGAATATTATTACTAAATAGCTTAACGTTTAATTTATTACAAATACAAAGCAAAAAACTTTCAATAAATTCTACATTTTCCATTTCCTACACAGGTCACCGTCATCGACACTTCCGATCCCGACTGGTGGCAGGGTAAATTGCTCGGTCGTACCGGTTACTTCCCATCCAAATATTGTGTACGTCTCAATGCCAATGAGAAACCGTTACAAGTAGTACATAACCTACAAGTATCCGATAGTGAGCGCGGTGAACTACAGCTACTGAGAGATCAAATTGTTATACAGGTAAAAATGAAAGCGACACCAATGCAAGAGCATGTTAATAAGAGAGTTCATTTCAATTTCTTTGCTCCTAGATTGGCGATGAGGTTAACGGTATGGTGTTGGTGCGCAACGGAGAGAATCGTCAGGGCTATTGCCCCATTAAGTACCTGCAAGAGGTGTGACAGCCAAAAGAGCCGCCAGCTGAACGTGACAAGCCGCAGAAGTCTTCGCTGTCATCGAAGCTGTTAGATAAAACGAAGCGTAGAATAAGAATTGTAGTCTCTGAGAATGGTGGCAGCGGCACGAGTTACAACAATTTGAGTAGTGAACCCAGCGCACCACCGGCCGAGTATGGCATGAAAAATGTGAATATCGATTACAATGGCGACTATGCTGGGGGTCCGGGTAGTGAGTATTATGGGAGTTTTGATGCGGCCGCTGCCAGTAGTAGAAGTAAAAATGATAAAAATTGGGAGAACTGGGAGCGTATAAGAGAACAAAAATTGGAAAAGATGAAAAATATTTGCTTTGAAAGTTACCGTCAATCAAAACGAGATCGTATGCAACAAGCTAAACCGAAACCGAAACAACTCGATCCAACTTGGTATACCGACAATATCTATTCAAATCGTTCCGAAGATCTTGAAGAGGATTATGTGCCCGAGTGCCTGAAGTATGGTACGTATCGTAAATTGCGTAACATTCGCGAACAGGATGAGTTCTTTGTAGAGGATGTGTTGGACGATGTGTCACCGGATGTGGGGGGTAAGGGTAAACGTGGGGAAGGTGAGGGTTCACCCGGCTATGGTCTACACCGTTCAGTTAGCTGTAAAGAATTTCAATATCCAAAATCCCAGAGTTGTTATGTGATGGGTGGTGGTGGCTCTGCCGGATATGAAGGCACCGGTGGCACCACATCCATATTGAAGAAAACCAATGTGCCCAAATCGTATTCGTTCAGTGCCACAACGTCCAAGACGACACCATTCGATGTCATGGACTATGAACTGCCGCCAACAGGTGCAACGCGCCGTGACAAACAAGAAGCCTTCCGCAAGTCCGCAGGCTACTATTGCAGCAGCAGTCTTGATGAGAGCACGCTGGCGTATACGACTCATGGAGCAACGACGTCATCGCCGCCGCCACCTCCAGCACCGGCGCCACATCCATGCTGTGCGCGCGAACACTGTACCAGCGCCAATTGTCTGCTGGACGAAATCTATCCGAGCTACCCGGCGGCGGCCGGACGTCGCACATGGCGCAGCCGTGGCACGCCCGTGGGCATGTATAGCGCTGGCGCCAGCGGTGGTAGCAACAGGAACCTACATACCGCCTCTGCCTCCACCAACGCCGATTGGGTCGAAGAACGGGAACGCGGTAGCCAGCGTGTGGCAGCGGCTACGCGCTACTCCATACACTCGGGTGTTCGTAGTCGTGATCATGAACGTGAACGACATAGCGATCGCGAGTGTGAGCAGCCCCCGCCGCCGCCACCAACGGTGATTTGTTGTTGCGCCGCCGATGACTATTGCTACCACCGCCAGCAACAGCGCCATATAGCCAGGTCGCGTTCGCGTCTACACTGTCCCGGCCACCATCCGGCAGCCGAAGAGGAGGAACACTCACACTGCCGTGCCGTAGCCTACGACACCGATCTCGATCATTTCATACGCGACGAACGCGATCGTCTGCTTATGCAAGATAAATTCCTAGACGAAGATGAACGTTATCTATCGAATGCTGGACCGAGCTTACATTATAGCACACAATATCGACGACCAGCACGCAGTAAGTCCTTGCTTGAAGTACAACCGCCAAGTCGTTATGATGATGATACCTGCTCAGACTCCACCGAAATGGATTTGGAAGACTTCAATGTTGATTTGGAAAAATATTGGGCTGAACTGGATAAGCCACCCAGTCCCGTCGATCTAGATATGCAACGACGTAATATGCACAGTAATCTAAAGACGAAACATGTCACAGTGGGTTGCTATAACAATGGTCAACCTATTGATATGCACGATCGTGAGCAGGAGAGAATGATGATCAAGAAATCACTGCTCGAGGGTATGCCCTCTCCGCCACAAGTGGAGTCGTCGGCGCCAGACGGCTCCGCAATGCATCATGGCGCCAATAATTCAAGTGATTTTAATTTTTTTGAACAAGGCGGCTCACCTCTACACCGTGCCTACGCCTATGGTCACAAAGTCTACCCGGTGGCGGATAATCTACCCTCATATAAATACAATAATTTCTACACAGATCACGAGGTACAAACCAAACAACCTACCACCGGTGGTCATCACCCTTCCGCCAGTGGCCACTCGGCACTAAGTCTCATCAATAATATATTCTCCATCTATAAGCCAAATAAGTATTCAGCCCAAAACTGCCAAATGAATGTGGAAGCCAAACCCGAGCCTTGCAAAAAAATGAATGTACCGACAACACGACGTCCCCTCGGTGCTACGCATACCGATTATATGCACTCCATGAAGCGACCCATGCTGGTTAGTACCGATCAGCCTCAATTTAAAATTGTGCCCGAGAAGACAGGTCTGAAAATCACACCACTATACGCATACGAAGACTATATGATTGAGAAACCACAATCGCGACATAAATTTGGTGGCATGACGCGTCCGGTGGTGCCTCCGCACTGATGGTGCTGGACCTTTCCATGGTATGACGGTTGTTAGGCGAGCTGGAACTGGAACTCAGGACTGGAATTGGTAGCAGCTGTGTGGAAGTGTATACTCGATGTGGTAGCGATGAAATGATCTTGTCGGTAGAGAGCGACGTAAGTTATGGTAGCGGCGTTGACGACGGGGAGGTGTGTAAACTTTTTTTTAGACTGTAGACAGCAGTAGGGATGTGTACTCTTTTTGGCGCAGACGAAACGCACAAATTGATTTTTTCTAACCGCAACTAAATCAACTCAAAACTTTAAACGGTGGAGAAGATGCCACGTGAAATCTCTACTTATAGCTCAGTATACAAAAAGAAAATAACAACAACATCACAACCACCATCACAGTAACAATGTGTATCAACGTCACCATCAGCGCTATTTCGCCAACATTCGTCTCATCTTCGTTCCCTTCGTTACGAGTGCTTCGGTGTTCGTGGGCTTCGTCAATTTTTGAATATTCATATTTCGCATATTTTCAGTTTCGATTTTCGGTTTCGGTTTCGGTTTAGTCAACACATCCAGCTCCATATCAAGTCCTGTAGATGAGGTGAAGAGAAAAAGTTTCAGTCGGAGAACTTGGAATATAAAACTAAAATGTATTTGAGTTCAGTTCAACAACAACATACCACTGGAAAACTGTAAATTTTTAGGTAATAGAACAAGCGGAAGGAGCAGAAGTATCTGATATATAAGTGGAAAAGGAAGAGGAAACAACAAATAAAAATTGTACTGAAATAGTCTAAAAAAAATTAGTAGCTTTGATATGTCTATGAACGTTGGAGCTGCCCTCATAATCGCATTTCGATCTCCAGGTATTAACGGTAAATATTCAAAAACTTCCAAATGACAAACTTGACAATGTACATCTTTGTTTAAAAATATTAAATACAACTAAGATCTTGAGGGATTTTGAGTGCGGACTGATTTATATTTTCTACAATACGAGTGGATTCTTTACCCTCACCAGCCCTTTTTTTATATTCTCTGGCATTCGAAAGATTATTTAAACTCCACAAGAGTTTTTTCATGTGAAGGGTAATTCAAATGGACAAAAATACCTTCTGTACTAAGTTTGAAACATATTTATTTTCCCAGTTAGTCTACCCCTAGTAAATTTGCGCATCAGAAAATCATTTCTGAAGCATAGACAGAAGTCTGATGTCACTCCATGCAATTTGGTATTATTCTTCCATCGCCTTAATATCGTTCACTCTTTATTTGCTGACATCTTCCAAATTTTCTGTAAAGTAGTCGAATTGGGAATGAAGATAACATATTTTTAAACTGTTTAAGCAAAGTAAACCTGGAAACTTTAATCATCTTTTAGAGTTGACTTTATAAATTGCTTCATCCATCCCAGTTTTATATGAAGCGGAAGAGTTTTATGAGAATAAACCAAAGTTTTATGCTAGACGTTCTTTTTGCCAACGATAAGCTCCCTCAGAGACCAGTACTTTTTTTAAACAATTTATTTGGTCTATACTGCCTCATGGATGCAAAACAAAAAGGGAATTTGATACACCCAGTTTGTTATTAAAGCTTCTCTGTATAATCTATGAAGAACGTAACAGTACTGTGTCGCATCGGCTCTTAAATTTACCTATCAAACCTTCAAAATTGGTACAATGCACCAACTCATGCTCTTGGTAGCATGATTTCGAAACCAGGAGGACTTCTCTTGTCATCGGCTTGAGGTACAACAATATCTTTGTTAGAACTTGGACTCTCTAATATAGTACGCGACTTGTACTCTGGTATTTCTATCCTTATTGGAAATGAAACGAATAGCCGATTACAGATTGAAGTATGAGACTACTGCCGAATTACTGAGACTGAATTATAACCTTTCGAATTACACAAACGAAAATCAGAATAGTCGCTATGATTCTTTTGTTCTTGCCAACCTATAGGAATACGATGGTTGAAAGAATATTCTTCATGAGAGCAATGTTAATATGACTTTTGCTTACAAAAATGCATATTGAGGCAGCAGCGGAGCCAAAAATTCAGAATTCAAAACGAAGAGGTGTGATAAGAATTGAGTTTCTTAGTGAAAAACATCAATGCTAATAAATTACGGTCGTCTCAAGCTATAAATATTACTATAGTGTTCTCCTTCATGACAGCTAGAAAGTCGAAATTTGCGAAGGCTATACCCATTTTACAGGACCTTACTATAGATTTATGTTGACGCTTTGATTCCCTTAAATTAATTATATTTAAACTCAGTAGCCGAGGTTTGGGAGTCATGCACTAAACTAAACAAAGCTGTTTGCGGCTGGCGTGACCCGTTAGCGCGCTGCTATCAAGTAGAATTACGGAGGGCTATGGTAGTGACCGCGATGCTAAACATGAAGCAGGTCAGAGTTACTTCCGGCTCTCCTACGTCAAGTATGAAATACCTGCAAGAGGATCGGCTCACTGCGAGACATTCAAACTTTACCGTTCTATCGTTAACAGTTCCGCGCTTCCGTTGGATTGTTTATGCTTGGCAAGGCTACCGTTCTGCTGTGCTATGGGGATGCTTGGCGACATTCTGCCTTTTACCGGTGATTATGGGAGGGCGTCTAACGCTTGTGTACTGCGGCGGTGATGCTCGACTGAGTATGTCGACGTTCGTGTAGACTGCTACGATGACGCTCCATGTGATTGCGATCACATATATTGCGGCGGTGACTCTCTGCTGGATAGGACGGGTGCAGATGGCGGCGGCAGCGTTTTTGCTGTATATGTCGGCGCTATTGTAAACTTCAGCGACGACGTTTTGCTGACTTACTACCTATCTCACACTTAACATGCAACTTTTTCACTTTTATGCGTTTGCAATAAATATGGCTATGTTGCTAGGTAGTGGCAAGTGTTGCTGGAGTGTGGCGTGATTTTTCCGTTGTGCGTACAATTGTTGTGTTGTCTAGGTGACTCGTTTTTATCGGCTGTGTTGATCGCGTGGTGTGATGTTCTCCTTGTTCCTTGCATATTTGCTCTGTTGTGTCCTTCTACTCGTTCTTCAATTGCAGGGTGCGTATTTATATATGATGAACATTGTGTGGGCTAAATTATGTTTGCGGATACTTATTCTTCACAATCTATTCAGCATTTCGTGCTGCTTGGTAAAGTTACGACTTATTCTTTTACGTAACAATATTTTAAAACTCTTCAAAAATCTATAAAATCTTATATAATATTCGACTTTTAAGCATACTCAATTCAAGCTCGATGATTTCTCATTACGTATTAGGTACCATTCAAAGAGAGAAACAGAGAGAGAGAGAGAAAATGCTTCAATATTTTGAAATTGAGAGCGTCTAAACACGTTCCTGAATTTCTGAAAGCAAAAATTAGAGACGATCGTGTAAATATATATTTGCATATATCTAACACCAATGTAGTCTCTCAAATACACCCTTTGAGTGCGACATGGATTCATCACCCAAATTATATTGCTTCTGTCTTTAGCTCTACGCTTACACTGACAGCCTATTTTCGCTGAAGATTTCCCCTTAATATTTTCTATTGCAAAACCACTCAAAATCATATTTAAAAAATAAACAATAAATATATTTTTTATAAAAACCGCTACTCAAAATCCTTCAAAGCAACGCCCTCCAGTTCTCTTAATTACCAAAAAAAAATTAAAAAAAAACCAAAAAGCTATTCTTTATGAATGGAAAAAAGAGCAAAATAAAACAATAATTAACTATTGATAAACAATCATAAAATATACACATAAAAATATATTTACACGCAACTATACAAAAATCATATTTAATGAAAGAGAAAGAGAGAAAGTCATCTAAGACCAATAAAAAGAAACACAAAAATCATATCCAAAAATTCCTATCGAAAAATGCAGAGAAACACAAATAAATATTAAAATAATAAATATTCTTGGGAAAGTCAAATGCAACTAAAAAAAATTCGAAAAAATATTTACTAAATGCGAGTAATAAGTAGAAAGCATTGTAATTAATATATATGTATATGTAGATCTATAATTATGAGCATTTGTAGTAGATACTGCAACGGTAGAAGGCAGATTATGAAATGAAGAATATAGGGCCGGAGTTTATAAACACTTACAAATATTTATTGATGCTAAAATAAACATAAGAAAATTTTTAAAACAAAAAACTAAACCAAAAACAAAGTTCATATACTATAATAAAAATCAATTTTTTTCCAATACAAAATACATATGTATATGTATTTATAAACTTTTCTATTTTTTATACCAAAAAACGACAACAACAACAATTTGATAATGTTATTTTTTTGGAGACTTGCATACATAACCTAACGACACACTTTTCCAATTACCTAACTACAAAACAAAAAAAACTAAAAGAGTTTTTCAAATAAATAATATTGAGTTTATGGAATATTAAATATGGAATTGTATTTGTGAAAAGAAATTAAATGAAACTAAAATTTATACGATGGAAATCGGAATTTGAAGCTTTTTTGTTCAAAGAAAAGTTGAGTTAGAACAAAGCTTTCGAAAGCTTAGTGAGGTAACTAAATAAATTTTACTTGAAAACCTTGGCATGATATATGAAAAGTTTTCTTCGTAGTTATGAAAGCTTACCGCCTAAGTGTGAAAGCTTTCTGTGACTTGAGTAAATAGGTGAAAGTTTTACTTTTACGCTAGAAAAGTACGCTTTGATTAACTCAAAATCTCTAATATTTCAGTATGAAACAAGAAGGCTCTATTCTAGAGTTGGAAAAAAATGAAATTTCTTCTTTCTTGTGTAAAAAAGTCATCTAAAACACAATAGTAATTAAATTACAAAAGCGTAAAAGCTTTTGACAAGAGAATTTATATACTTATATATTTATTAAAAACATTTTTCCACAACAAACGACTAATTGAAATAAGTTTGATAAAATAGAAAATTAAAAAAATTAAAAACTTACGGAGGAGGAAGGAACAGGACGAATGATAAATATGTAAAAGAGCTACACGAAACAAAAAAATGCAGCACTTAGACTACTTAGCACAGCTGAATGTTTAATGTTGATAAAAATGTATACAAATAAGTGAAAAAATTATTAAAATTTAAAGATGAAATAGAGAAATTGATTTAAAACAGTGAAATAAATGTTTAAAGACCAACAAAAAAAAATTAAATTAATTAAGTATAAATATAAATAATTAAATAGATTTAATTAATTAAATTGAATTAAATAAGTTTAAGAAATCAGCAAAATATCTAATGGCTGAAAAAGTCACTTTAGCTTTCAAGTTAGGAAATAAGTTGAAAATTGAAAAAAAGAAAATATATTGCAAATCACAAAACGCATTTTAGCAAAATCTTATTGCAAATCTTATTGCTGACATTTGAACGTAAAAGAAAAAGAAAAACAAATATTATATAAGCAAAGTTTAGAGAAAACCAAATGATGAACTTAGTACTTAGTATTCGCTTTTTTATAGTGTATCCACGGGCCTTATTTTTCAGCAAGTAAAAAAAAAATGAGAAAACAAAATGAAAACAATGACACACAAGGTATAAGCCATATGTATAAACAGCATGATCCTTACGGCAAACAAATTCGAAACCTAACCTAACATTATCTTGAAAAAAAAAAAAACAATTAAAAAGCACTGGTATTCCTTTCAATATTGATGTAGCACATAAATCTCTTTGCTAGTTTTTAAAAACATGTGGAATTTCGTACTTTAAAAACTTTTTATTTCTATAAGAATTTTTTTATTTATTTTTTATTTTACAAATCAATTTCAGACTTGAAAATGTATTTTTTACAACCAATAATTTTTTCTAACTTTAGTTTTCAACTAACATTTATTCAGCTATCTGCTTTAGTATAAAGTCAACTTATGATCTTTATGTTAGTAGGAAAGGATATAAAGTATCGGCATCAATATACTGTGATTTTGCTCTCCTTTATTGAGTAAACGAACAGCAAAAAATAATATATTTTGCTCCCCAAACTACGAGTTCTACACATTTTCATGAATGCTTCGTCAAGAGTTTTGTATTTTTTAATGACTGAGAATTTGTTTAGCTTCAAATTAAATATTTCCTAAATATTTTGTTCAGCCAATGCTCAAATTCACTGGTTTAGAGGCTTAAAATATTTTTAAATTTCTTACGACTTTTATGATTTTTTTTTTTTCAGTGTTTGTACTGTCGATATTCTGAAGATTATTAATTTTTTATTTTTTTATTTATTTTTTATTTATTTTTTATTTGTTATTTATTATTTATTTCTATTGTTTATAAATTAATAAAAATATTCAAGATAAATATAATAAATAAATAAATTGGAAAGTAGGTAGAGAGCAGTGATTTCCGATATACGTGGTGTTCCGTTCTAGTGCAAAATATTGCCATTTTTATATCACGAAAAATTCCTACTGCTTTTTCTTCCAGTTGGACTCACTTAATTTAGTTTCTGCTGCACAATAAAGGCTAATCATTAAAGCGATATCAAAATGTCAAAGGCATAGATCAGGGCAATCACATATAAGGTGGAAAAGCGTCTCCTCCTCTAGCACCTATAGCACTCTGATCTTCCTCATCCTGGATTTTATCTAAAAAAATCAAAATCCCGTCAGATTCCCAATAATCTTTGAAACATCATCCTTTTTTAGAGAATATAAGCCAGTCGAATTTCTCTGGATTCACTTCGGCCAACTTTACCTCAACTTCGACATACCAATGCCATGCTTCCATCTTGCCAAGGCTTGCCTGTGGAAGTACTCTTGCTTTAGTTAAAAAAAAATATGTTATATACACAGAAGAATCTGCTTGGTCTTACCTTTTAAAGCAAATTCGCCTGCATTGTAGTTTATCTATATGTCTCTGTGGCTAGCAGCCCAAAAAATAATCTGTTTAGCCAACTCTTGAAAATATAAGAGTCAGTCCATTCTCGAGTTCTAGAGTTTGTCGTTATCAATGCCAAAGCTTTTATTGTTCCCTGATTTTCAAAGTGTAATACTTCCGAAAAACTTCCATTATTGTAGAGATTTCAGCCTAGAACACACTGAAATAATCTGGCTGCTTGAGAGTGAGTTACAATGAAAGTTTACCTGAGAAAACACACACTCCCACTCTGTTATCAAGTTTTGAAACATCTGTGTAAACTCTAATGCTCTCGCTCGAAGCTTCACATCTGTTTACCTATTTTTCCCTCTCAGGAATCGGTGTCATAAAGATGGAGCGAGTATGGAGTAGAAATGCAGGACTTTTGAGTGTCCTGATGGTAGGCAGCTCCAAGATTTCTGTTCTTTCATGCGAGGATATGGCCGCGGTTTCATCATATTTGTAGCTGCATGTGAAAGATTAGCTTAGAGCTTCATTTAAGTGGTCTACTAATGCATAAAAAGGCAATCCTTCGAATCTTACCAAAAAATTGAATGTAAGTTTTCTTCATGACTGTAGAATATTGACTTAACCACGTATACGAAAATTCAGCGGCAGTTTATGAAACTTAGGCCTCTCTTTTCGCGATGGGATATGGATGGAGGCTTTTTCATATCCCTGAATTATGCGCTCCTTCCATCCTAGTTTTCTCTCCTGAATGACAATTAAAACCTCTTGGAAATGGTGGAATGATTGACTGAATTTTGTATTTCCTGCTGAAAGAGAGAGCTTACACAGCGGCTGGATCACATGCCGTACGAAGAATTTCCTACATTATTACACATAAATGTGTAGAAGCTTGACCTGTAGGCTACGATTATGTGGGCGTAGGTAGTAACCCCTCCCCTTTCGATGAATTAAAAGTGAGAATGTAGAGATATAGCTTCGTTGACATGTATGTATACCCTGGCTCCTTAACGCTAGCAGTCACTGTTCTACAATGATGTCCAAGAGAGTATAAGAGGAAAGAAGAGTATCCACACCTGACTCTTCTAGTGCAGATCTTACGGCATCTGCCAATGAGAGGTAGAAGGCTGCCTCAATGTCCCTCTTCGGTGTCTTAAGTGAAAAGGATGATAGACTTATAAGTCTGAGATCATTTGGACCAACGTAAGTAAATATTTCGGTTTTATTAATAAATACAACCCAGTGTGCAGATGCCTTTAGGCTATTTGGGAGCGGTGTAAGGAAAAATTCCATATGAGGCAGGCAATTTATAGAGTCTGAAGTCATAAATGGTGTTTTATTTTGGTTATTTATTATCTTTTGTTTATGTTTTTCTATTGTTATAAAGGATGTTTTTTATAGAGGTATAGAACTTTAAGTTGGCATTACTTTTCAATTCATTCATTTCATTCATCATTAATAGACTCACACCTGAACAAAGCTTGCAAATAGGCCCAAAACGGGATCGCCGTTGTTCCCGATTTTCATAAGCGAATTTTGTTTAGCGATGAAGCGCACTTCTGGTTGAATGGCTACGTCAACAAACAAAACTGCCGCATTTGGAGTGAAGGTAATCCTCAAGTGTATGTTGAAACACCGTTACATCCAGGAAAACTGACTGTTTGGTGCGCTTTATGGGCTGGTGGAATCATTGGTCCGTACTTTTTCAAAAACGATGGTGGCCAGAACGTTACAGTCAATGGTGATCGGTATAGAGCCATGATTACTAACTTTTTCATTCCTGAATTGAATAACCATGATGTCTAGGAGATGTGATTTCAACAAGACGGGGCAACATGTCACACAGCTCGTGCCACAATAGATTTATTGAAAGACACGTTTGGTGACCGCCTAATTTCACGTTCATCTATATATTTGTCTTTGATCAAGAAAAGATTTTTGAGTACTTTTTCACATTCTCTTTTAAATTCCACTTCAGTAAAATGGAAATGAAAAATTCATCAAAATCGAGATAAATAGATATTAAAAAAATTATTTTGATTAAAAGTTATAAAAATTAATTAATTTTGAAATCTTATACAAATAAAAAAATTAAATTTTTTAAATTAATATAATAATGTGATCGAAATGATATATTAGTTTATATATATATTTGGCGCTTTGTAACCGCTGAAACAATTTTCGGACGAGCTCGTCCTCCAATTTGAGGTTTTGTATCATGTGTCTCTCCGCCTCTGAACCAGTCGGCTTCGCGGCCGCGATAGCTTTATTACAACGATTAAATAGAGAATTCTTTTATTTTATTTCAGCGATTTATAAGAATTTATTTACCAGTTATTATTCTGCTAATAGGTCACTCAAAATTGTATGCTAAAGAAAATATTATATATGTATATATTTTTATTGAATAATATACGAACTATTGTCCTTAATAAGTACATAAATTTATGTGACTCACGGTTACTGCAAAGAGATTATGTAAATAGAAATATTAAGTATTAAATTAAATCAACCTAAGTTATTATTTTAAAAAATAAATGTTTTCAACCAATCTTGACTTGAATATGAATAAAAAAAATGTTGAAACATTATTTTAAGAAATTAGGAACATAGGCAGTGATTTATTTAATACTTAAAACAAAGTTAATTAACAATCCTAAAATATTGCACAATTGCAATTTCGAAATTTTTTTGAAAACTCATGTTTTTTTTCTTAATAGCAAGTGTATATTTTTTTAAATCATAAAAATTAAAGCAACTTTTTGAATGTATTATTTGTTTAATTATTTTTTATTATGAATTTCATATGTTACAAAATTTCTTCTGCTTTTTTAAAGCATTTTTCTCATTCAATCAATTATTTCATTTGATCATTGAAAATTAATTAAAATAGCTAACATATGCAATATGCGTGTGTACAAGTATATGAAAATAATTTTCGATCATCTTACAGCATAAGCATTGCATTCGTTTTTTTTTCTCATTCCGAATTACTCATTTTCCAATTCACTCCTTTCTTATGAAAATTTACAAAACGATGTTATTGTTGTATGTATTTGAATGTATGTATGTAAAATAATATCTAAAATGAAAAATATTTATATATATGAAATAAAATTAATGAAAAAAACACAACATTTTATGAACAAATAAACAAATGAAACGCCCAATTCTTATGAATGAAAATTAAAAAAAAAAACACATCTCTACCTGGTTCGCTACTAAACTGTTTCTCATTCTCTTGTCGCTCGCTCTACAAACGGGCGAGTACACTGACGAGTAGACGAGCAAGACAGATTTTAGAGCAGCAAGGTCTGAGTAGAATGTGAGAAAAATATATGAAAATTTATTAAAACCAAAAAAAAAACAATTAAAAATACATTACTTATACGAAACACACGCTACAATTGGCACTAACAGACTAAAAATAAAATATAAATAGTAGTTAAATCAAGAAAGCAAGAATAAGTAAACACTATGTGTAAGTTATGGAAAAAAAAAATTATAATAATAATTAGTGAAATTTAGTAATAAGAAATGAGCAACAAAAATATCCATTTATGTAATGATTCTAATACTTTAACGTGTGGAGACATGACCCTCAGAAATGAAATAGAAAATATTTAATATATAAAATTTAATAAAAAACACAACACGACAGTTTACGAACCCAACGCAGTTCATTAACGTAGGAATTTTAACGTTAATCACTAGTGTGCGCCTGAAAGTACGCTAATTTGACTTTCCTATATTTTCACAACACTACAGTGGAAGTACAAATATAATTACCGCTATGGCTAATGGCATTTGAGTTTTGTTTTGATAACAAAATATTTGAAAGTTTTCATAATTATATATTTTGAAGCCAAAAACTTTTAAATTATAGCTCTGATAAAGAAAATACTGAAGTACTTTAGCAAAATATGAGTTGTTATATAAATGGAATAAGTTCATTTTGTAATTTTTGGCTGAGAAAGATAGAGAAATTTTCTTTTTTAGTGAACAAAATAATTTTACCTGAAATTCTTTAACGAAACTATGCATTAATTCATTTATATTAATTATAAATTATATTTTATTATATTATGACCAAATTTGACTTCGATTGCATTTTTATTTATCTATAGTTTAAAGAAAATAAATTTAAATATTAATTTGCCTATATTAGATATTCTAAGTAAATCAGGTAGATTAAACATTATTTCAAATAAATAATAAATAAATAATAAAATATAACAAATCAAATTAATATAGTTTAGGACACTATATACTCGGCAAGATTTTTGATACATAAGTCTTTTTAATAATATTAAATTATTTTGGCCAATAGTAACTAGTTAAAGTTGCGAACTACAAAAAAATTAATACAATAATTAATTTGTCAAACACAAAAAAATTAAGGACTTGAAACAATCCCTATTTCTTCAATAATGACTCATATTCCTTATTTCAAGTATAAGAATGACTTCTGGACCATATTACAATCAGCAATTTTTAATTTTTGGAATTTTAGTCGCTTTCGTATAGAGAAAAGGTCGTAAAATAAGAAACAATGTACTGAAAATCATTAAAAATTAAAAAACAATGTAACATAAATATTTTATAAACCACATGCGCTCCCTTCGCCCTCACACATCATCAAGTACCTAAAGATTTCTTGTTATCGTTAAATATTCATATCATTGTTAAATACATTTTATTAATTTTTAACCCAACAAAATGTGTGGAAAAAAATCTTTTTTCTATAAACACATTAAAATTGTTCTAATAAATCAGTAAGAAATTTATGTCTTAATATTAAGCTAAAAAGAAATTAAATGTAATAAAAAATAAAAAATGATTAGATTAATGTGAATTTTATGTGTGTGCAAGAATCTTATGTGTATTAAATAGTAAAATTTTGACAAAAAAAATCACAGCAGTATCAATAAATGTAATTACATACACAATTTTATTTCTGTGAAACATTGCTGCAAAAATAAACTGAAAAAATTATGAAATAATTGAAAAAATAAAATAAAATTATGAATTAAAATAAACAGTGGACTTAATTGCAAAAAAAAAAATATTGTTGTAATTTTGTTTTATAATTTTTAATTTGTATGCTAAAGTTTTTTCTGTCCTGTAGTGTAGTGCACCTGCCGAAAAGTATGCAACATTTATCCGCCTTCTTGTACGTTCAAATGTTTAAAAAATGCTGTTTGCTAATCGTCTTTAGGTACATTGAGTACAAAGTCGGCATTTAGAAAGCAATATGACGAATTCCAAGGTTATCGACAAAATATGTCATTACTATAATGACAGGTATAATAACAGGACACAAGACGCTTCTCGGAAAAACTATGTGTTGGGTGTCGCAACTTTATGGACGAAGAGGAGGGAAACACTACCTCTGTCACCGTGCAGGCTTGACAAACGCTCGATAAAAGTTTCTTAGCAAATACCTTTTTTAACTGACTCGCTGAGCTAGCTTGAGTTATAATTAGCAAGCTCGTTACTTTTATAAAGCACTTCAAATAGCTCGAAGGTAACAGGTGTCTCACAGCGGTATCACAAAGGGATTCCTATAGACCAAAGTGCGTTGGTCGCACTCAACTCAGCCGCATTAACTCAACCTAAATACATACAGTGGCCTCAGTAGGTTAACAATGAACGTTGCCATGGTAGGTTTGGTGTTCGATCCTTAACCTAGGTTAGGTTAGTTTGAAGTGGCTGCTGGGCATCAGCTCACCTAGTCCACCAAACGGGACCATTGTGATACCACTAGGATCCCATTAATACCCATTCGCTAATCAAACCACAGTGTGAATTTGGCAAAACAGAGCAATCGATTTTACTTTGCTATTTTTTCGAGTCTTACTATTTCACTCAAGTCCCTAAAGCTTGCCGCCTCTCGAGACTTCAACCTAGTTTTCCAAGGAAAGGCCTTTGCAAAAGGAATTTTATTGTGATAGATTCCAGGGCTCTCAATGCTGCCTAGCTATCCGAGAAGATATAGGTACTATTCACCAAGAGTGCCATTAGACTTAAACTATTAACCTCCTCGTGTATGGCAGCCAGTTCAGCCTGAAAATCACCATACTGATCCGTTAACAGAAAGGACTTTCAGATATCATGTTCTTGAGTAGATTCCGCCACCGATCCTATTGTCTAGTTTGACCCATCTGTATTAATGTGAATCGAGTCAGTATCTGCCTGAACAAACGTGTTCCATTGGTTCTTATCCGGGATAAACACTTTATAGTCGTTCGTGAAATCATTGAAGGTTATGCAGTAGTTCCTCCTTTCGGGCAAATGAAACCTTCTTATTATATTGGTATGGCCGTGGTTTGCCACTTTCCATTCAGTCACCTTCGGCAGTCTTAACGCAAAACTAGCTACACTGTGTAGCTCCGTATTTTGTGGGTAAATGCCAAGTCCAGTGTCACGATCCCATTTTTCTATCCATTTGAGTCCGATCTGCAAAAATTCACACAAATTATAGGAAATTTGCCATTCGCTATAACCACCAGTTCTTCCAAATACGCCATGACTGGATGTAGAGTCCTCTTCTATGACCCTCAGCAATTAGTTTACTGCCAATACCAATAAAAGATGCGAAAGAACTTCACCTTGTAGGATTCCTCTGCTAACATACCTCAGCGCCGATACCACTGTGAATTCAGAGTTTAGATACTGCACCCAAGCAATTAATTGGTATATAAGGGAAGCTACGCAAAGGTTAACGCTCAAGCGTTTCAGGGCAGAGATAACTACCATCGGCACTATATTATTTGAAACCAAGAAGGATTTCTAGAATTGAGATATTAAAGGGTGATCCAAGTAGGGGTACTTTTTCAATACTTTTTTTTTTTTTTTTGAGTCGTGTCAAGCTGTCATATTATTATTTTCAGTATTGTTTGGCATTTCATCATGGAAAGACTTACGCCTGAACAACGTTTAAAAATCATTCACGTTCTGTATAGAATGTGTTTCGCGCACTTCGCTCAGTTTATGGTCAACATAATCGGCCTACTAAGCGTCATCTTTAGACCCAGCATTCATTAATGGATAATAGACCACGCCCAGCACGCAGTGAAGAAAATATAGCGGTCGTAGCTGAGAGTGTACACGAAGACCGTGGAGAGTCGATCCGGCGCCGTTCGCAGCAAGTCGGACAGACGTGCTCGACCTTTCCAAGTGACATCGCTTCGCTCTATGGGCTCTTGAAAAGTTACAAGAAGATCCGACGTTTTCGAGCAACGAGCCGAACTTTGTTCAGTGATTAGGCCCATTTCTGGCTTAATGTGCATGTAAACAAGCAAAATTGCCGCACTTGGGACGAAGAGCAACCTGAAGTGATTCAAGAGCTGCAATTTCATCCAAAAAAACAACCGTTTGTTGTGGTTTGTGGGCCGGTGGAATCATCGGTCCATATTTCTTCAAAAATGATGCCGGTGAGCACGTAACCGTCAATAGCGATCGTTATCGTGCCATGATAACCAACTGTTTGATGCCTGAAATTGAAGCTCGTGATCTCCGCGACATTTAGTTTCCACATCGCAACAATCAATGGATATATTGAGAGAACACTTCGGTGAGCAGATAATTTCACGTTTTGGGCCGGTCGAATGTCCACCACGATCGTGGGATATCACACAGTTAGAGCTTTTCCTGTGGGGATATGTAAAGTCTGAAATCCATGCGGCCAATCCCGCTTCGATTCCGGCCTTGTAGCATAACATCATGCGTGTCATTCGCCAGTTACTAGTAGAAATGCTCGAACGAGTCATCGAAAATTGGACTCAACGTATGGACCATCTGAGAGATGTAGCCGCGGCCAACATTTTAAAAGAATAATCTTCAAAAAATAAATGCCAAAGAATGTTCTTTCGAACGATAATAAATATTCCCCATTAAATTTGAATTTTCAGTGTTTTTTTTCTTTAAAAAAGTGGGGAAACTCGAAATGAATAGTCACATTTTACTATTATGACTTCAGATACTATACAGTTTCCGTTGACCTATCTCTCATATAAGCATGTTGATTTTTCAAGAGTTTGCAATGGGGTTTGCTATGAGGTGTCTTTCCAAGTTTGGGAATAAAAACAATTCTTCGTTCAGTATGTGACTCCTTCTAATATAACATATAACCAACTAATGCTGCTAGTAATTCCGTCTGGTTCTGGAATTTTATATAGCTTGAATGTACTGATGTAACCATTCTTTTAGCAAGAAGATCTTCTTTTATGAACGCTGCTACTCCCCTTACTGGATCTGACGACTTACTTATAGATTCAGAATTCCACTTTTGCCTCAAAAAAAAAGCTCAGGCATGGTGCATATGAACTCATCTCTCTATCTGAATCGAAATTAAATTATGAAAATCGTATTAAATTATATTGGAAACACCATTAAATGTAATTTTCATATTTTCTTGTCTATAAGCTTTATTTATTTTTTAAAATTAATATTCGTATTTTATTTGTTATTGTTGTTTTTTGTTTGTTTGTTAATTTATTACTAAATAATTACTTTCACATTTCTTCCATTTTTTTTCTTGTTTATAAATTGTCGGCATAACTACTACATACATACATAGATGTGAACTAATTAGCTTATATCACATTACAATAAATTAATATTTAATTACATTTTATTCAAAAAAAAATATTATGCAAATCAGCATTTTTACTTTAACATATATATATATAAGTATAATCTAAAGAAAATTTTACTTATATTAAAAGAAATTACGCAATAATTTGCTCTCATATTCATATTATACTATTTAACAGTTAGTTATTAATTCTAATTTCAATGTCAAGGTCAAGGGTATGTGTTATGAGCTTTTTTGAGGTTATGTGATATTTTTCATTACTGTAAGCTCATGCAGGCGAGCGCAAGGCAGAAGAAAATTTAAAATAATTTAGTTTAAATACATAAAAGACTATTCAACCCTTTGGTTACGTCCAAAAACTTATTTACGTCATTATTAAATGCATATACATACCACATAACGTGGAGAGCTTTTGATAAAAAAAACTTGGAGGGACCAATAGTTTTTTTAATATATATAAAAAACAAAAACGAAAAACAGAAATGAGTTAACGATGATAAAAAGGTGGAGATTGAGGACTGCCTTTTACAGAGAGTGATCTGAAAAGCTTCCGCACAGCATTTTTAAAGTTCATTGAAAGCTTCCAGGCTTTCACTTTGCTAAAATTTTGCAATAAACAACAATCGACGGTTACTAAGAAACTTCGACTTAGCTTCAGCCTATAGTTTGCTTTCAAAACTTGCTGCCTACTCATTTAAAGCATTTTGTATAGAACGAAACAACAAAATATTTTAAATTCTCAAACTTTTACCTAAGATTATTAAAATCATTAGATTAAATTAACTACACTTTCAAAAGTTTTGACAATATAGCTTGGGTGTTAAGAATATTTGCAGCGTTTTTTGAGAACTGTTGTTTAATTATCTTGTAAAAACTTTGTATTCATGGTTTCCTGTCATTTAAAAGTTTCAGCTTCAAATCTTGAAGCTTTTGGAAAATTTGTTTGAACAGTTTTAAAAAAAGTTTCATATTAGATTCATAGTGAATTCTAAAGCATTTATTAGATAAAGAAATATTATAGACGCTGCGAAACTACAAAAAATATTTTTACTCCTTACATAAAAATAATAATTAAATGCATACGTAACATGTAGATAACGTTCATACTTTTTGTGCTTTTAAAGCTTTAGGTCTATTATTTTTTATAAATTTTAGATTTTGAAGAAATGTAAAAGCTTCTCCAAAGCTCTGAGAACTTTTCACTTAGATTAAGACTTTTGCTGAGGTTTTCGGAACATTGTACTTTCAATATCAAGTTACGAAACTTCAATTTATTTGTTTCCAAATCATAATCGAAAGTTTAGGATCCAATTATTTTTGTTCGTCAGCTTCATTCCTTGTCAACGTGTAGGCTCCAGTCATATAAAACAAATAAAATTTAATTTAATTTAACAAAAAACTGTCAGCGCAGGTCATATAGTGATTATTACATTTAAACAAATAAAAAAAGGTTTGGAGATTCTAACCTAAAAAATAATTTGTTAAATATTTTGTAGCTTAGCTAAGAATTATTTTACTTAAATCGAACTAAAAAGTCAGTCGGTTTTTTTTTTCGAAAATTCTGAAAAACTTCTCTACGCTATAGTATTTTAGAACAATTAGACGACGTCGTATTTCCAGATACCGCACGATCGCTCAACCGCTATCAGTGAGCCTGCGAACTACACGTTGCACCCTCGAGCTGTATACGTGTGCTTGGTGAACCAGCTACAGACGAGGCAGAAGGCGTTGCTGCTGCCACAGATACCGCTGCTGATGTCGCTGCTACTGGTGCTGCTTGTGCTGCTGGTGCCGTGGCTGAGGATCCAACTGTAGGCATTGTCATAGCGGTACCATTGGGTGTTGTTACAGCCACAGCGGCCATTGTTGGTGGCATAAGTGCGGCGGCGCCGAGTGAGCTCAGTGTTGTACTTGAAGCCGCCTTCTGATTTGGAAAAAGTACCGAATATGCGGGTGGCGGATCAAGCTCTTCGTAATTGGGTGGCGCTGTAGTGCTCGTCTGTAGATCAGTACCGCCGGCGATGGCGCCACTCTGTAGCGCTGCTTCGCGCTCGTTTTGCGTCGCGTGTTGTGAGGCGGAGGCTGAAAGTGAACGGATGGTTTGAATGTGAAAGCTTAAGCGCCAACAGCAAACTGGAGGAAAGGAAGATAGGAAGGTAGGAAGGAGGGAAGGCGGTTTAATACGAATTTTAATTGCCAATTTCGAAATGTGTATGATTGATAGTGATTGAGCGGTTGATTTGAATGATTAAAGAAAAATTATTCGATTGTTGAAATTTAAAGGTATGATTGTGATAATGTCAGAAAAATCCACGTGATTATTGAATCAGAAGTATTGAAGTGAGCTTTAAAAGAAGTTGAAAACGATTTAGGATTGATAACACATATTTTGTTTGTAGAATATCAGTTTTTTGGAATGTGGAACATGTTCATAATATCGATTTCGGATCATATCAAAATTTTTTGGAATTTTGGTTGAGTGCAAATGCGAATTTTTCAAATTTTAAAAATTTGATTTGTTTTATGTGGAACATATTTATGGGTTGTATGTACACATTTGCATAACAATTTTTCGGTTTAAGGTTTAGGTGTTAAAATTTATTTTTGCATTTATAACAAATTATAAATTTTAGTGTTGTGGAGCGTATTTGTGGATCGTATGTGGATTTTTTAATGAATTATTTAATTTAATTCAGCAAAATAAAAGAAAATTAAAAAAAAATGGAACGAAAATTGTTTCAGGTTTTTGGAATTTGGGACATGTTCATAATATAGATTTTGGATCATATCAAATTTTTTAATTTTGAGTGAGTGCAAATCGATTTTTTTCAAATTATTAAAATGCGATTTAATTTTATGTGGAACATATTTGTGGGGTGTATGTACACAATTGAGTAATAATTTTTCATTCAAAATTTTTTCAGATTTATTTTTGCATTTATAACAGTTGTGGAACGCGTTTGTGGATGGTATTTGTATTGTTTTTAATGAAATATTTAATTTAATTCAGCAAAAGTGAAAAAAATGTAAAAGAAATATGGAACGAAAATTGTTTGATCATTATTATATGCATTTTTCAATTTCACAGTTATAATAAGGGACGAAGGAAGATATTTGTGGTTATCATTTATGAGATGAAATTTTTTTTAATTATTAAACAATTAAATATATTATAGAAATAAAAATAGTTTTGAATTGTATTTTGTTTGGATAGATTAAGACGTATAAAGAGTTCATGGATCATATGTTTATAAAAGTTGAAATTTAATTTAAAGTCAATTTATGTAGGAGCGACATGGCAGAATTTTTTTTTTTTTAATTTTTTTTTTTTTTGTGATGCGTGATTTTTTTGTGAGGATGTAAAATTTTTTTTGTGATTGTCATACCAAAAAAATTTGTTTATGAATTTATTGTTAGTGTTGTGTGTGGTGTGGGTATTTGTGGAATGTAGCGTGTTGTATATAATTGTTAGATTTTCGTATGAGATGAGTGAATGGAAAGAAAAACCAAAATATAAAAAAAATTCGTTACTAAAGATGAAACAAACAAGCACAGCAATTACAAGCTTTTCAAATAGTAAAACCACCAAATCCCACATAAACTTACCCCAAAGTCCACAAATCAACAGAGCCCCACCACAAAGTAACATGCCCAGCATTAAGTAACCCCATGGACCGTATTTTGATAGATCTGAATTGAGACCAGACCGCGTTGAGTTACGCCGATAATGAACGCCCGTGCTTTCGGTGATATTCGCTTCAGCTGGTGTTATGGGCACCTCAGTGCTATAGCCATTCTTACTATTAGTAACATTCGAACCGGCTTGATTCATCTGTTTTGAGTCAACTTTACGGAGTGTAGTACTATTCACAGCACCTGTGGTGGAGCTGCTTTCCTGTGTCGTCTCCGCAGTTATGCCAGCGCGGGTTGTCGTCTCGCTATATGCCGGCACATCGAAAGCGAATAAATTGCGAAAAACTTCCAAAGCGAAATGTTCAAAAATGTCCGTTTCCATAGCCGGTGGTATGGGTTCACCATATCGTCTACGCTTCCAACACATTTCATAATCCTCATCGCTGTCATATTCATTGCTAACGGGACAATGGCGTATGCCGTCACAGACTAGCTCTTTGGAAATGCACAAAATCGGTTCGTCGCTGTAAAATTACTAACAAAATTAGAAGAAAAGTCACTTTAAAAGATTAAACACCATAAAACCTACCCAATTTTCAAGCACTGATGCTTCTTCTCACTACGACACTGTTCGCCCTTACCCAAAGCTGTGACCATGAGCTTGGAGTGCAGCGTATGATGGCCGTGCTCCCAAACAATGCGCACGCGTCCGTGAAAGAGACGCACAGGATCTTCTATTTCAGGCGCTGTGTCTTCCAGCTGACACGGATCGAGTCGCCATTGTGGCGTGTGAAAATCCAATGAGCTAAACTGTAGAACGGAGAGTAGAAGAGAAAACATTGTGTGTGAATTATTATGCAAAAGTTGTTGTTGATTACAAGATACGATTTACATATGTATTTATATGTAAAAACATCATAAATATTTAGAAGCAGCAATAAAAATTCATCTGCGTTTCAGAGGTTCCCGTTTGAAATTCATTGTAAATACTGCTGTTATGGTGAAATATTCTCGAAGCAAGACAAAAACAAAAACAAATTGCGAAATAACAAGATTTCATTTAATTGTGTACGTGATTGAAATATGATAATAATGGTACATATATATATATATATATATATATATATATATATATATATATATATATATATATATATATAGATAGATAGATAGATACACACCTACTTATTTTGGTATTAGCGAAGCAAACAATCTTTATATAAAAAATCTGGTTTATTACGATTACATAAGAGTTATAAGTCTTCATAAGTCGAAACGTGATTACACTTAAATGCCTAATGGATCAAAAACATAGGTTGGTTCGAGCATGCGCAGACCGATGTTCATAAAATAACTTTTAAATATAATTTTTCTTATCTCTTTCTTATCTTAAACAAACTAAAATAAAATAAAATGAAACTAAATAAAATTAAAAAAAAAAACAAATCAATGTAAAAAGAAAAAAAATTATAGACTAAAAAAATAAATAAATTCAACGAAAGAAAAAATTTAATACAATAAAATAATATAAAACAAAATAAAATAGATAAAATTAAATTTAAATAAATAAAACTACATTAACATATATAAAAACATGAATTTCGTCTTTCCCTACTTTTTTAAAGAAATAAACACCGAAAATTCCAATTTAATGGGGAATGTTTATTATAATTCAAGAAAAACATTCTTTAGCATTTAGTTTTTGAAGACTATCTCTTTCAAATGTTGGCCGCGGCTACGTCTCTCAAATGGTCCACACGTTGAGTCCAATTTTCCATGATTCGTTCGAGCATTTCGACTGGTAACTGGCGAATGTCACGCGTGATGTTTTTCTCCATGCCGGAATCGGAGCGGGATTGGCCGCATGGATTTTACTTTACATATCCCCACAGGAAATAGTCTAACGGTGTGATATCCCACGATCGTGGTGGCCATTCGACCGACCAAAAACGTGAAATTATCTGCTCACCGAAGTGTTCTCTCAATAAATCCATTGATTTATGCGATGTGGAAACTAAATGTCGCGGAGATCACGAGCTTCAATTTCAGGCATCAAACAGTTGGTTATCATGGCACGATAACGATCGCTATTGACGGTTACGTGCTCACAGGCATCATTTTTGAAGAAATATGGATCGATGATTCCACCGGCCCAAAAACCACAACAAACCGTTGTTTTTTTTTGGATGAAATGGCAGCTCTTGTCCCAAATGCGGCAATTTAGCTTGTTTACATACACATTGAGCCAGTAATGAGCCTCATCGCTGAACAAAAATTGGATCGAAATCGTCGGATCTTCTTGGAAATTTTCAAGAGCCCTTAGAGCAAAACGATACCGCTTGGGAAGGTCGAGCGGCTTCAGTTCAGGCACAAGCTGTATTTTGTATGCTTTCAATTGAAGATCTCGACGAAAAATGCGTCAAGTCGTTCCATACGTTAGTCCGAGTTGCTGCGAACGTGGTATATTCGGTCGAATATTATCCAATAATGAATACTGGGTCTCAAGGTGGGTGATGGTGATGCAAATAGTACGCTCAGTCGGCCGATTATGTTGACCATAAGTTGAGCGAAGCGCGCAAAACACATTCTTTACACTACAGAAGCGTAAGTGTTTCCATGATGTCAAACAATACTGAACAAAAATATCATGACATCTTGACACGACTCACGAGGGATCTGTCAAAAAGGGTATACTTTGATCACCCTTTAATTGTATTAATTAATTTATAGTATTAAAATAAAAAATAAAATAAAAAATAAAAAAATAAAGTAAACTAAATTAATAGAAAACCAAATATATTAAAAATTAATAAATTTAATTTAATTTAAATCAATTCATAAAATTAACCTGAAATAAATTCAGTTAATTTAAAATAAGTAAAAATAAAATAAAAATTAATACAAAATAAATTAAAATCAAAAAATAAAATAAAACTATGTTAAATAAAAAGAATTAAATTTAATTTAATTTAATTAAAGAATATAAAATAAAATTTAAAATTAAATAAAGTAATAATTTATGTTATGTAATTAAAATAAAATAAAATAAACTAAAGGCAGGGCTGCATTTGACATCTGTCAAACTTAACTGTCAAACCAAATACGTTTTGTTTTAGTTAAAAGTCGCTTTTATGAAACCTACTACCAAAACTCCAACTACTCAAGCACTTGGTAAAATTTTAAATAAATTTGAAGAGACTGGGTCGGTTACAAATATTTTAAGGCTCGTGCATTATCATTTTGCTCGTTTCACCTCACATATATCGCTGCCGCAAGTGAAAGTGGAGCCGATATCCCGAATGTGTCTATTGTCGACGTTCTAAAAAGCTGAGACTTTCTTACGGCATATTCTGGTGTATTTTGCACTTCGATTTACACCTACATCCAAATAAAGTCCAACTCATACAACAACTGAAATCAGCCAACCAAAGTTACCTCGATTGAGTGCTTGAATAACAAGAAGTGGACATTTTTCACTCGGTGACAATCCTCAAATAATTGAAGAGAGGCCATTACATCCAGAAGAACTTACTATCTGGTGTGATGTTTGGTCCAGAGCTGTGATTGAACCTTACTCTTACTTGAAAACGATAACGGCGAAACTGTTACTGTCAATTCGAACCGTTATGGTCATATGACAACCGTTTTTCTTTTTTGTCTGCACTTGAAGAACGTGACGTTTACAATATGCCACACAAGATGAGAGAATATGGCTTTCTTGCGAGTGAAATTTTCCGGCCGTGTAATCTTCCGTCTTGGCGATGTCAATTGGCCACCGAAATCGTGCAATTTTACACCGTTGGACTCTTGTTTTGTGGGCCTATGAGAAGGACCGTGTTTATGCAGATAAACTTTTAACTTTTGAGCGCTTGAAAACCAACATTCGTCAAGTTATGCCTGAGATACCGCCCAATATGTCCCAACATGTGGTCGAAAATTATCTCAAGCGTGAAGAAGTTTGCAAAAATTCACGAGGCAATCATTTGAATGATCTAGTGTCTCACATATAATGCCAAGTTTGTTTGAAACATTATATTACAAAGAAGAATTTCATAAAAAACATTATTTTGAATGCATTTTATTTACGTTAAATTTGAAACTGCAAAGTTATTATAATACAAATTCAATAAAATTTGTTATAATTAATTAAATAAAATTTAAAAATAAGTATATATATAACATAAAATAATAATAAAAATTTAATTTAAAGCCAACTTACATGCTATTTAACTCAAAAAAAAGTTCAAGCATACCATATTTCACAACATTATAACAGCGCCTACATACGAGTACCTCACGAAACCAAACCATTGTTTGAAAATTTCGTATGAATGAAGCAGGAAGCATTGCCGCATCTCGTATAAATACATAATTTCCTTATCCCAATACCTTTTGTTTTTGGAGAATAAAAATAAAAAAATTACTGCGAGCCTTATTTGCATAACATTTAAATACAATAGCAGCAGCAGCAACGGCAGCCATTTCGGCTGTTAAGTTTTCATAGTTTACATACATACATAAATATATATAGAGGATTGTGTATTTAAATATATGTAAGTGTAAGTGTGTGTTTACTACTCTTTTTTGAAAAAATACATTGTATATTATTTATTTACTCATCCGCATAGGCAACCAGTTCGTTAACCAAGCTGCGGCAAACCAACGCAACACAACGCAAGGCATTAAAGTGCTCAGACCGTTGGTTTTATTTTTCATTCAAGCGAATCTCCCACGTAGCCCAGCATAGTTCAGCAACATTTTCTTGTCTTCACTTCATAACACAATAAACGAATAAGATATTTGTGGAGGTAAAGTTATTGGCAGAAAACCGCAAAGACTACTTGATCTCAGTGAATTAACACCAGCTAAGATAGAAAAATGGTAAACAAATTTGATATAATATTAGCAGCTTTTACCTTTGCTAAATTATTTTATATTTGCTTAAGGGTGTGAGTGGGCTTGGCATTCGAGACTGTCTGCCGGAACCTGGTTATGTTAATTTTCACTTCATTTTCCATTTATTTATCAATAAAATACATATTTACACACACGAGTAAGCTATGGGCGAGCACAGTTTCTATTAATACAGTTGATGAATTTTGCTTCCATAGTGTTGCTATGATCGTCTTTTTAGAAATTTAAGAGAATTTAAGTTCATTCTTAAAATTAATAGGATTTTGTTCAAAAATACTCAGTTTGTTACGGCAAGAAACCTCAAAATCTCCATTTTATAATTTCAATTCCAGTTCCAAATAAATTGACTACGTTTACAACTGAGAAGTACCGTATTAGGAGTAAGAAGAATACAAGCGAGTGAGGTACTGTTTCTCTACCATCACTATCTTATTGAAGATAGTTTTCGACAACAAAAAAACACGTTTTTGGCGCTCTTGACTTAGAGTACAAACTTTGAAGAAAATTAATCACCTCAACCAAGCTATAGATGGAACAAATTATTTATTTAGCTTCTGTATATTTCCTTCTTTTGCTGACTTTGTGGTAGGATCACTTTTATCTAAGATAGTCCAACGGAAAATGGTCTACTTTATGTTTTATCTTCCATAACTCAGAAACCAGAAGGCTATACATAAAGTTTAAGCTGACTTTCTTTACAAGATGATGATTTATAACAAAAACTCATTTCTAAAATGATTACAATGTAAAGCCTCCACTTTCTGCTCTTATTGGTCTTGTCCATAAACAAATTAGTGAGGGGTATTGACTCCTCCAAGGGCAACAGAGCCATAACTAATGCGGATGATCCTACGATTATAGTGTAATTCTTCCCAACTTCATGCAATTTTTTTGAAGGGCAGACTGATGCGGATAGAATAGTGATTGATGACTGAGGTATTAATTCACTTTATGGAAATCATCTTTTGCTTTCTTTGGCTGTATTGGCTTTATCCTACAGTTGTGAACGTGATCGGGTAAAAAGCCAATCGGCCAAATATACATATATTAGCGCAGCACTGCAGACCACACCTAATGGTGTCATCTTGGATCTGCAAGGCATTATAAGCATTGCATAATCCCGTTTGTGATAACTATAGAAGGTCATCTGATGGAATCTGGCAAATCATGGCCATACAAATATTTTATAACGTTCCGTTCACCAAAGAGAGTAGCCTATTACATAACTACCATCGATTTAATGAGAGATTAAAAGTGTTTTCCAACTCTAATTAATATAGATCTCTGTCATCTGCTCCACTTTCTCGTTACTAGCGGAATGAGCTCCGGATCTTGACATCGTCTGTTAGTCTCCTCATTTTTTCATATAATTTTGAATCATTTTCCCTGTTGGTCAGCTCCTCAAACACTTCATACTCACGCGTTTAGCCTCTCTTTTTCTAGTTGGAAATACGAGTCCCGTCCCTTTTCAATTAACAGCATCTTTGATGCACAGCGCCCGTTGTGAGGTAGTCAGTTTTTTTACCAGCTCTTTACGTAGGAAACTTAGAAGACAGCAGTTTTCTTATACCGAGCTATTGATGAATGCTTTCAGTAGACAGGAGTTCACGTCAAGTTGAAAACTGCTTGGATGTCTGTACTGATTGAAGTATTTCGACATTGAGATCACAAAAACCTCGGAGATTCCTCATATCTGAGGCACTCGAGACGTATCTTCCGCCAATCACAATATGATCGAACTTGTTTTGAGTCTATCAAATCAGTGATAAAGTAGCTTGATTTTTTTTCGGCATTTGGTATTACAGATAACCCTATATCGGCAAAGTCAATAAGTCTCAGCCTATTAAGGAAATTCTTGTGATGGAGGCTGAATTATTTTAAGATACCTTCTTTGCACACATTAGCGTCAAAGCGCACGTATCTTCTTCCAGCAGTTTAAAGCGTAAATTATCTTTCTCTCTCTATTCCGTCGAATTATCTGCTATTATTTCGGCCACGGTTGCGTACGGCCAGGGCTTGAGTCCAGGTTCAAGCAACATCCAAAATTATGGAAAATAAATTTTTCTAATTGCAGTCGCCCTTCGCCTGGGATTGTCAAGCCCTCCGAGTGTATTTCTGTCATGAAATAAAAGCTCCTCATAAAAATCCAGGGGCCGTTCGGAGGTGGCTTAGCGTAAACTGTAGGTCCCTCCATTTATTGGTAAAAACATCAAGATGCAAAACCATAAATAGGTAAAGGAGCTCGGCCAAAAATCTCTTCAGCAGTTACAAAGCGCTAAACATATATTCCGACCACGGTTAAGGAGTTAACCACCCCGTGTGTGAACTACGATAACGTATGTCGGGGGCAGTCAGAATAGATGTGAGTTTAGTCTGATATAATATGCGCACCTCACTTACAACTTCAATGTAATATAGCTTAACCGTCGGTACCTGGACATATATGAAAGGTCTATATTGAGAAGTCTTGCTTCCTTGCAGGTTCATTTACATCAAGTAAATGATTGTACGTCGCTACATTGCATTACATTAGTGGGAATATACTACCATCTGTTTTTTTTTTCAAAATAACGGTTCTTAAGTCCATCGGTCAACTTCTCTATATAAGGGATTTATGTTAAATCTCAAAATGTTACCTTCATTTTTAATGGCTCTGGAAACCAACGCAGGATCACTCTTGCAATTAAGTTCTTCTTTGGACAGAGTATGCAATTGAAAAGTAAAGACCTCTCTATACATGTAAGGGCCAAAATATTAAAGCCGCTCCTCATTCGCGATCTATTATACGGTGTATGAAGGCAGATAAAAGGAAAAATTTCTATCCGTTGGTAAGATCAGGTGAAGAGGGTCCTGATTGGAATTCGTGTCAACAATTGATGCAAAATTCGGACAAAAATCACGTAATCAATTCCTACGCCATTCCCGAGAAGAGGTAGAGATGTCTTTATCCAGAAAAACGCATCACACTGCCATGGACATAGTTTGCTTCGAGATATATCTTTCGAAAGATGTTAGATTACTCTAACACGTGCGCCACTATTTACATATATATCATGAACATACAAAGGTCGCTTGTCTCAACCATTCAACACCATCCACTCATGTCCACATTTGTAAAAAAAAAGGCTTGTGCGCATTTAATTGTAATAAAAATAATTTCATATGCAAATGAAATGAGCGGCGGACGCGCGCACAACCTTGAAGTGTGAATTTTAATTTTAATTTAATATCTCTCTGGATAAAATTTAATATACAAGTACACACACATATATACATATGTAATTGTGAATTTTTATTAAAGAATTTTCATTACAACAAAACACACAAAAACAAAAACATATATTTATAAATAGTGGTGCTAAAAATAAGTTGAATTTCCACAAAAATAAATTTTATGCGCTGCGAGCGGTTAAATAAATATTAAACTATGCAATAAATAACAACAATAAAATGTAGCAATAACTGAAATATTTGCACTAGCGTGTGTCTGTGCATGCAATTAAATAATTTGTGACAGCAAAAACAACAATAACAACAACAGCAAGCACGCCAACAGGGCAGATAAGCATTGAATTTCGAATTTGTCTAGCTTCGAAGGCGGCGATAGAAGGCGGCGGCGTCATGTGGGCGACTTAAAAAAACCAAACAAAATCCATGTTTCCTTCTATGTGTGAGAGAGTGTATGAATATAGTAAATAAAAATACATTTGTATATGCGCTCGATTTAGGCAGTCAATATGTCATATCATGTTAACGTATATTTAGACATTTGCATGCCATGAATACGAGCTAGCTTTGCCGGGCACACGATTTGTGGGCGGTTGGGGTGTGGCAACGTAGCAATAGCAAAATAACAACAAATGAATATATACATACAGACAACTAAATATATATATAAATATATGTATGTGCGAGCACGTGAAGCATGTTTTAACTATAAATATTGATTGTATTTATTAGTTCCTTATTTATTTTAAATTTAATGCTCATAAATTTAACTTTTTAGAAAAACATAAAAAATAGAACAAATTAATATAAATAAAATATTTTTCGTGCAATTTGAGCTTTTGGTATACTTTTTAATTTTTTTTTTTTTTTTTTTTTTTTTTTTTGTGCAACCAATTTGTCTACGCTATGACCGTTATAGATTTTATTTCGATTATTTAGCGCTATTTGTATGTTTACGTGCTTAAATGCCGCTTAAAATTCATGTCATATTCGTATTGGCAAATTGGCTTATAGCTGACTTTTTTTATTTTCCAAATGATAATAAATCGTTATAAATATATTTACTTGTATAAATAAATTCAAAGCGTGTATTAAAAGGTGCTACAGCTTTTGTGAGCTTATGTGGGCGTGTGCTGATGCTCATATGAGACTTTATTTGGCGTAGATTTTGGCGCCTATATATATATTTTTTTTTATTAAACTACGCAATTATATTGAATCTTATAAAAATCGAAAAATATGCGTTTATTTAAAAAAATCTTTTTTTTTTGCTGTCACCAAACCAAATCTCCTCACAAAAATTTTATTAAAAATTCCAAAATAAAATAACAATAATTTTTTCTCATGGTCATTTTGCACTTAGTTAAAGCCAAATGCAGCGCTGTTTTTTTTGTTTTGTTTTTAACTTAAAAGCAACCAAAAAAACCTTTTTCTTACATATGTTTGCTCATCGCAATTAACTGCAAAATACCAGCTGTTAACTGCCACTAAATTAAAATAATTCAAGGTGAGAATGAGATCATTTTAATATATTTTTATTTGTTATTTTTTTAATATTAAAATATACATGTTTGGATACATACAATAACATATGTAAGTAAATTTCAACAACAAATTTTACCAACAACCACACAGCTGTAAAACAGAAGAAAAAAATCTAAAAGACTTTGTAGCATGTGAAGTCGCCATAATTAATGGAAATAAAATTAAAAATAAACAATTAAGCAAAAACAAAACATATTGACTTTAACAGCAATACTAAATTAAAAAACAGGTTAATAATTGCAAGAAAAGATTCAAAAGAAAATAAAATAAATACGAAAATCACGTACAAACTTATATTTTGTGATAAATGTATATAACAGATCAATTGCAAAGTCTCCGGCCTGACACATAGATGGAATTAGAAAGAATTAAATTCATATGGTTTTTAGTTAGCTCTGACCTTCAAAAGACGCGTGTATAAATTTGTTGTGAGTTATAGCACTTTGACTGAAGCTACTTTTGTTATTGTGAAAAAATGGATAAAAAGGAATTTTCGCGTGTTGATAAAATATTACTTTTTCAAGGGGCAAAATACAGTTGAAGCAAAAACTTGGCCTGATGACGAGTTTCCCTAAGTTTAGAAGTGGTGGAATGAGCACCGAAGACGGGGAGCGGCGTGGACGCTCAAAAGAGCAATAACACCGACGAAAACATAAAAAAAAATCCACAAAAGGGTTTTTGAATGACCGTAAATTGAAATTGAATGAAATAGCAGCCACTCCAAAGATATCAACTGAACTTGTACATCATATCATTCACGAATATTTTGGTATGAGAAAACTCTATGCAAAGTGTGTGCCGCGCGAGCTCACTTTTGACCAAAAACAACGACGAGTTGATGTTTCAGCAGTGCTTGGAGATATTTAAACGTAATAAACCCGATATTTTGCATCGGTATATGATAATGGATGAAACATGGCTCCATCTTTCACTCTGGAGTGCGATCGATTGTAATCCGAGTAGACTGCACACAATGAA
The DNA here is from genome assembly GCA_030068015.2 of Neoceratitis asiatica. Taxonomy (NCBI): domain Eukaryota; kingdom Metazoa; phylum Arthropoda; class Insecta; order Diptera; family Tephritidae; genus Neoceratitis; species Neoceratitis asiatica. Next base: position 45,654,284 of record CM061527.1, on the reverse strand, counting down.
CCCTTTCCAAAACTTTCCAAACTTGCAACAGTCGGCTGGCAAAGTGCGCATGGAATAATTTTCATTGGCTACTTTTAAAAAGGAAGGGCCATCAACAGCGACTATAACATAGCGTAATTAAACCGTTTGAGAGACGAAATCGCCGAAAAACGGACTCATTTGAAGAAAAAAAAGAAAGCGCTAGTTCACCAAGATAATGCACCGTATAAAAAGTCAATGAAATCGATGGCAAAAATCAATAAATTGGGCTTCGAATTGCTTCCGCATCCACCGTATTCTCCAGATCTGACCCCTAGCGACTATTTCCTGTTCTCAGAACTCAAAAGAATGCCCGCTGGGAAGAAATTTTCGTTGAATGAAAGGGTGATCTCCGAAACTGAGGCCTTGGAGGTGCGCTATAATAGTGTGTCACTCTTGAAGGGAACTATTTTGAATAAAAAAATGAATTTTACCTAAACCTGTGTTTCACTATGGTAGGCCGGAGACTTTTCAATTGGCCTGTTACATATTGAAAGTTCGATCCGAATTGAAACATCTAAAAAATTACTTCGAAATGGATGTAAATTTTTTCCTGCAAAAACGATAAAGGGAATCTGGTAACTGTCGCCCATATTTTATATTGCGTTTATATGGTTTTTATATTTCTTTAGACAAGCGCCGTGAAGTCTTCTTTCTCCAGATTGGATAACGAAGCGAGCCGAATGAATCTGATGGTGAGCAAGCAATCAGCTTATCCGCGATTCGGGTCTAATGTCACTGAACATAGTCATAGCTTTGAAGTCGGATACAATTTAGTCTAATCTACAACACAGAATCGCTCTTTCCAACAAGCGCTACTTTGGTCTTAGTAGGCAATTGAAGAGAAAAGTCTTATAACGACGAGCAAAGACCAAAACTCTACAGCTAGCTTACCATTTTCGACTTTTTTTATGACGAAGAAGTGTGGACTTTGACAACATTCGTTGCCTGGATGTTCGGAATTTTCAATTTTAACGTTGTGCGGAGGACTTATGGTTCTCTGTGTATGGATGAAATGCTGACGACCCATATGATATATACGGTGACATTGATATAGTTACACAAATTAAAATATGACAACTACTCTGGCTAGGGCGAATGAAAATACTGCAGATTTTAAAGTGGTCCTCTTTCTTTCGTTGAAAAGAACAGTTCGCAGTTTGTTTACATGTCCTTAATTTTGATATATTTCTCCATAGAGCCACTTATTTTTAGTAATTTATTTATTGAACTTAATAGTTTAGTTAGAAAGGCCATAGCTCGATAGTAAAGTGAATCAGCTCGTTATTTCAGGAAATTTTAGTATCAATTACTTCGGTATTGAAAGTTTAAAATCTATACTTATTACCGTTTCCGAAGAAATCAAGAATTTCTTAAAGTAAAGAGGAATTTGCTTAGCGATTGATCTAACTTCTGGATATTATCTGGGTAATAATAATATCCTCTAGGAAAATAATTAAGAGCTATATTGGTTTAAAATATTCTTCAAAGAAGCGAGGTTACATTCAAAATTATCGTAATTTCAATTTTTAGCAATGTTACAATTGTGACATATTTTTTAAATTTTTTTTATTTAATTTCTCTTTTAATTTTCTAAAGATTTATGAGTATTGATTCAAAAACGCTAGGCTATATTGGAAAAAATTAAATACCGATTTTTTATACAAAAATATTTTTCTTTTCATAATTTCAACCAAGAATTAACAAAATATGGAGCTTATTCGAATACTGTATTTTTGAAAGTAACAAATCACATGCGAGACACTTCTACAGGCTGATCCATTAAGAGGTTCCCTACTGTTTTAAAGGAGAAGAAAAAACAGAAAATTCAAATATAAATGGGGAATGTTTATTATCATTCGAAAGACCACTCTTTGGCAATTATTTTTTGAAGATTATCTCTTTCAAATGTCTGCCGCGTCTACGTCTCAGATGGTCCATCCGCTGAGTCCAATTTTCGATGATGGTGGCGTCCTCTTGTTGAAACCAAATGTCGCGAAGATCACGGGCTTTAATTTCAGGCAACAAATAGTTGGTTATCATGGCGCGATAACGGTCGCATTGAAGGTTACGTTCTCACCGGCATCATTTCTGAAGAAATAGGGACCGATGATTCCACCGGCCAACAAACCACACCAGACCGTTGCTTTTTCTGGATGAAATGCTAGCTCTTGAATCGTTTCAGGTCACACTTCTTGTTTACAAACCCACTTAGCCAGAAATTGGCCTCATCGCTGAACAAAATTTGGCTTGAAAACGTCGGATCTTCTTGGAACTTTTCAAGAGCCCATAAAGCGAAGGGATGTCGCTTGGGAAGGTCAAGCGGCTTCAGTTATTGCACACGCTACATTTTGTACGCTTTCAATTTAAGATCTCGACGTAAAATGCGCCAAGTCGTTCCATATTTAATATCGAGTTGATGCGAACGGCGCCGAATCGACTCTCCGCGGTGTTCTGGACGAGGTCTATTCGGTCGAAATTAATGAATGCTTGGTCTCAAGATGGGTGATGGTATTTCGAATGAGTAGGTTCAGTAGGCCGATTGTTGAGCGAAGCGCGCGAAACAAATTCTTTACAGAACGTGAATTTTCGTAATAAAGTTGAATGATTTGTATACGTTGTTCAGGCGTAAGTCTTTTGATGAAATGCCAAGCAATATATATATATATTTGGCGCCTTATAACCGCTGAGGCGGTTTTCGGCCGAGCTCCTTCTCCAATTTATAGTTTTGCGTCTTGATGTTTTTCCCAAAAAATGAAGGGACCTACAAAATATTCTAAGCCGCCTCCGAGCGGCCGATGAATTTTTATAAGAAGCTTTTATTTCATGCCTGAAATACATTCGGAAGGCTTGACATTCCCTGCCGAGGTGCGATCGCAAATAGAAAAATTATTTTTTATAATTTTTTGGATGTTGGTCGAACCTTGGTTCGAACCCAGGCCTTCCGAATGACAGTACGCAAAGCTACCCATTCGGTTATTGCGGCCGTAATCAATTCCTGAACTAAATTTACATGACAGCCTGACACGACTCTGCGTGATCTGTCAAAAAAAGGCTATTGAAAAAAGTACCTATACTTGGACCACTCTTTATAAAAACAATTAAGACAAAAAATGTTTAAAAAAACTGTTTTTAAATTTTTGTTTCAATATGTCGTACCGTTTTTTTACGATACTCATCATAGAAAATTGAATGAAAGATTAAAAAAAATTGTTTGTAGCAGAATCCTAACAAATTTTAAAATTAAAATGGCGGAAATTTCAAACGTAACTTTACCCTTTCTGAAAAATCTTTTGAACCGATATAGCTCTCAAGTTCTTTCATACTGATTGTTAATTTTTATAATTTATAATTAATATAAAATTGAAAGCTTTCACATTCAATAAAAAGTGTTAATATAAGCGGCATTTCGGAGATCTTTATCTGATAATAAATAGTTGTAGAACAGTGATCCTCCACCTCCATTCCTTGCTACGCTCCTACTACCTTCATCTTCATTCCACTCGCATTTGATATCACGCAGAGCACGATATATAAAGATACTCACGAAGTTGCACGTTTTCACTACTCGTCACAAAACTTAATATGTGCTAAAATTATTTAAAAATTTGTTTAAATAAATACAATAATTTTTTGAGTTTGAATAAACAAAATAAAATATTTTTATTTTTTAGTATTTTCAAAAATGAAAATCAATATAATAAAAAAAATTAAATAAAAATATGTATTTAATTTATTTTAATATTTAAATCTATTTATAAACACGTATCTTTAGCAAATATCTTTATTTCATACAACTCGGTTACCTTTGCCTACAAACCCGTCGCCAATCTTCTAACACAAAAAAATATAAATATGTTTGTAATTAAATTAAAAGTAGTCAGACCATTAAGTCATATGGCAACAGCGTAACAAAAGCCTAAAATTTATACTTAGAAAACAAACACTTGTTCTGCAGAGAAGTGAATGACTTCCTTTCTCGACATTAATGGCATTAGACCACGCAAACACAAATCTCAAAATCAATGTAAATAGAAAGGAGGTGTGTTGAGAAAAAAATAAAATTAAATAAAAATAAAAAAAATCAAATACATTTTGTACAAATTTAAGAAAGAAAAAAAATATTCAACTAAAAATTCACACATGTATGTTTGTATACAAACTTATATATATATATATATATATATATTTATAATGTTCCAAAAACACGGCAGTAAACTCAACGTGATTCATCAACATTTATGTCTACGTTTGGTCAACCACGCATGCGTAACCGAAAAAGCGATTCACTAAGTCATGCTAAAACAACTTACGTCTAACTAACGGACTGAGGAACTGTATGACTGCCTGAATGACTGAATGTTTTGCGACATACAATGCGAGCTGAATGTCCGCTTGTGCATGAGACCGTGCGAAATTTAAGTGTGCATGTGCTAAGTACAAGTACAATGGATAACATATACAAATATATAGAAACATATATATATATGAAAATTATGTTTGTTTGAAGAGCGTCGTGAAAATGATATTATTTTCGCATTGAAACCGAAATCGGCTTGAATGAAGAAAAAAAATGATTTTTTCAAGTCTGAAGTCATCTTTATATAATGTCACTTTTATATAAATTCCTACTTATGTATACAAATGTATGTAAAAATATATACACTTATTAAGTAGCAATTAGAGGCAGCTTAAAAATGAAGTAAAATAAAATAAATAATGCTAAAACTTTAAGCTCAAATCTCTTAAAACTCTATTAAAAATAGTTTTTTGATTTTCTTTTCATATTTTTCCCAACACCTTTAGCACATTCGAGGCTCCCTGAGTTAAGCTGCAAAACTTGTTTTAAATCTCTACTTTTAGTTGATTTTTAAAATAAGAGACATTATGTTTTCCTTAAATGAAAAATGTCTATTTAAAAATTAAATTAGTGACGCAATATTTACATGCAAAGCAGTAAGTCAAATATATACCACTCGAAATGGGTTTAACTGACGAAACCAGCAAAGAATTTAGAGCTTAGCGCCAAATGCCATAATTTTATTTTTAACCCGTGTGAGTTGGTAACATAGCTAAATAATATACAAAACTCTATTCTTTGTTGTGCCAAAAAAAAATATAATTATTGACGCTAATTAGTTGAGCAATTGATATGGGAACTCAAAGGCATAAAGCAAAATAGAATAACTTTGGCACATAAATTACAATAAAATAACAGGTTAATTGGAAAGTCTTCGCCCGAATCCATATGATTTTTAGTTAGCCCTAACCTACATAAAACGCGTGCATAAATTTGACAATTGTCGGAGCATGAGTTTGTAAATTAAAGCATTTTGAGTGTAACAACTTTTGTTATTGTGAAAAGGAATTTTCGCGTGTTGACAAAATATTGCTTTTTGTAAGGAAGAAATATAGTTGCAGCAAAAACTTGACTTGGTGGTAAGTTTTCGCACACTGCCCCACGAAAATCAACCATCAAGGATTGGTATTTTAAGTTTAGACGTGGTGAAATAATTGCCGAATGCGGTGAATGCCGTGGACGCCAAAAAGCGGTTGTTACCGACGAAAACATCACAAAAATCTACAAAATGATTTTGAATGATCGTAAATTGAAATTGAGCGAAATAGTAGGCACTCTAGAGATATAAACTGAACGTGTACATAATATCATTCACGAATATTTGATTATGAGAAAGTTCTGCGCAAAGGTTGTGCCGCGCCAGCTCACTTTTGACCAAAACCAACGACGAGTTGATGGTTCGGAGCGATGTCTGCAGATGTTCTAGCGTAATAAACCAGTGTTTTTGAGTTAACGTATTTTCACTCTGAAGTCCAATCCACAGTTATCTGAGTGGACTGCACACGGTGAACGAGCTACAAAGTGGAAAAACGCAACAGTCGGCTGGCAAAGTTATGGCGTCTGTATTTTGAGATGCGCATGGAATAATTTTCATTAACTATCTTGAAAAAGTAAGGATCATCAACAGCGAATATTGCGTAGCATTATGGGACGCTTGAAAGACGAAATCGCCGAAAAACGATCGCCAAGCCAATGCACCGTGTCACAAGTCAGTGAAATCGATGGCAACAATCCATGAATTGGGCTTCGAATTGCTTCCGCATCCACCGTATTCTCCAGATCTGGACTCCATCGACTATTTTCTGTTCTCAAATCTCAAAAAAATACTCGTTGGGAAGAAATTTTTCCGAATAAAGAGGGGATCGCCGAAATTGAGGTCTATTTTGAAGCAAATGACAAATCGTGCTACACAAATGGTATCGAATAGGTGTGTTTTACTATGGTAAAACGGGGGTTACTTTCAAAGACAATCTCCTTCGAGGAGAAAATTCCAAAGTTGCTAACTTTAGGTACAACGTACATGATATCGAAAGGTGATAATACCGTCGAGTCATCAATGTTCTGGCCAATTAGTTTTATCACAGTTATCTCAAAAATACTTACGTCATGCATATCCAAAATCTTTTATGAAGAAAATTAAGCAAACAACTTAATTGCAGAAGAACACGAGGGAATCAGTAATGGAATCTTTCAGGCTCGTTCGCTGAGTCCATTCTGATTCATCATTAATATTCTACGGGATACTGGCTGCGTTTAGGTGGTGAAACATGGCTACACTGAAATATGCCGATTGAGCTATCTCTTCTACGTAGATGATCTGAAGTTTTATGCCCGCAAACCAAACCATTTTGAATAGCTGTTGGAATCTATCGCAACTTTCTCTAATGACATTAACATGCCTACTGGTCTTAATAAATGCCTTAAAACCAATATGTTGAAAGGAGAAGTGATTCCCTTAAGCACTGCCATTGAACCTCTAGGTCTTGACATAAAAGAAATAGAATCATATGAGATATATAAGTACATATATTGCTGTTACGCTGAGCAATTATGTAGAAACTATACATCTGCGAAAAACATTGGTGGTGGAGTTTAGGAGACGACTTCATGATATATGCAGAATTCAGTTCCGTGGTATTGCATAATTTGGAAATTATAGAATATTCATTAACGGAGTTGAAAAATATGTAGAGGATAATACCTACAGTCAAGATCAAATATAAAGCTCATCATCTCAAGGCTTGGCTCTTTCGTAAGAGGTTGGCTAAGAAAGAAGGCTGAAATGCGCAGATTGATATCAGAACGTTGCATGACAACCTAATTTTATCTATATATCAGGCTGTGGAAGCCGCTGATGATAACTACACACCACTTCGTATGCATCAACCTTATGAAAGAAAAAGAATAATATCAACGGATGAAAAACTTCAGAAATCGTAGTCCACGGGGGATATTTAAAAAGGCCCACATGTCGGTGGAAAGTAAATTAAATAATATTTAAAAAAAAGTTAGGGAAAAAAGTGAATACATGAAAGTATAGATATGAAATATTAGACGTCAATAAATTATAACGTCCAAAATATATGAGAGCTTATTCAGTGCAAGAGAAACTTCTTTGAAACTTATCCCGACTGTTTTCTATTTTATGTTCACCTAAAACCAAGTACATATGACCTTCATATCTCTTTCCTTATCTACAAATAATATTTACTTTAATATACTTTCAAAAATTCATAAACTTACAATAGACAGTGGACAAGATCTCGAAGCCTTAGCTGACTTGATTACAGTGGCGTTGAGTTTATCGATCAATGTTGTCATACCACTCAAGGCTGGCATACCACTTCTTCTCGAAGCATCCGAATCCGAATCTAACATTACATCAGCCGATGGCATTACACCTTTCTGCGTCGTCGCAGAAGTTGTGGATATTGTACCCAATGTACTACTAGTCGGGGGGACAATTACACTCTCGGGTTTCCCTTTAATTGCAGTGGCGGCGCCATGACGATTACGTCGTATCTTTGGTAAAATGAGGCGTACAATGAAACCGTAGTTGGTGGGTGCACTCAAGATGCGTGTACACAATTTACGCTTCTCCCCTAAAGCGCCGGGCGTAAATTCAAGTATTAGACTAGATTCTTTGCCATCACTTTCGATATAATGCTCCTGTTGAACACTGCAGATTTGTTCGAAATTTGGATTGGTAAGGAAGTTGATATCTGGAAATAGGAAGAGAAAAATTATATCAGATTTTTTTTTAATATGAAGTACTTAACTCTTTCTTCAAGATCATAAAAATAAATAATTTTCCAAACAAAATTTTTACATAAATGAATATATAACATTATTTCAATTAAAAAAATTAAACCTTTTCATAGTTTTCGATTACTGAATATCCTTTATTTTATTCATAAACATATGTACATTTATATTTAAGTACATACATATTTATTTTGTAATTTTTTTCACGTTGAAAATGAAATCATGTTCACCTAATTACATTTTACTGGGTTGATGCTAATTACCCAAACAACTGTGTGAAAAGATGTAATTATTTACATTCATTATTTCATTCTCATATTTAAATTTATTCATTTAAGAATTTTTTTACTTCGTATTTTATTTAGTTTCATTTTTTTTTTAGGCTTACATTTTTTCTGGGTCAAAAGCCTCATTTTATTTGCCTTTACTTTTTTCATTATTTAATATTTAACTTCGTTCGTTGACAGCAATTACAAATCAATCGATCGTGTATCAATTATGACTGGACAATAAATGTAAATACTTTATACACATGAGCATATGCACATATTTATTTGCAATTCGTAAGTATTTGCATAAATATTTGACGATCTAAAAATAATTGAAACGTGCAGTAGATGTAAAAGTGTGTGTATTATTCGGTGTAGTTTTACAACTAATTAACCTTTCATCAGCAGAGTGCAAATATCTTGAGCACAGCACATATACAATTAAACACACAAGTACACAAACAAAAATATTTATTCAAAAATAGCAAACAAAATTTGTTCTTTTAATTAATTTCATTTAGTTTATTTTAAATTGCTTTATTTTACTTCACCTTGCTTTAGTTTGAACGTGAAATTTGGCATACTACACATACATGATAAATTACATATTGATTATGAAAATCATAGAAATCGGACGAATAGAATATATATCTCCCTTATAACGATATTTTCAGATGTAAGATTTCGGCCAGAACTCAGTCAAAAAAAAGCATAAAGAGCGTGAAATTCGGTTTAATGCACAGATTTTATGAATGTAATGTTGGTATTGAAAATAATTGAAATCGGAATACTATATCATATAGTCCCCATACTTCCGATTTGTTCAGATATGAGAACTTAGTGCAAAAATCCATCAAAATATCATCTAAGAGCGTGAAATTTGATATTCAACAGACATGACTTCAAGTTGATATTGACACTGAAAATTATCGAAATCGAATTGTGCAATTTGGAATAAACTTGATATGCTTATGAAAGATATAAAGACTTCGACATAGCCGATAACAGCTGTTCATTCTTGCTTTATTTTATTTATTTATTTTCTATTTATTTTTATTTTACTTTCTAACGTTTTTAATTTTTTATTTTATTATAATTTTTATTCGTTTTATTTTATTTTATTTTATTAAATTCTGTTTTATTATTTTATATTTTATATAATTTTATTTTATCCTCTAAAATTCTAATTAATTTAATTTTTTATTTTTATTTTAATTTACTTTATTTATTTGAACATATTTTTTTTAATTTTTTTTTTTTTTAATTATTTATTTGTTTTATTTTTATATTTTTATTTTGTTATATTTCATAGTTTTTTTATTTATTTTTATTTTTTTTATTATTTTTTCATTTACTTTAATCTATTTTCTTTTAAAGTGTGATCCAAGTAGAGGTAATTTTTTCAATAGCCTTTTTAAACTGATCGCGCGTGAGTCGCGTCAAGCTATCATGTTATTTTTGTTCAGTATTGTTTGGCATTTCATCATGGAAAGACTTACGCTTGAACAACGCTCACAAATCATTAAGCTTTATTACGAAAATATACGTTCTGTAAAGAATGTGTTTTGCGCGCTTCGCTCAACTTATGGTCAACATAATCGGCCGACTGAGCGTACTATTCGCAACACCATCACCCATCGCGTGACCCAACTTTCATTATTGGATAATATTCGACTGAATAGACTACGTCCAGAGCGGAATTAAGAAAATATAGGGGCTGAAGCTGAGAGTGTACACGAAGACTGTGGAGAGTCGATTCGGCTTTATTCGCAGCAACTCGGACTGGTGTATAGAACGACTTGGCGCATTTTATATCGAAATCTTACATTGAAAGCGTACAAAATACAGCTTGTGCAAGAACTGAAGCCGCACAATCTTCCCAAGTGGCATCGCTTCGCTCTATGGGCTCTTGAAAAGTTCCAAGGAGATCCGATGTTTTCGAGACAAATTTTGTTCAGCGATGAGGCCCGCTTCTGGCTCAATGGGTATGTAAGCAAGTAAAATTTCCGTATTTGGGGGAAGAGAAACCTGAAGAGACTCAAGAACTGCCATTTCATCCAGGAAAACAACGTTTTATTGTGGTTTGTGGGCCAAAAACGATGCCGGTGAGAACATAACCGTCAACCGACCGTTATCGAGCCACGATAACCGACTATTTGATGCCTGAAATTGAAGCTCGTGATCTCCGCGACATTTGATTTCAACAAGACGGCGCCACTTCCCACACATCGCATCAATGAATGGATTTATTGAGAGAAAACTTCGGTGAGCTGATAATTTCATGTTTTGGGCCGGTCGATTGGGCACCAAGATCGTGTGATATCACACCTTTACACCTTTTTCTGTGGGTATATGTAAAATCTTAAGTCTATGTGGACCATTTTGCTTCGATTCAGTTCTTAGAGCAAAAGTT